>QEPC01013498.1:13368347-13380280 GCA_003113815.1 Sphenodon punctatus
TCTAGCAGGGAGTGTGTGTGAGCGGGGGAGGTGTGGGTGGTGGGCACTGTCCTTACCCTCGGGGGCCCGTGTACCCGCACCCTCCACCCGTCCTTGGCAGAGTGAGCAAGTGACCCCCTTCCCAGACCCCTGCACCCACAGGGACCCTCTCCTTCTACCCCCACCAGTGGGCACCCCCCTCCATGTGTGGATTCTCGGGGCACGTGTGATACGGGTGTGTTGTGGGGGGCTAAGGGGTTGCCTTTGCAACCAGCACACTCGAGAGGGGGTACTCTTCGGGCCTTGCTGTCTCCCCCCCGATGATGATATAGGCCGCCGCTTATCCCAAAGCCAGCGGCCCTATTCCAACCTGAGGGGTGTCCTTCCTTACTATTGTGGTGCCCCCTCGCGAGCGTACAGGAGAACGTTAAGACTAGGTAGCCGTTTCATCAGGTCCACCTTCCCTCTTCCCCCATCCCCCCTAACACTAGGGGAAATAGACATGCATTAGGGGTCGGGGAAGCGAATGGGCCGGGGAGGCGCTGCCAGAGCTGTAGGGACTGGGGATCCCGAGTCCCTGCTCCATTCTCGCCAGTGGCTTCGAGCCTTTCGCGGCTACTGGGAAAGAGCAGACAGAGTCTTGCCCACACCCATTTGCACCTCTACAACTGCCCCACATCCCTGGCTGGGTGTGTGTTGGGGGTTAGTGTGTGTGTGTGTGAGGTCAGTCAATACTGGGGGCTGGGAGGGGTCAGTCAGTAATGGGGGATGTGGGGGGAGGAGGTCAGTTAGAGTAGTACTTGAAGTTGATACGGTAGCCCAAGCCCATCTGCATTGAATGTTATCGTAATGACACATCATAGGCTTTGAGAGAGCATAGCCGGCTAGTTACACTCATACCTAGTTTATTAGCTGCCCTGTAACCCCCAAAGACAAGTCCTCTCTCAGCCCCCCAAAGGACTATTAACTGGACTCACTATAACCCCCTTGGGTCTTGTGTCAGGCTAGAAAGACCCACAGCTCCCCCACACCCACCCCTACCAAGCATGTTTTACAAGTTTCTAACCCAGTGAGTCCCCTGCTGCATTTATTCTAGGGACGGACTGAGTTGAGAGACTCAACAACATGTAGCTGGGCTTATCTACTGTCCTTATATACTGGCTTATCCCCTTCCTCTCCCATCCCAGTTAGCTGCTGGACCCACATGGCTGAGAGCACGATCTGCCTCCAGTAGGCGCCTGCCCTTTCCATGGTGGTGGGGGCCCAGGGTGGGTTGTGGAACAATTATGTAGCCCCTTGGTTGGGCGTTTGCGCAAGCACCCATTGGGGTGCAGGGCCCATGGCGTGAGCATTGCCCCCCCCTGCATGGGCGTATGGCTCCGCGCGCTCCTTGTGCAGCTGGATGCCAGCAGCCATCAACACCCCCCCCTGCATGTTTGCTTCTCCGTGGCCTTGGAGGTCTGATTAGTTGGTATGTGAGTGCTATTGTGTTGTGCAGCTGTTCTGGGTCCGCACCCCACGCCTCGCTCTGCTGTGCTACAATGTTGCGGCCCGTGGCTGCTATTCCTGTCCTTGGGAGTCAGGACCCCTTGGAGGCCCCCCGGCCCCGGAAGGTGTTTGAGGCCCCCTGAGCTCGGTGCTATTCTCCCCGTGCGGTTGAACCATGGCTGCATGTCCATTCATGGGGCTCCTGCTTCCAGGCCCCCTTGGGGCCCCCCGTATCTGGACATACACCGAAACCATGTCCCTATGTGACTTTTGGCGTAGCCCTTCCATGCAGCTGCTCCTGGGTATGCCAGACAGCCGCCGCTTGTCCGCCTTCGCGAGCGTGAGCTCTGGACTCCACTACCTTGGCTATGAGGTGAGCGCTCATGATTGCCGGCTGCATGCCGAGACCCTGGGTCTGGTTCGCTTCCCTGATGGGCGCATCCCTGAGAATAGGTGTTCGCATGTGCCCTGGTCTGGGGCAGAGACCGTGAGTGCGCTGTGGGTGTGCAGCCTGGGCGCCTACTCGATATGCCTTGCTGAAGGGGTACCTGCCTTGGCTGTGTCCTACTTTGGCTGCATTCATGGGGCGCGTGGGTACCAGCACACCCGTGTGGTGGTGTATCACCGGCTTCTGGGGCTGGGGCATCTTTATTGGCCCCCTGCAGCTGCCTGCTGTGTAACAGAGCCTTCCGTGGCAGAAATGATGGCATTGGCTCAGGTGTGGTCCCATTCTGATGTGCAGTTGGGACTCTCTTTGCATGATCCCTTTGAGGCTTATTACCTGATTGTCCACCAATGATCCATTGTCCCCACCTGGTTCATCGGGCTGGGCACCCTGAGCCTGGGCTCCGAGCTGCCCCCACTGGCTGCCTGTGATCCCCTGTGTAGTGTACCTCCCTGCACCCCTGTGACCTGTGCCCCCGAACTGCCCCTCCCAACCTCCTGAAAGGGGGGGCACCCATCCCTGGACCTGCTGTGCTGGACTGCCTCTCCTGCCTGCCTGTCATCCATTGGCCCCTCCCCAAACAGGAGAGGGGCTACAAACAAAACCACAAACTATTTTGTCATTACAAACCAAACCACAAAGCAGTGAAGGGGCTACAAACATATGGTGGAGCATATGTTTGGGGAGGGCCTCCCCTCCCCAACCTGTTTTATAACTTGCAAAGCCATGCATGGAAGGAGTTTAAGCAGTCACATGAAGCCCAGTACTAGTGCTGTGGCTGAACTTGTGACTGCTTTTTAAAATTTGTAATACATTCAATAAATCATAATTTGTTTTTATTACATTCATTCTGTTCAGATTAATATTTTTTTCATCTGGTTTTGGGTTTTTGCGCCCCTCCCCCAGCCCGCCCATCACCATATACTCCCCTGTCCCTCCCTTGTTCAGCAGGGCGAGGCAGCTGCCTCTGGGGTGGGATGGGAAATGTTTGTAATGGAATCCCTCAGCCTGATGCTGAGATGCAGCTCAGGTGAGGGCAGCTGTGAGTGTGTATACAATAGGGATCCAACACACACCTCCAGGCCCGCCCTGTCCAATGCTCCATCATGAGTCCCTGCCCGCCAGCCTGCAGTGTCACCGTACCTGTAATGTATGTACAGGAGTTTTGAATTTGTACATGTTAAGCAACTAGGGCTAGCCGCCCTAGTTGCACATACACACACACACACACACACCCATTGAAAAGACAAAATGGGTACGGCTAATCCACAAACGGTAGGTTGAATAATGCATATTTGAGGGGTATGCCCCTTTTTTTATTCACATGCAGTTCCCATCCCAACTATGGATGCATATTTTCCCTTTGCACTCCTCCACCAAGCCACATCTACACATGATCCCTCCGCAACCATGCACGCCCCATACACCATCATCCCTCTGCAACCTCCAGACCACCAGACCATCCAGTGGGAAAAAAAATATTTGGCAATAAAATATTTGTTATCAAAATTATTTTTTAGCAACAAAATATTTCTTTGCAGGTGGTGCAGGTGGATGTTTTGCACCAACATCCACCTGCATCACCTGCATCCACCTTTGCCCCTTATAATATGCACCCCTCCATCACCTGGATCCACCTTTCCCCCTTTGCAGCTGCAATCCAGCTGCAATCAATCCACCACGAAGGGAAGAATTATTATTATTATTTATTTATTTATTGGGAAAAATACCAAACACATTAACACCCCACCATCACCTGCATGCATCTTTGCCCCTTATGAAAAAGCTGCACAAATTGCTCACTACTAACAATGAATTATTATTGTTATTTATTTATTTTTTGAAAAAAACTACCAAAGACATTAAGACCCCTCCATCACCTGCATCCACCTTTACCCCTTATGCAAAAGCTGCAAAAATTGCTCACTACTAAGGAATGAATTATTATTATTATTTATTGATTTTTTATAAAATTACAAAAACATTAAGAAAACATTATAACAAAACCATAATATAATTTTCTAATATACAAATGTACAAATATAAACTGTTTCTTATTAATAATTAACTAAAAATTAGGTTTTTGGAGGTGGTCAATCAGGGATCAAAATAACAAATGGTTCATCATGAACCCCCTCCTCTATGTCCATGCCATTGCCATCCTCATCATGCCTTTCTGGCTCAAGCCTTCTGATAATGTGCTGCAGCAGGCCCCTCCCCTGTTCCCTCTCCTCCAGCCGTAAAGCACGCTCTTCCTCCATCAGAGCCATTATGATATAAAATTGATAGTCACGCTTAGAAACCAACATGACATATATGCTACTGGCAAGATACTACAGGGGAACACGCCTGTCTGTCATACTTACCAAGCCGGTCCTGGAGTACAGCCAGGCCTCTTATCACCATTTCCCAGCCACTCAATCGTATATGCGGCACAGCACCACAGCGCTTCCCCTTTAGAAAATTATATTAAAAATATTTTTTTTCTATATAGGGTGCACAAGCATTTAAATTTAGAATAACTAATCCGCATTGTGCGGATAAACGAACTTTTAAAGTTAACGAAATGCTACCAGTACAGTACCCACCAATGAAAACTAGGTGCTCCATCGGTGCCGGAAGAGTAGCTGTGGGCGTGGTTGCAATCGCTAGAGAGCGGCGCACGTTGCCCTTTGTTTACATCACAGAAGGAATTTAAAGGTACCGTTCACGTGGCCCATGGCTCACAACTTAAGCGATGGTGGCTGAGTGTACCTCTGTAAATAGCATGGAGGTTAAGGTTACTGCTTGCGATACAATTCTTAGCTGGCATTCTGCGTGTTCAAATCCCCGTTGTTCTATTTAACGCAAACATTTTTTTTTAATATTGTTACATTAGTGTTACTGTTTTGTAATAATATAATAACTGCTGTGTTGTGTTGCTTGCTTTGTTATTACATTATTATAAAGATGCTTTCTTATTACATTAACCCCTCTGTGTTGAATGCCAGTTGTGTTGTAATGTACTGACTCCCTCACCTCGCGTGTCCCGTCCCTGGTCTGTGTGTTGAGTTGAATGAATGCCCTCCTCTGTGTGTTCTGCTTTTTCAGCCAGGCTAGCACCTGCGCTTTCCGCATCCCACTCCTCGAATCGCTTCTTCTCAATTCATTACAACAATGTTTCGGCCGGCGTCCGGTGGGCTTATCTGTCCTTGGAGCTCCCCCATCACCTCCCGTCCAGTCCCTCTAGGGATTCGAGCCACCCATTCATTGCAGTAGTTAGTTACAACCGCATTCTGCTGCTGGAGACGATGACTGGGTGCTGCTCTTCCCCAGGGATCGCGGTCATATTAGCAACCCATAGCTGGAGCTTCCACGAGACAATGACCCTGTGTGATCTTTGGAATTCCCCAGGCATGTAATTGCTTGCCAACTGCCCGGACAGCCACACAGGTGCCTATGTGAGTCTAAGTTCAGGGCTACACTACATTGGTTCTGAGTTGAGCGCACTCGACTGCCAGCTGCATGCGGAGACACTGGGGCTCTGTCCCTTTCCCAATGGCCATATCCCAGGGATGATGTGCTTGCATGTGGTTTGGTCCATGGCAGAGACTGTTTCCGCTCTGTTTGTGTGCAGCATGTCCTCCTTCACAGCCTGTCTTGCTGAGGGGGGCCCTTCCCTGGCCGTCTCCTTCTTTTGCTCTGTCCATGGGACCCGTGGGTACCAGCGGTCACGTGGTGCTGCCTATCACCGCCTGTTGGAGCTGGGTCACCTTCCGTGGCTCCCAGGTAATGACTATGTCTTGCCGGAGCCCACCGCAGCAGAGCTGATGGCGCTGGCTGGTGTGTGCTCTCAATCCGATGTGCAGCTTGGCCTTGCAATGGCCGATTCTTTCGAGGCTTACTACCTGGTCGCACACTACATGTCTGAACTGGAATACCCTCGGGACATGCTGCAGTGGCCTCACTACGTTCACCTGGCTTGTCACCTGGCCCCTGGCCCCTTCTTGGCCCCCTGCAGCTGGCTGTGCCTTTAAGTTTGAGGCCCCCTCGGTGTCTCCTCGGTGTGCTCCCTGCAGCCCGCCTCTGCCCTGTCACTGCCGTGGGTCATTGCCCGGCCTGCCTCCTCCATGATGTCCATGTCCACTCCATTGCTTCCTCCAGTGTTTCCCTACTACAGCCTGTTCCTGCTGTGCCCATTGCGACTTGCGAGTTGTGCCGGGTGCCCCAGTAACCACCTGTGGGTGACTCTGTGACTGTGGGTTATGTTCCTTGATTTTGTTACAAAGTTGATTTGACTTCAAACTTAATTTAAACTGTTTGATCCGGGGAATTTTTTTTTTTCATTCAATAAATAATAATTTCTTTTTATTTGTTCCAATCTGTTGTTTTCAAACTGTCGAGACAACCCCTCCCACCCAGACAAGACAGAGTGTTTTACAAACAAATTGTAAAACAAGGGCAGTTGAATCATCGGACTCACTGAAGTATTCCCCCCCCCTATCTCAAACAGCCCCACCCCCAGCTGCATTGTATGTTTTCTCTCACTTTGAGACTGAGCGCATAGCCGGCTGGCTACTGTAGCCCAGTTTTACAACTTTAAAAGTCCTCCATTCCAGTCTTCAGTGTGTGCTCTGCAACCAGGACCGGCAATACACCCAGGCCTCTGCATTCTGCATCCCTCTGCATTCTGCATCCAGGCAATATACATTTGTGCCATGTATTTGTGTTGTTCGAATAAATATTTGCTAGTTGTAAACCCGGCTTGTCAGCTCAGCAGGAGAGGGGGGGCAGGGAGTCAAAATTTCTGTTGGCTACAGTGACTCAGTGGCACTGCTGACAACCTAAATGTACCGGGCAGCTAGGTAGACAAGGGGAGTTGAATCAGTGGACTCAAGTAGTATATAACCCGCCCCAATCTCAACGAGCCCCACTGAGCCACTCCCAGCTGCATTGTTTGTTATCTCTCACTTTGAGAGCGCAGCCGCATAGCCAGCCGGCTAATGGGTTTTTCTACTTGAGAAGCCATTCTGCCCAGTGCCCGACTTTTTGCTTTTCAACTTGAAAAACCATCCTCCCAGTAGCCAGTAGTCCTAGTTGGATACTGCTAAACTTGCCAGCCACCTAAGTGAACTTGCAGCCTGTCTAATAACTGTGGATTCACTATAAGCAACTATAATCCCCTTCTGTCAAGTTGCAACTATTATCCCCTTGTCTCTTGTGTCAGCCTAAAAAGCACCACACACACAGCAACACCACCCGAAGTGGTTCCCCCTTCCCCCTACACTCCTTCCCTTCAGATGGGGTTGGAGTTGAAAAAAGTTGTAAAACAGGCTTTGGGGGAGTCAGTTCCTCCAAAGTTCCTTGACTGAATCTGAGTCGGTTCACTTCACAAGGACTGGAGGATGAAGACATTGCACAGTAGCACACAGTCCCCTGATGAGTCCCCTGAGAAGGTTTGCTGGCCACAGTGGCTAGCTAAGCTAACTACAGGGTGGGTGGGGGCAGGCCAATCGGAGACTGTTTGGAGTCAGAGCACAGCAAATTATTATTAGAATCCAAAAAAATCCAAAAAAATCAAAAGTAATTTTTTTTTTAAAAAACCCTCCCTCCCGACTCCAAGTCCAAAGTGAAATGCTTATTGAGTCCTGAGCCGAGTCCCAATGCTTTCAAAACCATCACAAGATCAATGCTTTTAATGACACATTTGATCATCTTGGAAGAGCAGTATCAGATCTCAATCCTTAGTTAGATAGTTACTCCCTTTGTGGGGCTAAAAGAGAGGACTAGTTTTTGGATTCCAGAGCCAGGCTAAACAATGGGGGTATTGTTAAGATAACATACAATGCATCTGCCCTGGGCTACTCCCTCCCTGCCTGGGCCAGCCTTTTTAGGCTGACTGCCTGGAGTAGGGGAGGGGACATTTGGCTAGTCAGAGATAGGCGGCAGCTAGGTAGCTAGCTAGCTCTAGTAGTGATTTATTGAACCAAACAGTTTCCTTCCTCCAACTTTTGCGGGTGGTGTCGGGGTAATACAGCAGTCCACTCCACTCGCCTCCCTCCTAAAAGCTGGCTTGCGCTGGCCACACAGTTATTGGCCAGCCAGTCAGTTAACTTGGGTGGCAAGTTAAAAGTCTAGTTAAGTTTATTAGTATTATTAAAAAATTGTATTTTTTACTATTAACACACACCAGTCAGCGCCGTCAGCTCCGCCGCAGTGTGCTCCGCCAAGTTTAAATCTCCCTCCCCAGCTATTTATTTGTACAGCTATCCCTTGCTCAGAAGGGAGAGGCAGCTGCCTCTCGGGTGGGATGGATGGAACTGTTTGTAATGGAATCCCTTGTCTGATGCTGAGATTCAGCTGTGGTGAGGGCAGCTGTGTAATGTATACAGGGTGTGATCCTTCACCTAGGTCTGAGATGCAGCTGCCCTGCCTCTGAGTTGGTGCAGTACCAAGTCCAACTACTACTAGTTTTGAACTACTACTGGCAGTAGCTACGCCGGCTATAGCTACTGCTATCCCACCCCAAGTAAAACAAAACTGAGCCAAGAGTGTCTTCACAAGGCCTGTTGAGTGTCAGACAGGCTAGCACATGCGTTGTCCCTCCCCATCACCCCCCTCACATCTGAAGTGGCCCATGTAACCTAACGGTTTCCTTCTGCCAACTTCTGGGGGTGGGGTGTACTACACTCAACTCGTCTACATCCTAATCACTGGCTTGCACTGGCCACACACTTTTTAGTCATCCAGCCATTTAAAATGTCCCTCCTGTGCAACACAGCAAAGCACAACACAGTTTTACAACTTGCAAAGCCATCCATAACTGAACCATCCCCACACCCTCCCGGTATTTAGTTAGCCACTACTAGCCACTGGCTGTAGCCAAGTTGAACCTTCCCCTCCTAAGGCTGTCTTCTAACTTTCCAAGCCATGCAGGGAAGGAGTTCATCCAATGTTCCAAAGCTTCTGTCGCATAGCGGTTTAGGTTCCCAGCTGCAATCATGAACTTTGCGATCTGCCGGTTCAAATCTGAAGTAGGCCATTTAACTTTTATAAAAAATTGTTTTATTTTACACAGTAAAATTAAATTATGTTAGCATAATTTGCATTGTTGCAAATGATAGCAAATGATAGCACTGTTGCATTGATAGCAAACGCGCTGGTGGCTTGGACTGGGAGCAGGCGCCAACATACAGGGCGAGTTGCGTTGAGAGAGGAGGGGTGTGAGGAGAGGGGAGAGGGAGCCATCCGATTCCACCACCCTGCGGCTTTAAGTTGTTCTCTTTGGAACTTCTGCTGAAGTTTTAAAACTTATAACTTTCAATGCCCGTGCCCAGAGAGCGACCGTGATCTGCCTCCCTCTGAATTTCTCTCTAGTCTCTCTCTACCGGACGCACGGACACACCCCACCTTGGCCGCACGTGTAATTTACCTAGCAACTGATGCCCGCCAATAAGAACTTTCCTTGCCTGTGATTGACAGCTGAGAGCCACAGGCATTTAACACAGGGAGGTGGGCTGTTTTTCACACCATGTGCGGTGTGTTTACATGTGACGTCACATTAATCTCTATCCAAAAATTGAAAGCATGCCTTTCCAAGGGTTTACTGCTGTTTGGGACGGGCTGATGAGAATTGGTAAGTCAAATCTTGTTTCTTAAGGGGAACACTCACTGTATTGACATTAGTGGGGACACTGTCATTAATAGTGCATTGATATATTGTATTTTACACTCACATTGCAGGGGAAATTTTGGTAGATATTGCCTCTGCCATATGGGCCACAGTCTGGAACATGGCTGATGCCATCCAGAACCTGTCAGACAGACGGGAACATTGGTAAGTATTTCTAAAAGCACAATTTGTAGTGCTAATACTATTATCCTGGAAGTAGTGAGCTCATAAAAAAATTATCTTTGCTGCTCTTCCAGAATGCATGCACTAACTGAAGTCCATTTTTTACAGAACAACAGATGGCAACATTACAAGAGGACACCGCCACCCTTAAACTAATGTCTGAGGTACTGGAGGAGGTACGCTGCCAGCCTTAAGTTTAAAAGAACTGTTAATTTGAAAAAAATAAAAATAATGTAAATATTTTTATAGGTTTGCTTCAAATAGTAATAAAACATTTTTTTTGTAACATATGTTCCTTTGCGCTCATTTTTTTGCATCTGTCCGGTTGCAGCTAAAGGTGGGCTGGAACTGTTTGTAATTGAATACCTTGCTTGATGCTGAGATTCAGCTCGGGTAATGGCAACTGTGTATACAGGGATAGGGTAGTATCCTTCCTTCACCTAGAGATGAGATGCAGCTGCCTGAGGTGGTAATGGGTCTGACTACTAAACTGCAAATAACACTGACCCCATTTGCACATCTAAAAGTGCCCCACATCCCTGGGGTGTGTGTGTCTGTCATGGGGCAGTCAGAAAAGAAAAGAAAGAAAGAAAGAAATTACAAGATCAAATGACAAATCATCAATTTTTAGCAAAATTAAATAAAATGTTGGTTTCTTGGTGTGGGTTTCTTGGGTGGGTGAACTGGGGGGGTGAGAGGATCATTGGGGGGCTGAGAGTACTGGCTGGGGGGGTGAGAGGATCAGTGTTGGGGGAGGGGTTATTATTTGTGGGGTGAAACTGTCAGTACTGGGACATGGTCATTCCCCCCAGTATAACATGCCCTACTCTTACCCCACCCACCCGCATGTTCAGTGATTAAAAGATGAGAATGCAAGTTTTTGAATGAAGATCAAATAATTTTTATTCAATGTAGGAATTAATGGAACACAGGTTCGTTCGTAGCTGTTTCACTTGCATTAAATTATTTTTAAAGCAAATGATTTTTATTCTCCTGATGAAGGCAAAACCCAGGAAAAACAGATCTTTTAAAAAACCCAATGGTGTTATGTTGGGGAAAAAAATTATTCTGCTTGAAAAATTCCTTTATGACTCCATATTAAAATGGCAATCGGATCAGTACTCAATCCCAGAAGAATCCTTGCGGTGGTGTCTACAAATCAACTGTCTAGCTGTTCCTGATCCATGTTCCTGAAAAACAACCTTTAAAAAAAACACAATTATTTGTCACATTTTATAAATGTATGCTAGTTGTTGTATGTGGTTACAACAAATATGTCTTACAAAAATGTGTATTACAACAAATATGTGTGCACAGCATCTATGAAAGAAAAAGAAACCATGTTGCATACTCCAAAAATAATGCATACAAAAATACATGACCACAAAAATACATGACTGTTTATGCTGCTATTCCGACTGACACATAGATCCATGTTGCACACTGATGCAATCCGTTCACGCACATGACCCCATCCCCACCCCAGGCTGCTTGCTGCAGTCAGACAAATGCTGTAATATAACTCAGTAACACAATGCATTCCTATGCTATGAATGCACATGCCCCCTCCCTTGACTCCAAGTCCATTTTGCCTGTGTGTCATTCCGTTGTGGCCCATGACCACGCACAGCATGCAAACCTTTGGAATCATTCCTGGTTGTTCTGCTATCCCAACTGACAAATAGATCCATGTTGCACACTGATGCAATCCGTCCACACACATGACCCCATCCCCACCCCAGCCTGCGTGCTGAAGTCAGACAAATGCTGTAATATAACTCAATAACACAATGTATTCCTATGCTATGTATGCACATGCCCCCCCCTTGACTCCAAGTCCAGTTTGCCTGTGTGTGTCATTTCGTTGTGGCCCATGACCGTGCACAGCATACAAACTTTTGGAATCATTCCTGGTTGTGCTGCTATCCCGACCGACAAATAGATCCATGTTGCACACTGATGCAATATGTTCATGCACATGACCCCACAGTGTGTGTGCACAAGCCCCCCCTTGACTCCAAGTCCAGTGGAGTCAAACCACATGACCTCATAAAAAATGTTTATTGTATAGTTATTGTATAACACATCCTGTAGTGATATTTTGAAATGGAATTAACCGCACCACGCCATGCTACTCCAAGTTGCTATTTGCTTGTGACTGCGAGTCATTCCATGGAGGCCATGACC
>QEPC01013498.1:13385422-13421144 GCA_003113815.1 Sphenodon punctatus
GGCGAGCCTGGAGCAGGGACTCGGGGAGGGTCGGGGAATCACACGGGGAAATTGAGATGGCCGGGGGTGGGGTGGGGAGGTGCTGCCTGTAGAGGGGCTGCAGGGAGTGGGACCATGAGTCTTCCGTGGCTACCGGCTATCCCCCCCTCCTTCAGGCTCTCCCTGGGTGACTCTCCGGGCAGCCCCGCCCCCCCGGCCGTGTCTATTTCACCATGTGCTTCCCCGACCCTCCCCGAGTCCATGCTCCAGGCTCGCCGGTGGATTCTGTGGATTCCGCGGCTACCTCCGGCTATGCATTGCAGATTACTAGAGCACTAACAATAGCAACCACAAACAATATCAACCAAAACCTAGCGATAAACATAAAAGGCTCACAGCAATAAAGAACATATGTGTACATTTATTACAAAAAAGGATAATGGAAAATGTAAAGTGCAGCTGTACCAAAATTACTTTAGCTGCTTTAGCACTAAATTAGCTGTTAAATAAAAAACCCATTTTGAAGAATTAGAATAAAAGTTCAAGCACTTACACAAAAACCTTCTTAGGTTATCCAAAATCGATGGTATTATATGAATTAGGAGGAAGGGATAGGATTCTCTCTCCTCGAGTCGCTATGTGGTGCTTTGTCACGGAGCGCAGAAGATCAGAGTGTGTTAACCAACACAGACACAGGTGGTGTGGCTCCAACAGTCACTCTCTCTCACTGCAATTGGGGCTCAAGAGGGAGAAACAAGCTACAAACACACCTATTTATACTTAATGGTGAAGGCGGGACATCTCTGTGAAAACCCTAGCCAATGAAATGAAAAAGCCGTAGACAATGAAATTGGCCGTTGAATAATGCCGCCGTGCCGGGTCTCATGATACCTTGTATTGAGGGTGGTCCGGTGGCAGAAACATGATACAATGATCAGATTAATCACAAAGATGCCGTGGCAGATGGAAAGGGGAGGTGGTGCCGCCTCTTACTGGGAATCCGCAAAAGTTTCACTCACGCCAATCAGTTCTGATGGTGCGGCAACATTAGCGGCAAACTGCCGCTGCAGCTGTTGGAAAGCAGCCTCTGCCGAACTGTGCCGCGATGTGCAGAATAGGGGTTTCCCTCGGTAACAGCTGCCGTGGCGGCATGCTGCTACAGCCCTAGGGTCCTGGGTCTGGAGTGGCTGGCTGTTTCTTGATGCAGTGGAATGACAGTTGCCCATGAGCAGAATGATGGCCTCAGAACCCTGATGGTGGGTTCTGGGGCTGGAGTGGTTAGCACCCCTACTTGGCCGGGCATTGCAGGTTGCCAGGCATCGGTAGAGCAGCGGCAGAGGCCCGGCCAGGGTTTGGTGGCTGGCACCGCTACTTGGCCAGGTGTTGCAGGCTGGCATCATACTCGACAGAGCTCAAGAAGCTCTACTGCAAATTGGGCAAGCCTTGCCCAGTAGTGAATCTCATGAACACACAGCCCCCACCCGCCAGTGCACTTATCCAAGCTATTCCCATCTACAAGACTGAGGAGCAAATGACTAACGTACAGTACCAGCAGCAGCAACAGACATTGGATTGTCAGGGCAAGGAGCTCATGGCACAGCAGAGGCAGGAGCAGTGGACATTCAATTGCCGGGGCACAGTACTCGTGGTACAGCAGTGGCAGACTCAGAAGCAGCAGAAATTACATTGCCAGGCCACGGTACCCATGGAACAGCAGTGGCAACAGCAGAGGATATTGAATTACCAGGGAACAGTAACTGTGGCTGGTGCCCATCCTTGGTCGGGCATTGCAAGCTGCCAGGGATTGGCGGAGCAGTGGCAGAGGCCTGGGCAGGGCTTGGTGACTGGCACCCCTACTTGGACGGACGTTGCAAGCTTCCAGGCATCAGCGGAGCTGAAGCAGAGGCCCGGCCAGGTCTTGGTGGCTGGCCCCCCTGTTGGCCGGGCATTGCGGGCATTGCAGACTTGCATCTTACTCGCTGGATCTGAACAAGAAATTCTGCAAATTTGTCAAGCCTTGCCCGATGGTGAATCACATTGCCACTGAGTAGCAGACATTGGATTGCTGTGGCACAGTACCCGTGGCACAGCAGAGACAGCATTGGTAGCAGCAGACATTGGATTGCCCAGGCACAGAACCCATGACACAGACAGTAGAGGCAGCAACTGCTCCACCAAGTTGGCCCCCTCTCTCAGGCAGTGTGGCAAGCAAATGCCCCCCACCATAGAGAAGACCCACTTGCTGGGGACACTTGTTGGTGGGCAGGACAACAGACCCTCGGACACTTTGGACAGGGCTGGCCACACATTAATCTTGCCTGCCTAATAGGCCAAGGGATCACTGCTTGGTTTGATGCACGGCTCCTCTTCCAGGTAACTCTACACTGCTGCTGAGGCACTGTCGTACTCCCTCATGTAACTCTGCATAGGCAACCACCGCCACGATTGTCCTCAGCCACACTGCCTGCCCTGCTATGCACGAACCCATGCTTGCCAGAGTGGCCTCCTCATACAAGCTGCTGCTCTCAGTAGGGGTGCTGCTGCTGCTCAGCCTTCTGGTGGTGCTGCTACTGCTAAGACTGAGGGTAGGGATATACGCCGCCAGCTGAAAGAGGTGGCTTCTCCCACTCCCACCATCCCCAGTGTCCTTCTATTGCTGCTTCCATGCACTCTCAAGAGCCCGCTCTGCCTGACAAATCTTCTCCACCAGCTCACCCTTCCAGTGTCCATAGAGTGCTGTCTGGCGTGCCATGCTGTCCTTGACCCTGGGGTCCAGCATGGTTGCCAAAACGTATTCCTCCCACTGCACGAGCTCACCCAACCTTGCCTTCAGCCCTGCCTTCAGCTGACACACCAGGTCAGCTGCCTCAGCCACCAGCTTCTTGCCCTGAGGGCAACAATCCTGCCTCTGGATACCCTTATCCTGCCTCCTGTGAAGACTCTGGACCAGATTGGTCACCTAGCTGATGGTGGCCATGGAGGAGCTCATGGTTTCCATCATGGCCAGGACCGGTCTCAACACAAAGAGTTTGTGAGTCAGGATCTCCCATTCCACCCCATCATACCCTGGAACCCCATCACAAGTTGAAACTGATGCAAGACGGCTTTCTGCTCGAGAAGCAACTTGAGCATCATGGACATCAAATTCCACCAGGTGGACACCTCATGCACTGGGTGCACTGGGAAGTCTTGCACTGCCTGCTTCACCCGGAGGAGGTTTCTTCCCTTCACGCTGCAGTTAAAAAACCTAGCAAGTGGGGATCTGTGCATGCGTCACAGCTAGCAGCTGGGAGTTCCCTGAGCTCCGCTATCCACAGCTCTAAAAACCAGCCTAAGTTAAAAAAAAGAAAGAAAAAAACATCCTCAATTGCTAGATAATGTCGGGCAGGAACAAATCCCGGCAAAAATTATCTCAAGCAAATGCCCTTGAGCGTTTTTGTAAAAAAATCTGCCCGCAGACCCAAAGGAGGTGAGAGAGAACAGCAGCGGTGATATTAACATGGCTGCTGCATCAGCATGAGGGCGGGAAACTGAAATTGACCGGGCCGCTTCCAGCTCTGAGGAGGAGGTAGGAGAAAGCTCTAACTCCCTGTGGGGCCCGAGGAGAGGAGCAGACAGCCGGCAGGGAGGACGGGGCCTGGAGCGGCGACTGGGACCCCGCCCCTTGTGCCGCAGACGCCGTGGCAATCAGCTGGAGCCGGGAGGCAGTGCCGGAGATGACTGAAGGCAGGGCCAGCAAGGGGGATAAAGTGTGGAGGCCAAAGGAGGGGTGGGCGTGCCCTTGTTTGCGAGAAACCCGACCCTAGGGGCCAACCTTCGCGGGGAAAGCCTGGACCTCTTCCGCTCGCCTGCCCGACGCCCCGACCAACCCGACCGGCCGCAACCAACTCCAGGAGCTGTATCCGGGCCTGGCAACAGGGAAGTGACTGAGGCAGGGGAGGGGAGCACCAAAAAGGGGGTGGGTAGTTTTCGGGTATCCGAGCAGACCCCGTGGCGCAACGTGGGTCAGGGCCCTTAGGCCACAAGGGGGGGGTGCAGAAACAGGGGAGGGCAAGGGTAGGCTCGGGCAAGAGCCCGCGGATAAGGGGCCAGGCTTGGAGGGGATGCCACCTCCCCCCCTTCAAAGGCCCCTACCGGAGAGCAAAGGGGGGAAAACACCCTGGGGCACCCCCTCGGGGCCATCCCCAGGGCACAAGCCTAGCGGGCAGGGGACAACTGGCATAGTCGGCAGGGCTCGAACCTGCGTGGGCAACCAGGAGGCCCCATTGAGGCCCGCTCCAACACCAACCCTCTCACAGGGGAGGGGCTCCCCCAATGGGTGGTAGAGGCCCACCAGGTGCAAATGGAGAGACAGCAGGGGTTCTTTCAACAGCTGTCCTCGGAGGTGGCTAACGCCCAGGTGACCTCCCAGACAAGGCTAACGGAACAGTTAACGGCCCTCATGGCCCCCGCGTTGACAGCAATGATGGAGAGCATAGGTAATGCTAGGAACCCCCAACTCCCCCAGATCAGACTATCTAAAATGACCCCCACCGATGATCCCGAGGCCTTCCTCAATGTCTTTGAGAGAATCGCGGTGGTGGCCAAATGGCCGGTAGATCAGTGGGCCCTCTTCTTGGCCCCGGTGCTGTCCGGAACGGCCCAGGCTATATATGACCGGATGGACCCCGGGGAAGCGGAAGACTTCCCCAAGGTCAAGTTGGCCATACTCAGGGGCTTGGATATCTCTGAAGAAACCTACCGCAAGCGTTTCAGGGAGGAGAGGTATACCGCCTCCTCCAGCGCTCGCAGTACGGCACAACTGCTGAAGACACACGCCACACGGTGGCTAAAACCCCAGACCCGAACGGCGGTGGAAATATTGGAGCTGATTATTGTAGAGCAGTTTATCCAGATTTTACCGCTTGGGGGGAAGGGCCTGGGTATCCCGTCACCACCCGACAACTTTGGAGGACGCCACCTCCTTAATGGAGAATTACGAAATTTTTGAAGCAGCCCAGGGAATGCGGGAGATAGGGAAAAGAGGAAAAGGAACACAGCGGGGCACCATGGGGAAGGAAGCGGGGCCCCTCGACTTAGGAGGGAGGGAAGCAAGGCGAGAGAGCCCTAAAGGATTGGAAGGGAGGAACCTCGGGGGCCCTGGGAGGCCTCTGACCCTTAGGGGATTCACAGGGGGTGACCCTAGGGCTAAGGTACTCCCCGGAGTTACCGGGAGCCCGGGGGGGTTGGCCGAATCCCGGCTCTGCTTCCAATGTGGGAAGCCGGGACACTTCCGGAGGGATTGTCCCATGATGGTCTGCACATATGCAGAAGGTTGGCTCGGGGTGGGCCGAGAGCAGGAAAAACTGGACCATCTGGTCTCCGCTTGGATAGGCGGGAGAGAGTATAGAGCCCTATTGGACACAGGGTGCACCCATACCTTGGTGCGGGAAGGCATACAAGGTTTGACCCAGGCGGGACGCCCCTGTATTGAGCTCAGGTGTGTCCATGGTGACGTTAAACCCTACCCCACTTGCCTGGTACATCTGTGGGTAGAGGGTAAGGGAGTGCCAAAAAGGGTAGGGGTTGTCCCGGGATTAGCTTACGCCATAGTGGTAGGCTGAGATTGGCCACACCGGGCAGAACTACTGAAGCGCCCGGAGGGGTATTTGGGGGAAGAAGAGGACATGCTTACCCCAACAGAGGAACCAAGACCTCACCAGGGAAGGCATCCGTCAACACCCGGCGAACCCCTATGGCTGGTAAGCCCGGAGGAAATCATTAAGACCCAAAGGAAGGACCCGGTGTTACAGAGGGCATATGAGCAGGTCGAGGTGATTAACAGGGTAGAAAGGGCCGAAGGGGGTCGGCACCGATACCCCCGGTTCGAATTAATACAGGACCGGTTGTATAGGGTGAATCAGGCAGAAGGCACAGGCGATGAGGTCTACCAGCTGGTAGTACCCCAACCCGCGAGGAGGGGCCTCCTCCAGCTCGCGCATGAGAACCCTTGTGGGGGGCATTTGGAAACTGACAAGACACTGGCCCGGATTGTGGCCCGGTTCTACTGGCCCGGCATACGAGAGGAAGTACAGAGGTTTTGTAACTCGTGCCCCGATTGTCAGGTCACCTCCAAGCAGAAGGTGGCTCCCGCCCCCTTGATTCCCCTACCCATAATAGGAGTCCCCTTTGAGAGGATAGGGATGGATATGGTGGGGCTTTTAGAACCCTCCTCGGAAGGGCATAGATATATCATGGTGGTAGTCGACTATGCCACCCGATATCCCGAGGCGATAGCCCTCCGCTCCATAAAGGCCCCGGTGGTGGCAAAGGAGTTGCTGACCATCTTCTCAAGAGTCGGGTTCCCCCGGGCCCTGATCACCGACCAGGGGACGAATTTCACAGGGAATATAATGAAGCAGTTGTGTAAGCTGTTAAAGGTAAAGCACCTGAAAACCTCGGTGTACCACCCCCAGACCGACGGGTTAGTAGAGCGCTTCAATCAGACCCTAAAGGGGATGTTGAGGCGCTTCGTAAGGGAGGAACCGAGAGCCTGGGCCACATTGTTGCCGGCCCTCCTGTTCGCGTATAGGGAGGTTCCCCAGAGTTCCCTGGGATTTTCACCCTTTGAGCTGGTGTATGGGAGACAACCCCGGGGGTTGTTAGACATGGTCAAGGAGGTCTGGGAAACACCCGGGAGTGAAACCGTGAATCAAATCCAGTATATCACACAACTACGCGACAGGTTAACCCGAGTGGCCACCTTCGCCCAGGAGCATTTGAAGGAGGCCCAGCAGAGACAGAAACAAGGGTATGACCAAAAATCCAAGCTCTGGCATCTGCAGCCAGGGCAAAGGGTACTGGTATTGCTGCCCACATGCGATTCGAAGCTTTTGGCCACCTGGCAGGGCCCTTATGAAATAGAAGCGAAAGTGGGCGAGGTGAATTATGTGGTCCGGCAGCCCGGGAGGTGGCTGGGACGCCAGACATATCATATCAATCTGCTGAAAGAATGGCAAGAAAGAGAAGGGCAGGGGAGCACAGAGGATTCCTCGATGGGGGAGGGGCCAGAGAAAAGCTTAAACCCTGGGAAGGGAGTCCGCATAGGGGAAATGCTGACAACGAGGTAGAAGGCCCAAGTGGGCCAGCTGATAGACAGCTACCCGGAGGTGTTCACAGACCGACCAGGGTACTCCCCCCTAATCCACCACGAGATTAGGATGGAGGCCGGGCGGGTGATTAGGGAGCCCCCCCGGTGGACATCCCCCCATAAGTGGCGGATAGTGGAGCAGGAGGTTAAGGATATGCTGGCCTTAGGCGTAATAGAGGAGTCCTATTCCCCCTGGAGAAGCCAACCCGTGTTGGTGGGCAAGCCTGATGGAACCACCCGATTTTGCATAGATTTCTGGAAAGTCAACGCGATCTCCCGGTTCGATGCCTACCCCATGCCTAGGGTGGACACCTTGTTAGAAACCACAGGGAGGGCCACCTATTTGTCCACTCTAGACCTTACCAAAGGATATTGGCAGATCCCTCTCACAGAAGAGGCCAAGGAAAAGACAGCCTTCGCAACCCATTTAGGCCTGTTTCAATTTGTCAGGATGCCCTTCGGGTTACACGGGGCCGCAGCTACCTTTCAGAGGCTGATGGACCGGGTCTTAAGGGGACACGAGGGGTATGCCGCGGCCTATATCGATGATATTGTGATATTCAGCCACTCCTGGGTGGAACACCTCCACCATCTGGGGACTATAACCCAGGTATTGAAGAAGGCCGGGCTGACTGCCAACCCAAAAAAATGTAAAATGGGCCTACAGGAAGTGCAGTACCTAGGCTACATGGTAGGGAAGGGGTGGGTCCACCCCGTATGGGAAAAGTTATGCGCCCTGCGAGACTGGGGGTTACCTAACACCAAGGTCCAGATCCAGCAGTTCCTGGACCTCGCTGGGTATTACCGGAAACATGTACCCCACTTTGCGACCATAGCCACTCCCCTGACAGAGTTGACAAGGAAAACCCAAACCCGAGTGATACAGTGGACAGAGGAAGGAAAGAGGGCCTTCTTTACGCTGAAGCAGAGGTTATGCAGCGCCCCGGTCCTGTATAGCCCGGACTTTGCGCTACCCTTTGTCTTATAGACAGACGCTTCCAACGTAGGGTTGGGGGCTGTCCTCTCGCAGGTAGTGGAGGGTGAAGAACACCCGGTTGCATATATTAGCCAAAAGTTGGACTTGAGAGAATGGGCTTATGCGACCATAGAAAAGGAAGCGTTAGTGGTCCATTGGGCCGTGAGGGCCCTGTGGTATTACCTAGTGGGCACCCCGTTCCAAGTGGTCACCGACCACGCCCCCTTGCAGTGGTTGACAGCCATGAAGGACAATAATGCTAGGCTAATGCGCTAGTACCTGGCCCTACAGCCATTTAGCTTTACGATTACTAATCGGGCCGGACGATGCCACGGTAATGCAGACTTTTTCTCGCGACAGGGCCCATCCGCCCCTGACATCTGGTCAGCCCCGGCTGGGCTCTTGCCGGCGGGGGTGTGTGGGGCCCGAGGAGAGGAGCAGACAGCCGGCAGGGAGGACGGGGCCTGGAGTGGCGACTGGGACCCCGCCCATTGCGCCGCAGATGCCGTGACAATCAGCTGGAGCTGGGAGGCGGGGCCGGAGATGACTGAAGGCGGGGCCGGCAAGGGGGATAAAGCGTGGAGGCCAAAGGAGGGGCGGGCGCACCCTCGCTTGCGAGAAACCCGACCCTAGGGGCAAACCTTCGCGGGGAAAGCCTGGACCTTGTCCGCTCGCCTGCCCGACGCCCGACCAACCCGACCGGCCGCAACCAACTCCAGGAGCTGCATCCGGGCCCGGCAACAGGGAAGTGACTGAGGCGGGGGAGGGGCTGTCTCTTATACACATCTAGATGTGTATAAGAGACAGCCTCCCCCCCTTCAAAGGCCCCTACCGGAGAGCAAAGGGGGGAAAACACCCCGGGGCGCCCCCTCGGGGTCGTCCCCAGGGCACAAGCCTAGCGGGCAGGGGACACTCCCTTAAAAAGCTCCTTAAGCAAATGAAGGAAGAGTTAAAGAAAGAGATGAGGATGATTAGAGAAGCGGTTGACACAGGCAATAAGAAACGGGAGGGGATGGCTAGCAGGGTGGAAGCAGCTGAGGGAAGAATTCTGGAGCTCAAGGAGCAGACACTGAACTCCACCAAGCAGCTGAACAAATGGAAGAAAGAGACTGCCTTTTTGCTTGCTAAATGTGAGGACCTGGAAAAAAGGTCCCAGAGAGGGAATTTAAGTATTAATGGTGTAAAGGATTCTGAGGGAACAGAAAAAATCAACAAGATTGTGTGGGCTATTATGAAAGAAAATTTCCCCGAGGAGGAACGCTTCCACAGAGCAGCAATAGATAGAGCTCATAGAACAGGGCGCCCTCCACAAAAGAACACTGATCCTCCTCGCCCAATCCTTGTTAAATTCATGAGTTATTGTATCAAAGAAGAAGTCCTGAAAGCAGCTAGAGCTAAGCAGAAACTAACCTATCAGCAGCAATTCATAAGAGTTTTCCCTGATTTTGCTGCTGAGACCATAAGGAAAAGATTAAAATGGAGCAAAGACTTTGGGGAATTGAATGAAAGGAGCCTGAGACTGCACCTGGTATTCCCCGCGAAAATGCTAATTTTTGAGAACGGAAGAAGGAGAGTCTTCGAAAGCACGGAGGACTTAGAAATTTTCCTGGCAGCTCATCCGGTGGTTGCCTTAGCAAGAGAATAATCTCCTGGAGAATCCTTGCAGGTCCTGTCAGCTTTCTCCTCAGACAGGAAACTATGTGATTGAACAATGAAGAATATCAAGGGATAAGGAGCTACAGAGTGGATTTGAAAGCAGGAGTGCAAGTTAAAGTGCTTCTTAATGTGAACCCAAAGTCTTCAGGTACCTTGAAATTGTTATAAATTCTGTTTGAATTTATCTTAGATAAGAAATATCCTGTTTACCCCATTCAGTTGGGATTGAATGCTAGGATTCTTAGCTACAATTCAGTGTGTAATCAGTGTGGCAAGAGCTGATTGCAGATAGCTATAAAAATGTACAGTTCTGCTTAACTAGATATATTGCTCTTGCCACTATTAGAATGAATTCTGGGCTCTATAAAATTAGGAAGGAAGGAACAGGGGTCTAAATAACAATAGGAATTACGAAGGCTGCACAGGTTGCCCTGGATAGATACAAAAGGTTTAAAATCATATGTAATATATAATATGTTCTGAATGTATTATAAGTTTTAAATGCTTTACTTTATTTGAATGGTGCTAAGATTATGTTTAGAAGAAGAATTATATTTAACGAGGGATGGTGAAGTATGAATAATGTGCCAAAGGGGTCATATTCAATCCACGCAGAACTCATTGGTTTCTTCTTTTCTTATTTAAACATAAGAATAGATAACTAAGAGGGGGAAGTGTGCAGGCTTTGATTTATATTTTGCAGAATGCTGTCCAATTGATTTGTTGTTTGGGGATGAAATTTGGTTAGGCTGGTTTGTGGATAAAGGGGGAGTTTCAGTACTTAGATATTCTTTATGAGCTGGGGACCGCAGGGAAAAGGGGCACACCTAAGGTTTTTTCTTTTAATCTAGGTGTTTGTTCTCCCAGCAGATCCTCACTGGGAGCACGTGGGAAAAGGAGAGGCGAGAGATCGGCTCACTTGAGTATGGGAGGGGGTGAATTTTTTTGTTTTTTCCTTTTTCTTTCTTTAGGGGTTGGGGTGGGAAGGCAGAATACCTGGGGAAGAAAAGAGAGTCAAGACTTAAAATATTCCGTCGTGAGGACTTATACATGGAGGTTAAATTTTAATAGGAAAGCTTACATGACATGGAAAGAGATGATCATAGATATGCAGCTGAAGATAGTCATCAAAGGCAGGGAAATCCCACGCAGTACTATAAGTGGTTGTAGGGGCATCCTCAAAATATACTTCAATACAAATGATGGGTGAAATCAAAACAGTTACTCTAAATGTAAGAGGCATTCACCACAAAAAAGAAAGAGAGTTAGGGATTTTTTAGAGGAGCAGGGGGCTGATATATTTTTTCTCCAAGAAACTCATCTGTTGTCCACAGATGTTCATAGGTTTGCTACAGTCAGAATTAGTGGGCTCTGGGCGTCATGCTGCAAAAAGAAAAAAGCAGGGGTTATTATTGGGTTCTCCAAGAAGAATCAATTTGTAATAGAGAAGTGTATTAAAGACAAAGAGGGGAGATTCCTTTGCTTGGTGGGGAAGCTTGCAGGTTGTCAACTAACTCTGGCTAACATATACACTCCAAATGCTGGGAGGACCTCTTTTTTTAAAGAATGCTTCAGGAAAATATCTGAGGTAACCAAAGGTATGATCATTATACAGGGTGATTTTAATGCTATCCTTTCTGAGTTGGATCACTCTAGAGCCGGTGGATTAAAAGGGGAACAACAGGAATTAAAGAGGTTAATTGATTACTACCGTTAGATTGATATTTGGAGACATCTAAATGGGAGGGAAAGAGATTTAACGTTCTTTTCAACCATACATAATAGTTACACGCATATCGATCTCATACTAATTAGAAAAACTGAGGCACATAGAGGGAAAAAATGTGTAATAATCCCAGTGGTAATAACAGATTACAGTGCGGTATCCACTATATTTAGACAACGAGGAAATGTATAACAGAGGCTCAATAATTGTCAATTAAATAGGACTCTGCTCAAAAATCAATCCAATAAAAAGGAGATAGCTAAAAAATTAATAGAATTCTTTGAATGTAATGCAGGTTCAGTTAATTCGCCTGCAACATTATGGGAAGCCGCTAAGTCGGTTATCAGAGGGGACATAATTGCGCTAAATGCAAAAATAGTAAGAGATAAGAGACAGCAAAAGAAGGAAATATATGCAGAACTGCAAAAACTGGAAGCTCAGAACAAGATTAAGTCTTCCAGAGAATTAAGACAAAGAATAATCAAAAATAGAGAAATTATTAATTCACTTGAGCTAGAAAAGATTAACTATCAGCTTAGGAAACTCAGACTATACTATTACAAAAACAATAATAAGGCGGGGAGAACTCTGGCCAATCTTATTAAAATCAAACATAGGAAATCGTTAATTACAAGAATTATCAATAAAAAAGGAGAATATTGCACTAAAACTAGGGATATAAAAGAGGCTTTCCTAGAATTTTATAGTGATATTTACAAGTCAATCAATCCAAATGATGCAGAAATAAAGACCTTCCTGGATGGGGTAAAATTACTTAAATTGAATGCTACACAAGTGGCCTTTCGGAATGCAGATATTACATTACAAGAAGTACAAAAGGCGATAGAAGCCACAAAAATTAACAAGGCGGCAGGTCCAGATGGATTTCCAGCTGAATTTTATAAAGCCTACATTGATATATTAGCACCGTACCTAACGGCAGTTTTTAATAACATGTTGACTGAAAGTAAGATGCCACAAAATTTTTACAATGCTATTATAACGCTAATTTTGAAGCCTGGGAGAGATCCCAACATTTGTGGCAGTTATAGACCAATATCCCTTTTGAATGCTGATTACAAGATCTTCGCTAAAATTCTGGCAGATAGATTTAAGTCAATCAGTGGAGAAATAATACATAAGAATCAAACTGGTTTTATCCCTGGCAGACAGAGTAAAGACAACATTAGAAAAGCAATTAATATTATGTATACGCTGAATAAACAAAACATCCCTGCCATGATAATCTCTGCAGACGCGGAGAAGGCATTTGATTTTGTGGAGACGAAGTGCCTGTTTCGGGTGTTGGAAAGGATGGGTCTGTATGGGAATTTCATGAAGTGGCTGGCAGCAATTTACTTAGCGCCGCAATCCAGATTACTTATAAATGGAGAGCTCACAGACACCTTTGGATTGCAAAGAGGGACCAGGCAGGGATGTCCTCTCTCTCCTCTCCTTTTCAACACAGTATTGGAAGTTCTAGCTTCAGTGATTAGGCAAAATGGAAAAATCAAAGGAGTACAAATCAGGGCAATTGAAAATAAATTGTCACTCTACACTGATGATCTGTTGTTATATATTTCTAAGCCAGAGGATTCTTTACCAGAATTGATACAGGTTATGGAAAATTTCGGTAAAATTGCAGGGTACTCCATCAATAAAGATAAGTCTTATGCACTTGCTTTTGGCTATGACAAGGTGCAGGAAGAAAAACTTTAAAAATTCTCTCCCTTCCCATTAGCAAAATCTAGCTTAAAGTATTTAGGAGTGTTTCTCCCAAAAATTACAAAAGAACTATATGCAGCAAATTTTATTCCGTTGGTAAAACAGCTTAGGGAGGAAATAGCGCCTTGGCGCAAATTAATGATATCCTGGTTGGAGTGTATAAATCTTTATAAAATGATGATATTGCCCAAGCTTCTACATAAACTCATGGCATTACCTATTCCGATACCTGAGTCCTTTTTTAAGCTTAATGAGGATTTATTAAAAGATATTGTTTGGCAAGGTAAAAAACCAAGAATCAGAAAGTATACCTTAATGCAAGTCAAGGAGAAGGGGGGTATAAATCTCCCTAATATAAAACTACTATCAGGCATCAGTCCTGCTCGGACTTCATCACTGGTATCAAGGGGATGATGTTCCTGAATGGACAGAACTAGAAAAGGAGCTCATGTAGCTAAAAAGTTTAAAGGAAATAATAGTGGATCAAGGGAGACTCTCCTCTTCAATTATAAGAGAACATCCATTCACCGGTACATTGTGTAGGTTTTGGTACAATATAAGGGAAAAAATGGGCAGGGTGGGAGATTTCTCCCCCTTTACACCCATTGATTCATTGTTGGCCAGAAAAGGAGAAATTGCTCCCCGGCTTAGAGAGTTGTTAAGAATCAAGGGGTTATTTAGGATGGGTCAACTTTTCTCAGAAGGGAGGTTTCTCCCCCCAGGCAAATTAGAAACAATCTTACAAGAAAAGGTGAACATCTTTCAATACCTGCAACTAAGAGATTTGGCAAATGCTCCACAGTTTAGGGGGAATTTTAATAGAGAACCACACAAATTAGAAATGGTATTATTTGAAAGGAACAAAGCTCGGGGTAGACTGGGGAAAATATAAAAAGTTTTAAAAGAAATAAATTACAAATCTCCCTTAAGTTACTTACAAGCTTGGAAAAGGGATGTAAAGTCCCATATAGGAGCGGAGGAGGAAAAAAGGATTTGGCTCCACATGAACTACTGCATTAATTCAAACTCAACATGGCTAAAACTGAACTCATCTTCCCCCCTCATCCTTCCTCTCCTTCCTCACTGTCAATAATTATTGATGGAGTCACCATCCTGCCTGTCCCCCAAGCCCGTAGCCTAGGCTTCATCTTTGACTCAGCCCTTTCTTTTAAACCCTACATTGACTCTGTTGCTAAATCCTGTCGCTTCTCCCTCCATAACATTGCTAAGATTCGCCCTTTTCTCTCTGTCTCGTCTGCCAAAACTCTTGTTCATGCTCTGGTCATCTCTCGCCTCGATTACTGTAACCTCCTTCTCACTGGCCTTCCCCGGTCTCACCTTTCTCCCCTCATCTCTGTCCAAAACTCTGCTGCCAGGGTCATCTACCTCGCCAGTCGCTTCGACCATGTGCAGCCCCTCCTCTCTTCGCTTCACTGGCTTCCCCTTCCTGAACGAATCCTGCACAAGCTCCTAGTCTTCACCTATAAAGCTCTTCACAACCTTGCTCCCCCCTACCTCTCTGCACTTATCGCCCTCCATACTCCAGCCCGTGCACTTCGCTCCTCCTCTGTCCCTTCTCTCACCCTTCCACGCCTTCCCTGCTCCCCTAAGCGCCTTCGTCCCTTCTCACTTGCTGCCCCCCATGCCTGGAACTCCCTCCCTGTCCACATCCGCCTTGCCCCCTCCCTTCATACCTTCAAATCTCTCCTTAAAACTCACCTCTTTCGCTCTGCTCTGTCTGACTCTTTATCCTGCTGAGCCACTATTCCTATACCTACGATCGGTTTACCCTTATCCTTGCAACATGGACCTGCCTGCTGTCATTCTCATCGTAACCAAGCCAAGTACGTGCACTTGAGACCTCGCATCTTCATGAATGTTAGACCCCTTGTCTCTCCCTCTGTTCCCCTTCCTAAGTCTCTCCCCCAGCTCCTGTCTCTCAGATTGTAAGCCCTAGGGGCAGGGACCGTGTCTATTTTATTACTTTGTAAAGTGCCAGGTACACTGCTGGCGCTATATAAATGTTTGTTAATAATAATAATAATAATAATAATAATAATAATAATAATAATAATAATAATAATTCCTTAGAAATTTGAGAAGTGCAGATAAAACTTACAATTAGGTTTTATCTAACCCCTGAAATAATGCGGTTTGCTGATGCTTCAAGGAAAGGGCTATGCTGGAGGGGTTGTGGTAGTATAGGTACTTATGTACACTGTTGGTGGGACTGCCCGACTGTTAGAACATTTTGGAGTAAGAAAAAGTATTGAATAAAGTAGCAGGGGAGGTTGTCCCATATAGAATGGAAACCGCCTTACTAGGCCTGTATCCTAATACAAAAAATATGATATTCTGTCAAAACTCGTGTAAGATTATCTGCATGGCTGCAATAATGATCATAGCTAAACACTGGAAAGGGACTAATGACTTATCTATGGAAGAATTTTATAACAAACTATGGTTCATATATATGATGGAAAAACTTCACGCTGAACTTCAAGACAAGAGTCATACGTTTGAGGAGATTTGGAATCCAGTGTTAGCCGCGTTGGAAGGAAAGAAATTATTGGAAAAGGATCGTCAGCTGCTTTTCTAGACTTTACAGGCCTTACTGGATATACCTAATAATGAACTATGAATGTTAGGTCTTCACTCGCTTTCAAGCTATGGTTTGGTTCAAGTGTAAAACGTTTATGACAAAGTTTTGACCACCAGTATAACTTTTATTGTGTAGATGTTGAGCGGTTGCAGGTGGTCGTTTTTGTGTGTATTCTTTAATAGTTATAATAAACCAATAAAAGTTGTTTTTTTAAAAAAAACCCGCAAGCTTCCTCCACCGATCGATCAGGGAGCTAAGGGTGCCTGGACCAATGCCCTTCTCCTCCAAGCCCAGAGCATCCCTGACCACCATGTGAAGGGTGTGTGCAACACAAGGGATGCTGGTGAAGCCCACATCACCGACTCCCCTCAGTATGTTGGCTGTGTTGTTCATTACCACGCACCCCTTGGTGAAGGGCACACCTGGTATGACCCATTCCCTCACCATGGCAGTCAGGGCTGCCTCAATGTTCTGAGCAGTGTGGGGGAAGTCCATTACTTCTGCCTGAAGTAGGGCCCACCTATACCCTGCTTCGGGACCACTCTTGCCACTCCCAAAAGCTGCCTCCAGGACTTGCCACCAGTGCGCCGTCACTGCCAGCTAGGCATGCTGCATATTTCTGCTGAACCGCAGGTCAGTGGTGAAGTGGACGGTGACACCCCCATCCCCTGCTAGCTGCTCCCTCACCCACTCCTTTAAAGCCCAGTACAAGGCTGGCACCACCTGCTGACTCAGGGTGGTGCAGAAGGGCAACTTAAACTGGGGGGCCAGGAAGCCAATCAGCCGCCTAAACCCCAAGTCCCCAATCACCGAGAAGTCCATCCAGTGCTATCATTTCCCCCAATATTCATGTGGCTTTCAGTTAAAAGTCATGCCGCCTTCCACGTCCTGCAGCTACTGATGGACTTGGCAGTTGCCCCCACCCCAGCTCCTCCATGCTTCAGCACCCCAGCTCCTGCACTGACACTGCTGCTGCTGCTGCTCTTCCCCCGTAGCAGCAATACCGCTCCTGCTGCTAGAGGTAGCTGCTTTAGGAGGACACTTGCCCACTGAAGGAGGAAGACGGCTGGCCGCTGCAGTCAGGAACACACTGGCATTCACTGCCCCTGCCTGCTCACTTAACAGCACAGCACTGTGGCATGCCTTCGGGTGCCTCACCATGGCAGTAGTGCCAAGGTTGGTGGGCACCTGCCCACGCTTCACCACCTTCTGGCAAAAACTGCATTGCACCTCCCTGGGATCATATGCCCGCACCAACTTAAAATGCGCCCATACAGAGGATTTCTTGTCCCCTCCTGACTTCTGGCCTGCACCGGGTGATGCACCGCTGACAGCACTCCTAGGAGGGGCAGAACATAGTGGTGACACAGCTCCTGGAGGGACAGCCATCACCTGAGCACCAGATATCTCCTCTGTAGGACTAGTGACTGCCTCACTGTCCACAATCTCAGATATGTCCCCCCGAGAAGGGAAGTACTGGGACCCTGAGGCTGATCCACTGCCCATGCTTCTGCCACTCTCCCTGTGACCCGTATAGCTGCTGCTAGGACTGATGCTCTGCTCCCTGCTTGTCTTGCCCGGGAATCAGGCCCTGCCTCTAGTAGCCGGGGTGGTATCCAACAACCCTGGTCTGCTGGGGGTCATGCTGACCATGGAGGAGGTGCAGGGACAACACCCACAGCATCCGGGACACGATGCCCTGGGGACATCAGCTGGAATGGGGGAGGAGGAGGCACCCAGGAAATGGGTAAGGGGAAACAAGGGCAGGGAAGTAGGGGCACCAGGGGGGGCACAGGGCAAGCCCGGCCTCCAGGCAGGGAGGAGGGGGAAGGGGGCACCCTGTGAGGGGCCAGGACACGCACACAACCCTAAACCCCCCACCCCCTGCCTCCTGCAGACACAGAAGAGCACCCAGGCGGACGAGGCCCCGGAGGACACCAGCCCAGTCCGGGTGGAGGCGGAGGAGGAGGAGGGGGGATGAACCACAGTAGAGAAAAGGGAGGAAGGCCTACCACAGAGGGGGTCAGTGGGGGCTCCAAGAGACCCGGGACTTCATAAGGATCTGGGGGACCCTGGGGGACCAGCTGGAGTTCGCGCTCAACCAGCGCACTGAGCATGTCTACCAGGACATAGTGCAGGACATGGAGGTGGCGGGCCATCAGCACACAGCGGCACAGTGCCGCTCAAAGGTCAAGGAGCTGAAGAGGGGGTACAAGGCGATTTGGGACAACAATAGGCAGTCTGGACATGGAGCCCGGACCGCCCCATTCTACAATGCCCTGGACTGCATCCTGCATATGAAGGGATCCATAGTTGCCCCACGGCTCGTTGGGAGCGCTGTGGTCCAGGGCAGGGAACGGGCCAAGGTACGCCCTCCCCTAGCCACCCCCCTGGTAGACAAGAGCTCCAGGGCCCCAGACTCCCAGGAGGAATGCCCCGGGACCCCCGGCACCTGTAGGCCCCCCCCCGGACAGCAGCCCGAAGAGCACCCACCCCCAGGCCGGGCAAGCGGAGTCTGAGGCCAACACCCTCATCACCCTCATCCAGTGGTCCATGGGGGAGCACTCCCACACCGAGGGGTCGGCCTCAAAAGGAACCGAGACAGACATTGAGGGTAAGCAGGCAACCCGGAGGGGGGAGGGACTGGACCCATGGGCGCTGGGGCCAAGGGGGGGATGGATGGGCCAGGGCCAGCCCCAGCCCCAGCCCCAGCCCCAGCCACCCATTACCAAGGCAGGAGGGGGCCCAGCCCCAGGTCGCCCAACCACACACCCCTACACCAATCAACCCCCCTCCTCGCCCTCAGGACACGGGACACCCCGGGACCAGACCCAGGGGACCGAGCAGGCAGTCGCCGAGGAGAAACCCACCAGCATGTGCAGGAACAAGGTGAGGCAGGTGGTCTGGTAGGGAGGGCACTTCAGGGTGCAGAGAGGGGTTCCCCGTACAGTCAGAGGGGGTGGTAGGGGCTGAGGTCTGGGGGTGGGGAGGGGCCTGGTGAGATGCCCGGGGTCCCACAGGGCCCCTGCCCCATCACGGCCAGGGGGCAGGGGCCCGGCTAGGGATCAGACTAACTATCCTGTACCCTCTGGGCAACCCTAGCAACCAGCGTCCCCAGGGCCCGTGGCCCCATTGCAGTGCATGAGGGAGCACCGGGCATGGGCCCACAGGAGGAGGGAGGACCACACGGAGGAAATCATCCAGACCTCGGAGGAACAGGGGGAGAGGATGATAGTGGCCGTGGACCGGATGGAGGCAGCCATCGAGCGGTCCCTGGAGCGGGCATAGGCGAGGGACATGAGGCTCCAGGGCAAGGTACACCTGGAGTGGAGGCGGGAGCGCTGGGAGCACAGCAGGCAGGTGGAGGCACATGGGAGGCTGGAGGAGGCCATCACAGGCACGGTGCGGGAGCACTTGGTGAAGATGGATAGCTCCCACGATATTGGGACCTTCCTGCTCCTGCACGATGTGCACCTACATGATGGCAGCCATGCCCCCGGGCACCCTGCCTGCCCAGGGCCCCATGTCGGGCCCCTCGGCGCCCCCGCCCCCTGCCCATCCACCCCAGCTGCCCCCGCGCCCTCAGGGGCCGTGCATCTGCCTCCTGGTGCCCCCGGGCTCAGGAGGGTGCATCCCCCACGGGGGCCCCACGGGTCTTGGCTCCCCTCCCCCCAACCACCGCCCCCCCTGCCGGACCAGGAGGAGGCCCAGGACACTGCTGGGAACACAGACAGCGGGGGGGGAGGTGAGCTCACAGGGATCCATGGCCCACACCGGGCGCTCACAGGGCCGACCCAGGAAACGAGGGGGGGATGGGGAGAGAGGGGGAGGGCAGTGTGAGGGGTCACTACAGGGGGCAGGGAACTACAGGGGTGGAGGGAGAGGTGAAGGGGTCACATGTACACGTGGGTGAAATAAATGTTTACACACGTGTATGCCTCCATGGCCCGTATGTGGGTGACGGGGGGGCCAACCCGGCAGGGGCAGGCACCAGGAACCCCAGGGGGTGGGCCGGGGAGGGGAGCCCTTCACACCCGGGCACCCTGGGCGATATGCCTCACAAGGGCATCCAGGATGCGCTTGGCATAACGGTACTCCCTGGAGTTCTTGGTGTTCACGGACAGGGGCATGGGACTGGGGACCCTGTGGGGCTCGGGGTATTCCAGGGCTGCCTCCTCGGTCTCGCAGACATTGTGGATCATACAGCAGGCCCCGATTAGCAGGGCAGAGGTCTCCACAGTGTAGTCTAGGCACCCAGCGAGACTCCTCCAGCGCTGCTTGAGGGCCCCGAAGGCTCGCTCCACCACGGTCCTGCTGGAGCACAGGCGGGTATTGTATAACACCTCTGCAAGGGTCCGTGCGACAGGGTAGACCTTCATAAACCAGCGGGTGATGGGGTAGGCAGGGTCTCCTAGGATACAGGGGGGCATTGGTAGCCCCTCGATCCAGGTCATCCCCATGTCAGCGAAATCCCCCTGGAACATCCAGACATAGAAGGGGGAGATGGTCATGATCCGGGCATCATGACTACAGCCGGAGTTGCCCGTGAAGATGTCTATGAACCAGCCCCGGTGATCCACAACCACCTGCAGCTGCAGGGATTTGTACCCGTGCCAGTTCACATAATCTGCTGCCTCCTCTGCGGAAGGGCGGAGAATCTCGACGTGGGTGCTGTCCACGGCTCCCATGCAGTTGGGGAAACCTCAGGCCGCGAATCCCACCATTACGGCCTCCTGGTCCACCAGCTGGATTGTTCTGTCCAGGAGCACTCCCTCCACAGCCTCGCACACATCCCGGAGGATACAGGCTACCATGCTAAGCCTTACCCCGAAGTGCTGGGACACGAACCAGCAGGAGTCCGGCGTTGCCAGGGCCCACATCCCTATGGCCACCCGCTGGACCATGGGGATGGGGGTCCTCATGAAGGTGTGCTGTTGCTCCAGCCAGGGTGGAAGGAGCTCCACTAGCTGCAGCAGGGTGAGCTTGTCCATCCTGAGGTGGGCCCTCCAGGCTGCCTCGTCCCACTGGGCCAGCGCCCTCGCCCACCAACCCTGTGGGCACTCTGCAACCCATAGGCGCCTCTCAATGCCCATAGTGAGCAGAACGGACCAGCGCATGGTCTCCCTCGCCCACAGGAGGTGCCTGGCTGCCTTGCGGAGTGCCGCGGGCCGGGGCCAGGCCCAGCTCACAGCCTGCCAGTCTCCTCACCAAGGAGGTGCAGCTGCTCGGTGTGGTCATGGTACCACTTGGCTGTGAGCGCGAGGTGCATCCAGTAGGTGGCTACCCTGTCCCGCTCCATGGTGGTGGGGGCCCTGGGGGCTGGGGGAAGTCTATTATGGCCCTCCGATGGGGACTGTGCCGGGGGCCAGCCCCCAGCCGGCAGGGCCCCCAGTGGGGTGCTTGGGTCTGTGGGCATGCCCATGGTTACACGTGCTGGCTGCGCATGGGTCCTCGTGCCTGCATGGGCACACGGTGCCGTGCACTCCTTGTGCAGATGCATGCCTTCACCCATCAACCCCCCACACCCTTGGCTGTTTTCAACACCATAGCCTTGGCTTCCCGATTAGCTGTTATGTGAGTGCTATTGTGCTCTGCAGCTGTGCCGGGTCTGCACCCCATGCCTCGCTCTCTTGTGCTACAATGGTGCAGTCTGTGGCTGCTTTCCCTGTCCTTGGGACCCCTCGGAGGCCCTCCTGGCCCTGGAGTGTATGTGTGCCCCCCTGTCTGTGGTTTTATTCTCCCTGTCTTGCTGAACCATGTCTGGTTGTCTGTCCACCAGGCTCCCGCTTCCCGGGCCCCATGGGGCCCCCCATATCTGGACCTTCCGTGAGACCTTGTCTCTGTGTGACCTGTGGCATACCCCAGCCGTGCAGCTGCTCCTCAGCAGCCCGGGCAGCTGTACGGGTGCCTTTGCAAGCTTGAGCTCTGGACTGCACTACTTCAGCTTTGAGGTGAGTGCTCGTGATTGCATGCGGAGACCCTGGGGCTGGTTCACTTCCCTGATGGATGCATCCTGGACAAGCGGTGTGCTCATGTGCCTTGGTCCAGGGCTGAGACCGTGTCTGCGCTGAGTGTGTGAGGGCTGGGTGCCTACATGCTGTGTCTTGCTGAGGGGGGCCCTGCCTTGGTCGTTTCCTACTTTGCCTGTGTTCACGGGGCGCGTTGGTACCAGCGCACCCGAGCGGCGGTGTACCACCGGCTGCTGGAGTTGGGACATCTTCCTTGGCCCCCTTCCGCTGCCTGCTGTGTGTTGGAGCCTTCAGCGGCAGAGCTGTTGGCCTGTTGGGGGTGTGGTCCCATTTGGACGTCCAGCTGGGTCTCTCCATGCATGATCCCTTCGAGGCCTACTACCTGATCGCCCACCACATGTCCTTGCTGGGGTAATGCTGGGGCTTGATCCATTGGCCCCACCTGGTTCACTGGGCGGGGCACCCGGCCCCTGGGCCCGCAGTGGCCCTCAGCGGCTGCCTGTGAGTCCCGGTGTTCCTCCCGGACCCCCGGTGTCCTGCCCCACTCTTGTCCGGGGGGACCGGTCCCCGCTGGCCGCTCCCTCCCTGATGTATCAGCCATGCTGTAGTGAGGCCTGCTTCCCGGGGTGCTGCTGCCCCTGCCTGTGGCCCTGGGACCCCTCCGGGTCCCACCCCCCGGGCTGCCTGCACACCCATGGTTCCCCTCCGTGGTTGCCCTCCCTGATGCCTGGGTGCGGCACTCTGCATGGCCTGACCGACCCGCCTGTGTCCAGCGGACTGTCCCCACCCACGAGCACTGCCACCTGCTGCCCCCCCTTGGGTGCTTGTGTGACCTGGGGGTTCCGGGGCCCCATGACTGGCCCTCGGTGCTTCCTCTGGGTGTGTGTGTGAATCCTTGGACCTGCAGCGGTGCACCGGCTGTCCTGTCTGCCCTCCATTGGCACCTCTGTGGGTGTGGGGTCTCTGTGTGCCTCCTGGACTGTTCCCGCCTGGCTCGCTGTGCACTGCGGGCCCCCGTAGTGCCTTGGTCCCGAGATCCTGCCCCCCCTTTCCGAGACTGCCTCTGTTGCTGTGGGGGTGCCCGTGTGGACTGTGCTGCTGTGGGGGTTGTGGTTGCTGTTGCCTGTGTCCTGCCCTGCCCCTTTGCGGTTCCCCCCCTCTTCCATGTGCCGCCCCCCCCTTTGCTCCCGTTGTGCCTTGTGTGTTGTCTGGGCACCCGTGTCCTCCTTCCCTTCCTTTCCTTTGTGTGTGTGTGTGTGTGCCCAGGCATGTGCTCATGCTGTGTGTCCCACTGTGCCTCCGCTGACTGTGTGCCTGCTGTATGTGGTACCTGTTCGCCTCTTCTCCCTCTCCCCCCTTCCTTCCCATTTCCCTTGTGTGGGAATTCCCTTTTGTGCCTTTTGGCTTTGTTTGCCCTCAGGCGGCCATGTCTGTGTTCCGCCCCTGCCTGGTGGCTTCTGGGTGTTTTGACCATGGCTGGGAATTGGCGCCACATCTGTTGCACTGCCCCGGGCCATGATCTGGCAGCCCGATTCCCAGCCGTGGTCCCGGTCCCGTCACGTGTGTTCAGGGCTTTTATTTGCCCCGGGGGTGCTTGTTTTGTTCACCCCCACCGGGAATCCACTGTGGTGAACCGGCCACCCGTAACGTCTGAAATCACCCTATGATAGTGCATGGCCACTCATTGTCATTTTGTCTCTGGCGCCCAGTTCTGTTAGCCCTGATATCTCCCATATTGTCTCTTCTATTTTTTCTGACCCAATCAATTCTTTAACCCCATTAATTCTCAAATTGCCCCTGCAGGACCTGTTCTCCAGGTCCTCGTATTTCTCTTGCAGGAAAACATTTTCTCGTTTAAGGGTTCCAAGCTGCTCCAGCACAGTGCTGGATTGATCTTCAAGGGAGGAAATCCTACCCTCAGTCACCTCCATTCTCCTGGCAAACTGCTCCATTTTTTTATTCCCTTCCTCCACCGAGCCCCTAATCTTCCTCATTTCTAGCTTTAACTCCTGTTTCATCGCCAGCAAGGTTTTATGCAGAGATTTGTGCAGGGATTTAAGCTCATCCTCCTCCTGGTCAGTATCAGTTGATCCCTGCTCCTCTTCAGTCTCTTGCTCTGCCGTCGCCATTTTCAGGCTGCTGTTCCCGCTTCCTGAGCTTCTGGGGGTCACACTGGCTTTCTTCTGGCAAAAACGCTCCAGCGCATTGCTTTGAGACAGCTTTTGCTTGTTTTTACTTTTCCCTGCCATTGCTAGCAATCACGGAGCTTTCCTCCTCTTTTTTTCACTTTTGCTGGTCAAATTTCAAGCTGGGGGGAACGGAGCTCAGACTGTCAGCAATAACAGAGTTGTTTTTTTTCTCTTATTTTCACTTTTGCCGGTCAATTTCAAGCTGAAGGGAACGGAGCTCAGATTGCTAGCAATCACGGATTTTTCTCTCTTTTTTTTCACTTTTTCTGGTCAATTTCAAGCTGGGGGGAACAGAGCTCAGACAAGTCCCAGCTAGCTGCTCAGCCACATGCGCAGATCCCTGACTGTTTTAAGATTTTTAGGTTCTTCTCTGGACTGCATCTGAAAAAAATATCAGCCTCCAAAGAAGATTCATGTCTCTTCCCTCACCACTGTGAAGATACCAGTGCTTTGTACCTTCCTGATGTTTTCCTGAAGACATGACTGATTGGACATTTGTTTTTGGTCCTGTATCCTGTTTATAAGCATATATGTTTGACCATCTGTGTTTCAGTATATTGGAAATCAGAATTAGCCCCTCTGGGTGTTTTCAGACGTGACGGGGCGGCTTCGCCCTGTCCCAAAAACAACCCAGAGATTCCCCACTGGGATCACTGAGGCACGGCAAATAGACATGCCGGGGATCCCGGCGGGGAATCAGGGAGGGGGCGGGGCCGTGCGGTGCAACGTGCGGCCGCACGGCCTCGCCCCTCCATGCTCCCGCCCGCCCGCCCGCCCTCTGGGGAGATGGGTGGGCAGCAAGGCCAATGCCACCACAGTGGCAATGCCACCTCCGGGGATTCGGAGCCGTGATAGCCGACCAGACTTTACTTTTTTTTATGCCCGCCTGGAATCACTTTCACCACGCTTCAGCCGATTTTCGCGCCGGGAGTCCGGGAAGCGTGGTTGAAATTGACCCCATGTGGGCATTTAGCGTGGCGAACATCTGGCGGCTACCGAACAGACATGCAGGGCACAGTGACCACATGTAGGTATTCAGCGTGATTCACTGTGATCTCATCACGTCTGAAAACACCCAGTGTATGATGACTTCTTAAAAGAGCTGTCCTATAGAGACCTCTCTACTGAACTCTTGACCAGATACTGGAAAATCAGCCTGTATACTGGAATAGACAATGTAATCAAGTCTGTCTCTTAATGAAATTAACAGTTTCTGTTGATGAGAGTCAAAATACATGAGTCTCAGGCAGGGCAGGAAAAGGCCTTGTTTGTTTGGAGTTTACTCATTGTTAATCCTATCTATACGATAGCAACCTGTTTAGTATGTATCAACAGACTTTTTACTATGTATTTTGAGAAAAACCCTTCCCTGCCAGCAGTTTGGCCTGACGTCATTTTTAGTTGACCTCCAAGCATCTTTCATTCTATAAGAAGTGAGAGGAAAGATGGATTTTTCAGAAAGCTTCCTTTCCTGAAGCTTCTCTCACTTTTTTCATCTGGCAGAATGCGGAAAGGACTGGGTAATATGTTATATCCTATATGATGCATTTAGCCAACCATAGCAATAATACTTAGAGCATATGTTATATCTTATGGATGTTAAGATCTTTGGATTTGTAACAGAGCTGTTCTCTGACAGAAATGTCTTTCCAAGTCATGAACTTTTAACTGACACTGTTTCTTTTGTACTATGTCTTTATTTGAAGTTAATTAAACTATTGCTTCATATTTTATAATATTCATAAGTCTCATTGGTCTTTACTATACTTTGCTGAGCTGGCTGGCTTACTAGCAAAGTGTAAACTCCAATTCCACATATTGGAAAAGAGTGCCCTATATCCAGACCAGATCATGTCAGGCCTGGACCACTAAGCACATTTTCCTTTTGTGAAAACTGAGGCACAACGCGACATACATATAAAATCCACACGTTCATCACCGTGTGTACTTCAGCTGTCTAAATAAACAATACACAAATTCATGAGTTTATTTCAGCAGGAGAAAGCCATGCATTTTAATGCTTTCTTATTGCAATCCCTTCTTCCCCCAAAGCACCCAAGTGCAAACCAAAAGAGGAAGTATTTAAGTTTATAATGTATTTCCAGAGACATTCCCTTTTACTGCTTGAACACAAAAACAAATGAGGTTTTTTCCAAATGTGTTGCACACTCATAAATAAATGATTAAGCATAAAGTGTATTCCCTCCATTAGGTGCTGCTCTTTGCTTTGTAGTTCATCTCTATGGCATCATCCAAAGACGCTCTTAAGTTGGTGGATCATAATGCATTTGATTACAAATGCAAGATCTTTGCTGAAAATGCCACCACCTTTCTCCTTGGAAATGCATTATTTTAATAGAGGCATCTTATGAAGACGGAAGAGTCTCAAGGAAGTCACCTTCTTTGAGAAAGATGGGAAATAATTACACACAGAGCTCCATTTTTATAAATTAATTGCTTGTCTGCTGCGGCTTTCCAGAATAAGCAGTTTGCTGTTTAGCAACAAGTTCCTTGAGGCAAGTACCACTGCCTTTGCTGAGAAAGCACTGCTTATGAATTTATAATACTGTGATTAAATCAATGGCCATTCAGGCATAAATGCAATTTTAGAAATCAACAATTAAATAAAAATAATCATTTGCTGTGCTACTATTGTCGATTTCTAATCATTCTACACCAGAATAATCCCCCGGCACCTGATTTGAACTAATGAACATAGATGGCACCCCTCGTTAAACATATGCAGGCACCCCTTGTTGGATCTGTTCTGACTTGGTTTACTCTGTTTAAAGTAGGGATGTTCAATTTGTTTTTATTTTTATAAAAATTAAGATCTCATTTTTGTTTTTAAAAAATGAAAACGAAATATATACATATTTTAAAACAAATTGTTACCCCGCCCCTCCTGCCACTGGCAGCTCAGAATAAAATAATGAAAAGAATAACAAAATTTCATTTTTGTTATTATTAATATTGTTGTTATTATTTCATTAATGACTGTCCCTTAGCCCTTTTGGAGGGGGAAAGTTGTAAATGACTTTTGGGATGGAGGGTGGAGCAAACACGACAGAGCCAGGAGACATGATTGACATTGACGCTGGCCAATGAGCATCACAAGCATATCCCAGACAGTCACATGGCACCAAGTGATTGCTTAATACTTCCAGCCTCCCCAAACCAATCATGGGGGCTGTGGGGAGGGCAACTTGATATCCTCCCAGACTTTGGGGGTACCAATGCCAACTCCAATACCAATGACTGCTCTGATTCTCCTCTGCCTGCCTGCTGCTGCTGCTCCTGCCAGTGTGCGCCTCTCTCTATCCCTCTCTTTCTCTGTCTCTCTGTCTCCCTCTCTGCCCCCCTCTCTCTCTCTCTCTCTCTCTCTCTCTATCTATCTATCTATCTATCTATCTATCTATCTCATCCTATATCCCTGGGCCACTCTTTGCAAGATGATATCCTGTCATGTCTTGTGGTGCTTGCCAATGTCTGTGCCAATGCCTTCTCTGTTCCTCCACCACCTATTATCAGTGACTGATTCTTCCAATCTCTCTCTCTCTCTCTCTCTCTCTCTCTCTCTCTCTCTCTCTCTCTCTCTCACACACACACACACACACACACACACACACAAGTCCGGCCACCCTGGGGGTCTCTCTTCAAGTTGCTACCCCATCATATCTTGGAGTACCAAACCAATCACAATGCCTGTGCCAATGTCTGCCTACTCTGCCCCTCCACCACCTGCTCACTGCTGTCACTCTTTACAGTGCATGTATCTGTCTCTCATACAAGTCCTTCCCCCCTGGGATGCTCTCTGAAAGCTGATATCCTTCCTAACTTTGGGCTGTCGATGCCAGTTCCAATGCCTGCTCTGTTCCTCCACCACCTGACACCAGTGACTGATCCTGCTAGTCTCTCTCTCTCTCTCTCTGTCTCTGTCTCTGTCTCTGTCTCTGTCTCTGTCTCTCTCTCTCTCTCACACACACACACACACACACACACACACACACACACACACACACACACACACACACACACACACACACACATGTCCTGCCTCCTGGGGCACTCTCAACAGGCTGATACCCTGTCATATCTTCGGATACCAAACCAGTGCCATCACCTGTGCCACTGCCTGTCTGTTCTCCCCTCCACTACCTGCCCTCTGCTGCTGCCAGTGTTCATCTCTTTCACACACGTTCTGCACCCCTGGGGTTCTCTCTGCAAGTTGATACCCTGTCATATGTTCAGGTAACAATACCAATGTTACTGCCAATGCCTACTCTGCTCCTCCACCGCCTGCCCGGGGCTGTGAAACAGACATGACACCGATTCTGGGCTGTGGTCAAAACACCCAGAAGGCACCGGGGAGGGGCGGGAGGCAGACATGGCTGACAGGGGCAGGGCAGGACACAGGGAAGGGCACCCGGAACCCTGACAACAGCACAGCCTGCACGGGCAGCCCCGGAGCAACACAGGCAGCCCCAGAATGGAGATTCCCCTCAGGGGCAGAGCACAGGCACAGGGAGAGGCCACACGGACAGGGAGGGGCCCAGTCATGGTCCAGGAGGCAGACAGGGACCTCATGCTTCAGTGAGGGAATGATGGATAGGATGGAGGTGAGCCGGAGCCGAGGAGCCATGCAGCCAGACCAACCCCCCCCCCCAGGAGGATGCCGGGAGGTGCAGTACGGGGGCTCAAGGACTCCTCAGTCACAGAGTCACCGAAGAGGGGGGGGCATGGGCACAGGAGGGCTCACAGCCAGACTATGAAGGTGCAGGGTGTCAGCTCGGAGATCAGGTCACAGCCACAGGAGAAGGCAGCCATGGAGGGGTACACCAGTTGCACAGGAGGATGGAGGGCTGTGGAGGGGTCCCAGGGGCACAGGCAATGGAACCCCTGGAATCAGCCAGCACAGCAGCAAGCCCCGGACATCATGGAGGAAGCAAGCACCAACCCACGGTGGTAGGTTAGAAACGGGAGCATACAGTGGCGCCAGCATCCAGAGCAGTCTGTGCAGAGTGGTATCACTCGCATATGGACCTCCTGTGCATCCAGACAGCAGATGTGCACATGGCCACCCGGCTGCGGGTGTGCATGGCCAGGAGTGCTGCTAGAGCCCAGAGAGCGAACCACAGGCTCAGGCACTCCCTGGCCCAGCTGAGGGCCCTGCGGGTGTCCTGGATGGCCTGACAGGCCCTCCTCCACACCCAGGAGCGGGCTTCTGTGTTCCGTGAGGTGGTCAGCCAGTTCCAGTGGTGGAGGGAGACCATGGACCGTGCTGCCCAGCTTGCTATGCCCATTTCCCGGATGGTATGGGTCATGGTTCAGGCACAGGCATGGTGGGCCAGGGTGATGGCCCAGTGGGATGAGGCCACCTGGAGAGCGCCCTTTCGGATGGACAGGTGCACCCTCCTGTGACTCGTGGAGCTGTTAATGCCCTGACTGGAGCGGCAGAACACCCACATGCGGGCCCCCATTCCAATGGTCCAGTGGGTGGCCATTGGTGCGTGGGTCCTAGAAACTCCCGACTCCTGCAGGTCTGTCTTGCAGCACTTGGTTGTCGGGGTGAGCACCATCGCTGGGATCCTGCGAGACATCTGCGAAGCGGTGGAGGGCATGCTCCTGGACCAAGCAATCCAGCTGGTGGACCAGGAGGCCATGATGGCCAGCTTCGCGGCTGGAGGATTCCCAAACTGAATGGGTACCATGGACAGTACCCACATTGAGATCCTCCACCCATCCAATGGGGAAGCCGTGGAATATGTCAACCGACATGGGTACCACTCTCTGCAGTTGTAGGCAGTCGTGGACCACCGGGGGTGGTTCATAGACGTTTACATGGGCCACTCCGGGCACAGCCACGATACCTGGATCATGACAATCTATCCCTTCTATGGCCAGATGTACCGGAGGGACTTCACGGACATGGGGATGACCCAGATCGAGGTGGTGCTGATGCCCCCCTGCATCCTGGGGAACCCAGCCTATCCACTCACCTGGTGGCTGATGAAGACATACCCAGTCACCAGGAACTCTGTGGAGGTGCCGTACAATGCACAATAGTGTGCAAGCAGAACCATGGTCGAGAGGGCCTTTGGGGCCCTATAGCAGCACTGCAGGTGCCTTGTGGGCTGGCTGGACTACACGGTGGAGACCTCGGTCCTGGTGATTGGAGCCTGCTGTGTGCTGCACAATGTGTGTGAGACTGATGGGGCTGCCCTCGCTGCTGTTGCAAGTGGGGACCATGAGCGCCTACGTGATGGCTGCTGCCCTGCTGGGCAACCTGCCTGTCCCGGCCCCGATGCCGGGGCAGGGGCCACCTCCCGATGCCACCTCCTGATGCCACCGATGCCACCACCCCAGCCGCTGGCATGCCCGCTGGAGCCGCACATCCGCCTACCAGTCCTGGTAGGCCTCTAGAGGGAGCATCCGCACACGGGGCCCCCTGCAACCCCGGGTCCACCCGCCCTCCCAACAATGCCTGCCCGTCAGGACACTGAGCCATCCCAGGACACTGTTGTGGACATGGACAGCAGGAGGGGGGAGCTCCCAGAGTTCCACGGTGGCCACAGGCTCCTCCCAGTGTCCTTCCAGGGGGGAGGGGGTTGGACCGGCTGCATGGCTCCTTGACTCTGGCTCGCCTCCATCCCATCCATCACACCCTCGCCAGCATGTGGGGTCCCTGTCTCCCTCCTGGACTGTTACCAGGCGTCTCTCTGTCAATGTGGCCTCCCCCTGTGCCTGGGCTCTGCCCCTGAGGGGTACCACATTCGAGGGCTGCCTGTGTTGCTCCGGGGCTGCCCATGCAGTATGCGCTGTTGTCAGGGTTCCGGGTGCCCTTCACCGTGTCCTGCACTGCCCCCAGGCCACTCCCCCCCTCTTCCCTGTCCCTGGGCCCCTTTTCCCCATGTGCTGTGTGTGTTGTCCGTCCCGCTGTGTTCCCCCTTCCCTTCTTCCACGTGCAGGTGTGTATGTGCCCGGGTGTGTGTTTGTGCTGTGTATTCCACTGTGACCTCGTTGTCTCTGTGCCTGTCATGTGTGCTGCTGTGGCCGCTCTCCTCCCTGTTCCCCATTTCCCTGGTGTGGGCGTTTACTTTTGGCCCTTCTGGCTTCGTTTGCCCTCTGTTGACCATGTCTGCCTCCCGCCCCTCCCTTCTGGGTGTTTTGACCATGGCCTGGAATTGGCATCACGTCTGTTGTGTAGCCCCTGGCCGTAGTGTAGTGGCCCAATTCCCTGCCATGGTCCTGCTCCTGTCACGTCTGTTCTGGGCCTTCCTGGACCACAGGGGGTGATTGGTCAGCTTGCCACTGCTGGAAATCCACTGTGGTGAGTCGGACTCCTGTAACATCTGAAATCACCTAAAGTCTCTATACAGAAATATAGTTACAATTATCCACCTCTTATATATTCACAGTTCTCCTACTAGGTATCAATCCCCAAAGACTCTCCCAGCCACTCCACAATCCTCCGGCTGGTACTCACAAGCTTGAGCTTCTGGCCAGGCTCCAAGTTCCTTTGGATTGCTCCATGAGAATTTCAGGACCTTGTCAGTGGTCCTGCTGAAGCTTGAACTCACAGGGAGATACTTCCCTGAGAAGAGCTAGGCACAGACTACTCTCGGCTTGCAGACTGCCTCCTCTTGTATCCCAACTGGGAGGTACTGGCTCTCCAGTCTCAGTCTTTAAAGGACTAGTGTCCACCTAGTTTCCGTAAAGAGGCAGCAACCCCGTCAGGCTTCACCCTGCTACATTCAGAACCTCATATTCCCATAGTGTCTTTTATTTTGAAATCTTGATCTGGCAACCCCAAGTTCCCAGTCCCTCATCAAAACTCTCCCTCTTCTACTGGAAAAAGTAAGCTTTGTGTGGAGGAGCATGGAAATATGTGAGAGTACAAGGCTGCAGAAGAAGAATCACTGGTCACCACAGACAGAGAGGAGTTGGTTGCAGCCTTGAGGATGCACAGCCTTCGGGAGCTATCTAAGGACTGAATGTACTCCTCCAGGATTGTGCACAGACACACACATTACCCTTCTTTAACTAAGTGTTGGAAGCATTCCCAGAAGGGCAGAGAACTATAGCAGTCTGGACCCAAGGTTGGCCAAGGTAAGGCCCCCTCTGTATTTAAGCTTGGGGTATTGTTGTTTTGCATTGTTTCTGGTATCTATTGCATCGATTGTTTCTGGTATCTATCTATCTCTGAAGAGACCTCAGTTTGGTTTTGTGCTTGTTTTCGGTTCTGTCTCACTCCAAATAAAGTAGACTTTGCTTTAATTTTTTATTCCTGAATTAATTCTTACCCTCCCAAAGGCTGGAAAGAGGTACTCCCATCATAAATTGTAGCAGGGCATTTAGCACAGTTAGCGTATATGCATCCACAGGGTTAGGACCATGACCATGCCTGACATAAGGAGTGCAGGTGCTGTGACAAAAGAGGACAGCACTGCACTAGAAACACCTGTGAGGAGTCACATGAGCATAAAAGAGGGAAAGTTTGGAGAGACTAGAGGAAGCAGTGCCTTTGCAGGAGGTGACTGGGCAAAGAGACTATGAGGGAACAGCTGATTGTCAAGACATATGATGGATGCTTTCAGAGCTGTGGGAATCTTTACCTGAAACACGAACTGTGCCTGTAACTTGAGAGGTTCCAAAGACCTAATGGAGTGTCCTACCTGTTAAAGATCCTATAGTAGCTCCAGTGTGATCTCTACTAATTCACAGGAATCCTCCCCAGGGACAGCATCATCAAGGGTATCCCAGAACCCCACTGTGACCTCCAGCCCCGACTCCCCCCCAAGCCTTCTAGCCTTCCACCAGAAGAGGGTCCCATGGATTCATGAGGAGACCTGGGCTTTCATTGGCCTTTGGGGGGAATGCACAGGTGCAATATGACCTGCATCTAACACACTGGAATTAGTGGGTGTTACAGAGGCTCACCACCCAGATGGCATAGCTGGGCTCCAACCGGGACACGAGACAGTGCCAGCAGCAGGCCAAGGGCCTGTGGAGGGACTTCAAGGAGGTCAAGGATAACAACCTCAAGACCAGACAAAGGCTCCAAACACAGTGAACAAGGACGTCCTTGATAGAGTGGTCCTCAGCATGGACCACTCCATTTGACCCTGCAGATCGCCAGCCCTGGGCTCTCCCAGGATTGTCACTAGGTGGACACCCATCCCCTGCAGCCAGTCTCGGAAGCACACACTCATTTCAGCAGTGTTCCCCCCTCCAAGGAGAAGACTGGTCCATCAGGGACACAGGCCACCATGCCCGGCTCCACTCCCTGGCACCCAGCCAGCCTCCAACTTGAAGAAATCAGACACCACCTTCAGAACCCTCATCACCTGCCCCCTTGAACCTGAGAGCCAGAACTCAGCAACCAAAGAAACAGAGGTCAGGGTACCTGGATCCCAAGGGAAGTGGAAAGTGAATGCACCTGGGGGGCTCTGGGGTGGGGGATAGGGGGCCATGCCATAGGACAAAGTGATCAGGTAATGCCACTCACCAACATGGTTCCTGTTCTTTGCAGTTTTCACAGGTGACTGGGAGGCTGAAGGGGAAGAACCTGAGGAGGCCAGGTGGATGAGATCTGTGATGTCATCCACGGGCTGTCTGAGGAGGACAGACATTCTCTGAGGCAGTCCAGAGAGATCTCACTAATGTTTCCCATTTCTCACAAGAATCAAATTGAATCCGGGTTCTTGACTCATCCGGGAATAAGTGAGAAAAAGGACATTTTTGTAGCATTCTTGGTAAGAATTTTTTTTAAAAAATCATTAAAAATAAATAAATCATTGAGCATGTGCAAAATAGCTGCCAGACTGTTTTGTGCATGTGGAAAAATGGATGCCACCTTTAACCAAAATGGTGACAATACCATCTCTGCCATTTTGGTTAAGGGCAGTAGCTAAGGCTGATACTCGCTTCCCAGATTCTCACTTTTCTCAGTGAGAATCAGGGCAAACAAAATAGTAAAAACAACCCAAAAAACTGCATATGCACAAAACGGCAGCCAGGTCCATTCTGTGCATGCACAGCCATTTTCCAAAATGGCACTAGCAGCATCAGTGCTAGTTTGGAGAAGGGTAACCAGTTTGCATGTGTGCAAATAGCACCAGCACATAGGCAGAATGGCTTTCCTTTCCGAAAATGGCACCGATGCTTCTGGTGCCATTTTGGAAAAGAGCCACATATGAACAGAATAGCCATTGTGGCCATTTCATGCACATAGACCATTTTGGAATTTTTCTCAAGATTCTCACAAGATCTGGGAACATTACTGAGATCTTGGCACAATCTCAGTAATGTTTCTCAAATCCCACAACAGTTAGGAAAAGGTCACAATTCAGCTCTAGCAGTGGCCATTTTTTGGCACATCCCAAATTAGACAGGACAACTTCAAGTGGATTTTAATGGTCACACTCCTTATTCAAATTGCTCCTTATCTTCTGATTAGGATAGGTTGGGTAATTTGGGTCCAGTACCTCAACTAACATGAACAGAACTATAACCTCAGGCTTTGGCCTCAGGTACCAATTCAGTATTAACTAGGGATGTGTGAATGTGGTTCAGATGTTCGGAGTTTGGACCAAACTCGGTCTCTTCGGACGTCCGAACCGAACTCGAAAACAGTCAAACAGTACGGTCATGTTCAGGTGAGTTTGGATGAGTTCTGGGGTGGAGAAAACATGACTTTGGGTGGGAAAAATGTGACTGGAAGGGGGAGGTAGCTGAGGAGCAGACTTCCTGGCACCAGGGGTGGAGACTAGGGGTTGTTTCAGGGTCAAATGATGCTGATATCGAAAAAAATCTTAGAATTCGGTATCGGTATCGATAGCACTATTTTCGAATGTTTGGCCAAGTTCAGCCTAACTGAACTCCACCAAACCAAACAACCGAACCCGAACTCAGGTTTTGAACCAAACGACCGAACGTCCGAACATCCGAACTGCATTCTGTTCGCACATCCCTAGTATTAACTAACAAAGTCTCCCCTTCTCCTGAGCCAGGCTGTGGAGTGGAGGACTAGGTCTTTCTGGGCTGGAGGAAGGAGGAAGGTGCCCTCAGGCTGGAGACCATACCTGTCCTTGCTACCCTCGCAGGTCACTCCTCCCAGAGAGGTTACGCCACCATTTGCCATATCCTGCTTTTGCAGCAGGTATTGCCTCCCCATCTCTTATCAATTTATCCTAATCTATGGTATGGTACTGGACTCCTACAGAGTGTGACAATATAACCTGAACAACACCCACTCTTTATTGCCCAATGGTACAAAATCAATTGAATCAATGGTCCCAACACAATGGGTGATTTCAGACGTTACGGGTGGGCGGTTCACCACAGTGAACCCCCAGGGGGGGTGAACAGCGCAACCACGCGTGGGGGTGGAAAAACGACCCAAACAGACGTGCCGGGAATGGGACCACGGGCGGGAACCGGGCCGAACCATCGTGAACCAGGGCAGCACAACAGACGTGCAGCCGAACCCCCGACGGGCGCAAACCTCCCCAAAGGCACCGGGCAGGGGCGGGACACAGACATGGCCGACTGAGGGCAAACGAAGCCAAAAGGCACACAAGGGAATGCCCCCACAAGGGAAACAGGAAGGGAGGGGGGAAGAGGGAGAACAGGCTGACAGCTGACACACACAGCACGCGCACACACACACACACAGCGGACCCGCAGCGGGACACACTGCACGACCAAACGCCCGGGCACACACACACACACACACACACACACAAGGGAAAGGTTGGGAAGGGGGGGCA
>QEPC01013498.1:13426321-13532673 GCA_003113815.1 Sphenodon punctatus
GGTCCTCCTGGGGGAGGGGGACCCCGGAGCTCGTGTCTACCGGGCGGGCGGCGAGGGGAGGGGGTACCTCGGCCCGCTCCCTGCCCTGGACCACAGCACTGCCCACGAGGAGTGGGGTGACAATGGAGCCCTTCATATGAAGGATGCGGTCCAGGGCATCGTAGTAGGGGGCGGTGCAGTCCCCGTGTCCGGAGCGCCTGTTGTTGTCCCGGATGGCCTTGTACCTCCTCTTCAGTTCCTTGGGCTTGGAGTGACACTGGGTGACTGTGCGCTCATGCCCTGCTGCCTCCATGTCGTGCACAATGTCCCGGTAGACGTGTTCGTTCCTCTGGTTGATGGCGAGCTCCAGCTGGTACTCGAGGGTCCCCCAGATCCGGATGAAGTCCCGGTTCTCCTGTAGGCCCCACTGGCCCCCTCTGTGGTAGACCTTCCTCTGGCTCCCCCCCTGCTGTTCCTCCTCCTGGTCCAGCTCCAGCTCCACCTGCTCCTGCTCCTCCTCCACCTCGTCCTGCGGGTGCGCCTCCGGGCGCGCAGGGCCGGGCTCGTCCTGGGGTTCGTCCGCCCGGGCCATTTTCCGTGTCTGGGGGGGTGGGGAGGGGGAGAGTGGTTGAGTGGGTGCAGGTGGGGCCCCCTCTCGGGGCACCCCTGTCCCCCTGCCGGTCCCCCGGGGTCACCCCGGCCCCCCACAAGGGGGGTTCTCCTGTGCCCCCTGTTCCCCTCCCCTTAGTTGCCCTTACCCTTTTCCTGGGTGCCTCCTGCAGGCCCATTCCGGCCGCTGTCCCTGGGGCGCCACGACCCGGCTGCAGCTGTGGGTGTTGTGCCCAGGCCGCCTCCCCGGTCGGGTGCACCCGTGTGCCCCCTTCCTGCACCTGTGCCCCCTCCACCTGCATTGCTCGGCCTGCCTCCACCTCCTCCGCCTCCTGGCCCGCCATTGTCACTGTGTGTGCCTCGGCTCTCTTCCGCCTCCCTCCTCGCTCCATCCTGCCACGCTTGCTTGCTACTGATTTCGCTTTAAATCTCCCTCCGGTGTTTGTGTTGTTGCTGGTTGCCCGGCAGCGATGCTGCATGCCTCGTCCCCGGCTGGGGATCGTTTCGTTCGATTCCGCTCGGGGATTGGCATCCAGACGTTACTTTTCCTTGGTTCCCGGTGGGGGTTCGTTTGACCACGCTTCCCGGGACCTTCCCCTGGCTAGCCCAGGAAGCGTGGTTGAAACTGACCCCATGTGAGTATTGAGCGTGATTAACATCTGGCGCCACGGGGGGGTTGAGCGTGATTCACTGTGGTTGAGCGTGATCTCGTAACATCTGAAATCACCCTATGAGGAAGGCAAACACCAGGAATTCTTGGTCCAATTAGGTTCTTGCAACAAATTATTTCTGGCCCACTAGGCGATGGAGTCCATCCATAGTGTTTTAGGGTGGGTGGGAGGTTGCTGCTCCACTTTGCTCCTGCCCAAGAATGAGGCAGGAACCGGCAACAGGTTGGAGACCCACCTTCTCCTGGGCGGCAGTCCAATCAATGTTAGTGCTTTTTTGCACCACCCAGTCAGAGTTGCCTAGCAACCTGACTGGGGGAAAAATAGTTCTGCTGGCCCACCTCTTATCCCCCACCTGTGTTGCAGCTGAGCTGTCTTTTTGCAGACAGGGAATTGAAACCCATGTCCTGGCTTCTTCTCAGATTTGGAGCTTGACAAGGGGCCCTATCTTGGTCATTTGGCATGCAAAGGGCTATTTACGCATGCAAAAAGCAGTCTGCTGGCCATTTGAACATGTGCAATGCATTTTTTCTCACCTGGAATGAGTTCTTGGGTAATAAAATCATTTTTAATTATTAATTTAATTAATAATACATACCTGCACATGCACAAATGGCCACCTGACTACTTTTACCAGTGATGCTTTTTCTCACAAAATGACAGACACCCCCACTCCTGCTGGGCAAAGCAGCACCCCATGGAACACAATTCAAGGGGTGCACAGAAGAATTAAGGAGCCTGAGTTAAGAGGTCAAGAGTTCAGAGTCAAACTGGGTTGAAGCTTAGGAAGTAAAGATAAGCCCCTCTTGCAAAACCAGTCTAGTCTCAGAAACGGAGTCTAGGAGGAGACCTGAGTAAACACGGATTAATTGAATAAAGAGCATCCTCCCTTTTTGATAAACTTCCTCCGGTGACTCTGAGAAACTCCTAACTAGCAACAGCCTTGAAGGTATAAGATTAGGACTTAAGCATAGACACAAAAGTTCATTAGTGTTCCATGTTTTCTAAAAATTCACCTTGATCTTCCACCCACCTGAATGCCTAAGATTGTTCCCTTCCTGTGTCTTTTGAGATTTCCCAAACCCTGTGATTGATACTTTGTTGCTCCTTTGAAGAATCCTTGGAACCCATGTTTATATTTGGAACTTTCCTCTTGTCCCACCCAAGAGACCCTCAAAAATCCCTTTGTCACGTTCAGGTATCTATTATAACCACTCCCAGATCCTTTGTGCAAACCTCTGTAACTGCTCCCTGTCTCCCCTGGGTAAGTGAACTACTCTTGGATGTGGATACGTGCAGACCTCTCTGCCCATAATCAACCCCGAGGGAATCTCCTAGACCACAATCTTCCCTCCCCTCTTTTCCCTGATCTTTGCTGGATCTATGGAGTGCCTGTCCCCTTTTGGCAACAGGAAAGGAAAGGTAACTCTCAGCCCCTAGTTTCTCTCCCCCCTTCCACCCCCATTTCCTTGAGCTCTTCCTCCCATTCGCCCTCCTCACTACTTTCTCTTTTCCCTCCGCCGCTTATGTTTATCAAGCCAGCCAGACCAGAGGCTTGCATTTGTAAATCATTTAATGGTATCGTGAATTAACTTGTGTGTGTGTTTTACCCTCGCCCTTTTCTTTATCTGTTTACCCTTAATAAAAACAGCCCCTTATTTGAAACAACCCACTCCCATTTCTGTCTTATCTCTGAAGAGGGGTACCCCCACAGGTTGTAACGCGCCATGACCTCAGACTCAATCCCGAAAAAGTGTGGACCCTTTTTGATAAAATCCCCAAACTTGAGACCTAGCCTGATCACCGGGACCTTCCCATTATTGGGACCCCCTGTGATCACACATAGAACTGGGTCACGTGTTAACACTACACATTTGAAAAATAGCCACCACCTTTAACCAAAATGGTGGTGACACTATTGCTGCCATATTTGTTAAGGGCAATTATTATTTTGTGCATGTACAAAATTGTCTACCAGCCATTTTGCACATGCATGATAACTTTTTCTCTTGTTTGGAATCATTTCTCAGTGAGAAAATAAAATAAAATGAAGAAAGAATCATTGCCTGCATGCAAAATGGCTGCTTGACTGTTTTGTGCATGTGCAAATTGGCCACTGTCCTTAACCAAAATGGCAGTGACGCTATTGCTGCTATTTTCATTAAGGGCAGTGTCTATTAAGGCATGTGCAAAATAGTCCTGTGGCCATTTTGCACATACACAATGACTTTTTTCTCATCTTGAATGAGTTCTCAGGTGAGAAAATAAAATTATAATAATAAAAAATCATTCTCATATGCAGAATGTCTGCCAGACTGTTTTTTGCTTGTTTAATCACCACTGCCCTTAACCAAAATGGCAGTGATGCTATTGCAGCCCTTTTGTTTTAAGGGTGGTGGTCATTTTGCATCTGGGGAAAACAGTCCAGTAGCCATTTTGCATTTACAGTTATTTATTTTATTTTTTTTCTCACCCGAGAACTCACACTGGGATTGAATTCTCACAAGATTTCAGTTCTGGTTCTCGAACTCACAAAGTTTATTGCGAGAAAAAAATCTCTTCTTGCTCAGCCCTAATATATGCACATACACAGTCTAGAGCTGAAACATGGGTAGATGCATAGACAAAAACGATCTCTTACAAGTTATGTTAATTCCTTGTGGCCTCTTTACCTTCATGGCTTATTATCAGCAAGTTGCTGATGTCTTCCACATAAAGTGTCTGGTTGTTGTTACCTAAATATTGCAAGGAAACTAATGCTTGAGGAGACCTTAAATATCTTGCCCAAAATGGCTCACAGAGGAAGCCAGAGACTAACTTCCAGTCCCTTGCATTAACCAGTAGAATGCTCTGCTGCCTAATCTATATTATTCCTGTATGGCAAATCTGGGACCAGTAATTACCCAGGGTAGTTAAATTCTCCCAGCATCACAAATTTATGTGCACATAATTTCTCAAAATAAATTTGTTCAGCTCTTCTTTTATTTTCATCTTCACACTATCACTGACACTTTGCAAAAAACACCAGCTGGCTTGTATTTAGATTAAGTTATTTAAATCAAATGGGAGATTGTGTTGAAAGAGGCTGAGCAAATTTTCATTACCTCCAAGTACACTGTTACACACACACACACACACACACGACATATGCACTCTAGATGAGAAACTGGGCTTATTGGGCATAGCTCTTCCAAGGACGAGTGCCACTTCTTTGAATTACACATTTCGGGAAGCATAAAAGAACATCACAGTGGCACCTAGCACTGATTCATTTAGAATGCAGTACTGGAACCACTTACTCCAGAGTGGTCCCATTCATATCCATTGGGACTACTCTTAAGTAGGAGGCATTATCATGAGCACTTTTTGGAAGTGTTGGAAATTGCTGTAAAAGTGCCATAAAAGTACTGTAAAACTGTCATAAAGCTCCTGGAAAGTGATAAAGATGATGAAAAATGCTGGAAAGTGAAAAAAAAAATGATGGGAAATGGTGAAAAATCGCAGACACCGATATCAACAATGATGGAATCATGAAATCACTTGTAGGGCTTATATGAGAGCAAGTATTCCCATTCAAAAAGGAAATACCCATCTTTCCTAGAATGAGTTCTCAGCGAGAAAATAAAATAAAAAGATTAATTGCATACACACAAACTGTTTGTGAGTGTCCATCGGTATGTCTACGGTATGTCATCAGTTTCTGGTGATTCTGTGCTAACAGCATTCTGTGCTAACACCATTCCCCCGTCACTTTATGGGACTTTTTCTCTATTTATGGGACTTTTCCACCATTTTCTTGGAATTGTATGACAGTTTTACAGCAGTTTTGAAGTACTTTTGTGGCAATTTCCAGCACTTTCCTGGAGCTTAGCTGACATACGAGGCTTGGGACTGGCCCATATTAGTCTTGTTCAACTTGCAAAAAATTACAGAAAATGGTAAAAACAGCAGGAAGGTTTATAACTTTCTATGTCATGAGAATCTTGACCAATGTCCTGCTTCCAACTGAAGGAGCATGTGCTGAGATTTCTCATTTCAGGCCAAATCACTGGAAACTGATAAAGTACTGACGAACACTTACAAGTGCTCAGGGAAGGTTGGTATTTCCCTGAAGAATGAGGAAACTTGCTGTCATCTCAGCCCTAAATCCAGGGCCTGAGCTCAGTAAAGCCTAGGGATGGGCGAACAGATCGTGGTTCGGGTTCGGCCGTTCGGTTCCGCTGAGTTCGCTTCGGCCGTTCAGTTAGTTCGTCGGGTTTGGGTTTGGTCATTCCGTTCGGCCGTTCGTGAAATGTTTTTTTATGGGGTTTTTTTGTTTGTTTTGTATATGGTTTTGTTTTTTTTATTTGGTTTTATATGTTTTGGGGAGGTTTTATTTGTTTTATTTGTTTTTATATGGGTTTTAAAAAAATTTATGTTTGTATCTAATATTATAAATAATCTATCTTCATTAAATCTAACTGCTATTAACTATTTTAAAATCTATGAACTAAATGGATTATCTAATAAGTACACAGGCCTACTCCTACAAACACTAAAACTAAATCACTAACGCTATCTCTATAACCAAGCTAACTCCTACAACTGTCTAATATCTATCTATCTATCTATCTATCTATCTATCTATCTATCTATCCTCCCTCCCCCCTCCATTGAATCCTTTCCTCTCCCATATATTCCATCCCAGATTCCCTTCCCTTCCCCTGTTTTTTCATTTAGAGTAGGATTGTTAGATTGCTTTAAGTTTCATTTTAGTTTTGTACTGAAATGAAACTTAAACCTTAAACTGAAACCTTGTGTTGTTTGTGATTCCCCCATCCCATCTATATCTATCTATCTATCTATCTATCTATCTATCTATCTAGATAGATAGATAGATAGATAGATAGATGGGATGGGGGAATCACAAACAACACAAGGTTTCAGTTTAAGGTTTAAGTTTCATTTCAGTACAAAACTTAAATGAAACTTAAAGCAATCTAATAATCCTACTCTAAATGAAAAAACAGGGGAAGGGAAGGGAATCTGGGATGGAATATATGGGAGAGGAAAGGATTCAATGGAGGGGGGAGGGAGGAAGGAAGATTGAACACAGGGAGGGGTAAAAACAAATAATAACCACTAAATCTATCTAAGCTAAGCTAAGCTAAGCTAAATAAATGAATAAGAATATGGGGGTAGATGGGTTGGATGGGTGAAACTATGTAAGGGGAACACTATGTAAATAAGTGTATTCTTATTTATTTATTTGAAATCAGCTATAGAAAGCACAAATTCCATGTGTGGCTTTCAAGCTATAGGTTAGTCATGAGTTCATCCCCCTAATGAAGAAGATACTATGGTTAATCTACTAAAGTTCAGTGACTCAAACCAAGGGCCTGATGCGAGCTGGTCAGTCCTGCCAGGCTTTGGTATCTGGCAGTCTAGGATCTACAGCTTGAAGAGAACTGACCCTTGTGGATGCTTGACATTACAGTGCTCTGAGGGGGCAAGGTCACACTGGACATATCAGAAGAAGACTCAGACTGGTCCCTGGAAGAGCCTGGCTACATTGGTAGAGTTTCGGTTAGCCTAATGGAGTCAGGTTTGGAAATATCTTAGGTTCATATTTCTGGCCTAAATAGCCATCTATTTTCCACATGATTGTACTTATCAGAGGAAGAGTTCTGCCATCCTCACCATTTCTTCATGGAATAGGCCTTCCATTAGACAGATGAGATGTAGACTGGAAACTGGTCCAATATATAAAGCAGAGATGGCCAGATTTGCTTTGGTCATGAATGACACAACTGCCCAGCCAAGTCCACTGGTACTTTCCTAGAGAAGGGACAGTGAACTCTCTCCCTTCCAACATAGCCATATTCTGGATATTTTCACAAAGACACTCTCCACCCACTATACATGTTGCAGGACTGCAGTGTTGCTCTTTGGCTGCCTTATAACATGTATAATGGGGGGGGGAGTGGGTGGAAAGTGTCTTGTGTGAAAATGCCCTATGTTTCTAAATACTGTGGTTACGTCATTCAAAAACGGGATCTGACTATGCCTGAAAGGGGTGGGAGAGTACTCATTGCCCCTCTTCTCCATAATGTCGCTGGCAGGCTGGAAATCTCCCAGGATGTCAGTTGCACTCAACCTGCTAAACGCGATCAACACCTTGACCACCCCTGATACAAGGAGTTAAATAAATGTTTTAAATTCAGTAAGAATTGCCAGAAGCAGCATAGAAACGTCTCCATGACATAAGAGAAAAAAATGTTCCTCTTATTAAAAATTAATGACTGTAGGAGAGGAAAGGCTTGGAGTGGATAAACATTGAAAAGTTACACAGGAGGAAAAAAATATCCTTCTTTATTAAATATAATCAACAGCTTGTATAGGTGTATTTTTTTGGTGTTAGATTTATTTTTAATGCATACATACATATTATTGCTTCTGGATTAACACAGTACATCACTTGTCTCCGAAAGGAGCTGTTTCTTACAAGGTGATATATGAAAAGTCTACGTTCTGAGACTGCTGGTGCATAGTTTGACAAAAAAGCAATATATATCATGTCAAAGATCCGCTTATGAATATCTCCTTAGAATGCAATAGATCCCAATAGCTCCCAGTGAAGAGAGTGGTATCAAAGTGCCATTGAAGAACATCTCTGTAATAAGGAATGACTATGGAGCCATTGTGATTTAGCAGTAGTTTGAGGATATGTCAACCCATAGTACAGTTCAATACCTCACTAAGCACCGTGCCTGTCTGCAAAAATTTATCTGTCCTTGTATAGTCTTATTTAAAACTGGTACTTTCTACACTAGTACTGAAAAGACAAAAGAAAACAGCTCATAATAAAAAGGGAGCTGTGGAAACAAAACACCGAGTTGCATTCAAAGTAACCTGCAAATTATAATGAGAACAAACTCTCTTTTTAGGTGCTTCGGTGACTGAAATTACTTCTAAATTCTATGCAATGTAATTTATTAAGCTCATGTCTGTCTAATATAGCTGTGAATTTGGCAATGGTTACTAAAGCTGAGGCTCCCTTCCTACAGAGGTTTACAAAAGCCTAATTCTGAGCTTTTTCTGGTGGCAATGTAAGACCTTTTTATTCTGTCAACCATTTGGATGATGGGGAGAGGGTTTAGAGATGTTAGGGGCAGGGGGAGTTTTAAATGTTTTTATTTTTGTATATTTATGGCCTTAACTTGGGATCATACCAGGGATGTAGAATCGCCTTGTAAGAGTGCTAGTCACCAGCCAGATTCTGGAGAGGCTTCAACTTTTTCTATCAAAGAGCATTTAGGTAATCAAACTATGCTGAGAGCCCAGACAGTGGGTATTTTCAGACATGACGGGGCCACGGAAACAACCCTTTGATTCACCGCTGGGGCCACCATGTCATGAGCTAACAGACGCGGTGGCTGATCGCAGCAGGCAATCTGGGGAGGGGCTGCGTGGTACAATGTGCGGCCATACAGCCCCACCCCCCAACTCTGCCCCGGCCACCCCATCAGACGTTACGGGATCACTTTCACCCTGTGCAGATTCACTGTGGTTGACTGTGATCTCGTAACGTCTCCCAGCAATTCAAGTATGTAACAGCAAAGTGAGAGCAAAGTCTCTTTATGGGGCTGACTTATGGGTCCCTTTATTTAAATCTAAATTGGGAACCTTACAGTTAATTTTTTTTCGGAAACTTTTGAGGGTTCCACTCGGTACTCCAGCTGCAGCAGTGCGTCTGGAAGTAGGACAGATGGGCTGGGACCAAGTGGGATGGGAAGCAGCACTGAAACTATGGCTTAAAATCTTTAATGAATCACAATGTGACCTGTTGGTCTGTTATGTTAAGGACAGTTATAGGGATTCCTGTGTAGTAGCCGTGAATACTTGTTTAAAGTACATGGGTCTCTCAGGGGAGTATTTGGGAGCTTGCCCCCTAGGATATGCAAGAAACCTGGTTCTTACCAGGTTCCATGATATATCTACACAAAACAATATTGCTGTAGTCAGGCAGTCTTCGCATTTGAGAGATTACTTTTTATACATGCCAGGACCAGACGAGATTCCTAGTTACTTGAAATCTAAAGGCTCAGCACGAGCTAAATACCTTATGTTATGCACGCGTTTAAATGCCCTGCCCACAAATATATTACAGGGTCGATTGCAGGGGATTAAATATCATAAGCGATTGTGTCCATTTGATCATCTGGGAGCAGAATCAGTCCAGCATATGCTCTTTTCTTGTTGGTTGTATGACTCAATTAGGAGGCTATTTCTTTCCTCATTCCTGGGAAAATATCCAGGTAGGTCTGAGCATAATTTGCTTCAAAATGCCTTGTTGGAACAGGAATTTGTCCAGGAAATCATGGATTTCCTAGTACAGGCTTTCGTCCTGAGGGATAGGTTCATGTCTTGTGCTCCCTTGGCAGGTTCTCGAAAAGAAGATGAGGGTCAAATGGAATGATTGCTTGACAAAAGGTGTTCTTAGTAAATTGTACTATTTAGGCTACTGAACCAGGGGTTCTTTTTAGCATTCTTTCTTTTAATTTTGATTATATTAACTTATGTATCATGTAGTTTTATTTGCTTTATTTGTTCGGCCTCATGGGCTATGCACTTGTTTGTTTTTTTCTGTTGTTTGTCTAGCGATGGCCTACAGCTAAGCTTTAATAAATCTTATCTTTTATCTTATCTAACGTCTGAAAATACCCAGTATCAGCTTTGTTCCTAAACCTCTCCCAAATGAACAAAGTACTAACACGAGTAAAAGATTAGCTAGGCGACATTTGGGACAAATTTGATTATGTTGCCTTGAAGGGAGGAGAAGGAGAGAAAATGCAGTTCCATAATTTCCCCCCAAAGGGAGGAGAGGGAGAGAAATTATGGTCACAGGACCCCCTCCTCCATCCAATACATCCCCCAGGGACTAGCATCAGAATAACTTCCAAAAGAACTAGATGGATGGTGGGTCCCTGGAAGACACCATTTACCAAACAGCAGGAAATTGATAGTACTGCAATATATTTAATGATATGTTCAGATCGATACTAGGGATGGGCGAACGCAGTTCGGAAGTTCGGACCGAACTCGGTCTGTTCCGTCGACCGAACCGAACTTCCAAACCGAACTCGAATTTCAAATCAAACTGAACTGAACCTAATTTCCGAACTCCGTTCTGTTTGTCCATCCCTAGTGGCAACACACACCAAAAAACCTGGTTTTGAATGACCGAACTTGGTTCAGAAGATCAGAATTCGACCAAGCATGGTCTGTTCTGTCAACCGAACTGAACAGAATGCGGATTTCAAAACTAACTTAACTGAATTTCCGAACTCCCGTCTGTTCGCCCATCCCTATGGGATACCCCATCGATATTGTCTCCAATCTATCTCAGCTCCTTAGGTGGAAAGTGGAGCAGAGAGTACTTACAGATGTCAATTAACTTCCTCCAAGGAAATGGGGATATTATCTGAAAGTAACATTTGCCTCCCCAGTTATAATGAAAAGGATTTTCCTTAATAGGAAAAACCTTAAGGAGAGAGGCATTTCCATTGACAAGGCTCTCAACTATTGGCAGCCTTCTGGGACAAAGGAAGATGAGAATGACTAGAGGGAATTTCAGATATCCTCCCACAACTCTGTCCCACTTGGTAGGAAATACAGTTTGGTGGCCCCTAAGGGTTGTGAAAATTCGGGCCTCAAGTCCCCCTTGAGGGTCTTAGCAAAATTAAGAGCTTGTTATGAGGAGCTTATGGGGGGGGAAGGGTCACAAAGTCTGAGAACCCTACGATTAAAGTCATTGAAGCCTGTACAGATCATGATCTACCTGATGATAGGGAGATGAATGAGTTGCCTGGTCCCAGAAAAGAGGGGAGGAGCCCAGTTAGGCCTATGAGCCAGTCTATCCCGGAAGAAGATTTCTTCCTTCCGGAAGTAGGATGTAAGCAAAATCAAACAGATAATATGAAGAACTTGGCCGAACTTCTCGGGAATTATCTGGCATTTGATACTCGAGACCAGTCTACGGAGCAGGTGGATAGAGCATTCAAGAAACTGCCTGTAATAGATCAAGACATGATTGCCCACAGGCTTAATCTGGTTAGGGAGGCACTTCAACCAGAAACCATGAACTATAGAGCTCCAACCCCTGATAATCTTCTATCTCCATATAAGCCTGAGCACAACCTGGAAAAATTAACGATGGCAAGAGCCTTGGGCCCGGAAGAGGAAGGAACTCCTCCTAAAGATCAGATTGTAGCAGAGGTATATCAGACTCAGAGCAAGGGAATTTTGGGAGCAGGTGTGATACCTCCCAGGCAGCGACTAGACCCCTCAAGAAGCAATATAGTCATAGACTATGTGGACCAAATTCAGGCCGATGTGACTTGGAACTGTTCCTGACAATCTAGATGGTGTAAGGAATGGCAGGGATAGCCTGAATTTAGGTCAGGCAAAGGGAGCGGAGGGGGACAAGGCGAGCACCTTTAGTGCATCGACTGGTCTACTATATAGTTACTTGAAAATGGCATCTTGGAATATTGCTGGGTGCAAAGCCAAGGTGGGTGATCTGGAGTGGCAAGAGTTCTTAACTTAGTTTGATGTAATTGGACTCCAGGAAACGTGGTTGGGAGAGGGAGAAACTATTAATTTGAGGAACTATATAGCATCCTTTAAAGGAGGAATGAAAGAGGGGGAAAGGGGCCGGGTATCGGGCGGCTTGGCCCTCTTTGTTAAAACCAAGATTTATTTCCCTATTGTTTCTGGGTGCCCTGAGTACGAGATTGGGCTCCTGAATTTCTCCCAAAGTAACTCATTCCTGAACTTCAACATTTATATTCCTCCCTCGTCCTCCCACTATTATAAGGAGGACATTTGGGAGACTTTGGAACAAGATATTGGAAGTCTGGGAGATCGGTATCCCAGGGTAGCCATGATACTAATGGGAGACTGGAACGCTAGAGCAGGGGGTGATCAAGAAGAAGGGGATAAGGGGGAGGATGGGTTTGACACTTTCTGCTCGATTCCTGCTAGAATGTCGAAAGACAGATTAATAAATCACACGGGACGCCTAATGTTAAATTTGCTTAATAAGTTGGGTCTCGTGATTTTGAATGGCAGGTTGCAGAATGACTTAGAGGGAGACTATACCTTTAAAAGACCCCAAGGTTGCAGTAATGTAGATTACTTGCTAATTGAAGCCGTTGTATGGGGGAAGGTTGGAAATCTTTGGAGTTAAGGGAATAACCTGCCATAATATCACCAACAGTGATTTCTCTGGGAAATCGCAAATACTAAAGAAATGGAATACCCATCTTTTTATTGAGGTTCATGATCTTTACTAGTCGAGCGAGGCCCAATCCTTGCAGAATGATATTTGGTTTAGTCTTACAGCGGAATCAATGATTTTCAAATATACTAAGATGATTGAGATTTTCATACTTTCTCTCTTGGTAAATGTAAGCAAGCCCCTCCAACGGAAAAGGAAAACCTGGTTTGACACCGAGTGCAGGGAAGCTAAAAGGGCGTTGCATGGGGAAGAAGTTCCCAAGTCAGAGTATTATTTATCCCTGAGAAAGAACTACAAATTCCTTCTTAATAAGAAGAAATCAATTTATTACAGCAAGATTTGGGCTTCACTTAATGTGGCCGCTCAAACAGGGGAAACGATGAAGTTTGAGGAAATATTGAACTCCCTAATAAGACCCTATGAGCCACTTATTTCTACACCAATAACTAGCAAAGGATGGAAAACCATTTTTGGCTACTTATACGAGGAACCACTGATAGACAAGGTGCTATAATGGAGTGCCAACTAATGGAGGCCTCTCGAGACCTCAGTCTTCCACTGGACTCAATACAAAATATGATTCTGGCACTCAAGAATAGGGATGAGCAAACAGAATGCGATTCGGATGTTTGGATGTTCGGTCGTTCGGTTCAAAACCCGAGTTTGGGTTCGATGGTTTGGTTCATCTGATTTCGGGTTGGCCAAGCTTGGCCGAATAGACAAAAATAGCACTATCGAAACCAAAACGTAGCCGAAACCGAAACATTTTTTTTCCTGAAAAGACATTTTTCCTGCCCTCGAACTCATCCAAACACAACTGAACTGTTCGGTCATTCAAGAGTTCAGCTCAGACGTTCGGTTCGGTCATCCGAACAGACCGAGTTTGGTCTGAACTCCGAACATCCGAACCACGTTTGCCCATCCCTATTCAAGAACAATAAATCGCCAGGTCCTGACTTTGTCACAGCTAAACTGCTTAAGTCAAAGCCCAGTTGGTGGGTCGAGATTCTGGTCAGGCTATTTCAAGATATAAATAGATCAGGAGAAATACCCATAACATGGAAACATAGCTGGATAACCCCAATATTCAAAAAAGGCGATTGTAATAACCCAGCATCCTACTGACCAATCAGTTTACTATCGATAACTAGCAAAGTGTATGCCAAGACCTTACTAGTCCAACTAAAAAAATGGGTGGAAGAAGCAGGAATCTTACCTAGAGAGGTTTGGTTTCTGCATAAAGTGATCAACGCTTGATTGCTATTTTATTTTAGCACATACGGTTCATAAATACGTACGGATTAGGAAAGGAAGGTTGTACCTTGGCTTCATTGACTTTACAAGAGCCTTCAGTTCGGTCCCTCGGAACCTATTGTGGAGAAAATTGATGAAACTAGGGATTAACTCAGATCTGTTGGCCCTAATTATTAAAATCCACTCGGACAACGAGGTACGTGTTAAGTTGGGTGGGAGTGGGGGATTCAGTGCACCTATCCCATTTAGGCGGGGGGTGGAGGTGCGACAGGGGTGTGTACTGGCCCCTCTACTTTTCAACCTTTTTGTGGCTGATATGGTCAAGTACGTAAGCTAGGGCAAACGTTGTCCGCCAAAAATAAAGGCCTACACTTTACACCTCCTCCAATTTGCAGATGATGTTGTGCTTACCTCTCAGACTGAGAGAGGTTTGAAAGGACAAATTAAGAAAATGTTAAAATACCATGCAACAAATGGATTGAGTGTAAACATAGAGAAATCGCAGATTGTGGTCATGGGAGTCAAGACCTCCAAAATAGAGGGGAAACAATTCTCAATAACCAATAGCTTTGTTTATTTGGGTATTACCTTCACCAAAACTGGTACATGGACTAAGCATATTAAAGCAAGGGCCCAGAAAATGGCGAGAGTCTCAGGCCCAATACTTAAAGCCTTTAATACCTTCAGTGGAGTCCCTATTGGTATTATTCTCCAAACATATACCACAAAGATGCAGGCTATGGTGACGTTTGGATTGGAAGTGATCCCATCCCCTAATTTAGCTGAAATTGAAAGAGTTCAGAACCAATTCCTGCGTAAGGTCTTTGGTGTGGGGAATAGCATCCCAGGTCAGGTAGTATGGGCGGAAACGGGGGTTATCTCTATCAAATGTGCTGAGAGATTGGTGCTGGCTAGGTTTTGGCTAAGGATACTGGAGCAGAGGGAAGGTACCTTGCTAACTGATTGCCTACTAAAGCAACTTGAATATAAAGAAATGAGAACGTATCCCTGTTTAAAATATCTGTCTACCTTGCTAAGTAGCCTGGGACTTACATTTGGTGCATTTGAGGGGATGCCCTTAGGTAAGATTAGACAGGAACTATGTACAAGGATTAAGTATATCTCCCAGCAGGATGATGTGGCTGTGGTACGGAGTTGGAAGGCGGCACCATGGTTGGTGCAGGTTAAACATGAGTTTCTATTCGAGCCTTATCTTTCTCTGCTACCAAGCTCAGTTTTAAGAAAGACCTATACTAGGCTGAGATTTCAGCTGCTGAAAACATCAGTTACTGAGGGAAGGTATCAGGGAACACCATCTTATACAATTTATTTATTTATTTATTTATTTATATTTATATGCCGCCCCCCATGTCTACAGCATCTTGGGGCGGCTTCCAACATAGTATAAAAACAATTTTAAAATATAAAACAAAATCTAAAATATAATAATTAAAAAGAATTTAAAACACCTCCCACAAAAATTAACCCACCCTCCCCTCCGAAGACCTGGGCGAACAGCCAAGTCTTAAAGATGCGTTGAAAGGCCAACAGGCCCGGGGCCAGGTGAGTCTCCTCTGAGAGGGAGTTCCACAACCGCGGCCCAGCCACCAAGAACGCCCTCTCCATTGTGGCCCCCTGTCTCACACGGGGGACCTCCAGAAAGGCGCCCCCAGTGGACCGAATGAATCGCTCTAAGGCTCAGAGGATGAGGCGGTCCCCAAGATATGAGGGGCCTAGCCTGTGCAGGGCTTTCTAAATCAGTACTAACACCTTGAATCTGGCTCGGTACACTATAGGTAGCCAGTGCAGAGCGCAGAGCACCGGTGTTATGTACTCACACCGCCCCGTCAGGAGATGGACCGCCGCATTCTGCATTAGCTGCAGCCTCTGAACCAGAAACAAGGGAAGCCCCATGTAAAGCGTGTTGCAGTAGTCTAGCCTCGAGGTGATGAAGGTATGGTCGAGAGTAGCCAGATCGGGCCTGGAGAGGTAAGGTCGCAACCCCCGTACCAGATACAGCTGGTGAAAGGTGGCTTTAGCCACCACCCCCACCTGCCGATCCAGACGGAGGCCCGAATCCAAAAACACCCCCAGACTCCGAACCTGAAGAGCAACAGGCGGGCGAACCCCCCCATCAGGGGGGCCAGCACCTCCCCCACCCTCCCACCACCATCACCTCCGTCTTATCGGGTTTGAGCTTGAGTCTGTTCTGCCGCATCCAATCCTCCACGGCCTCCAATCATTGGGAAAGTAACCAGACAGCAGGACCTGGGTCAGTTGAAAACGAGAGGTACAGCTGAGTATCATCAGATATTGGTGACATCGCACCCTTAACCCTCTCACGATCTCCCCCAGGGGCTGCATGTACACATTGAGCAACAGTGGAGACAGAATGGAACCCTGAAGAATGCAGCAAGTCAACACCTGGGGGCTAGATGTTTCAGCCCCCAGCACCACCTGCCGGCTTCTACCCAAGAGGAATGAGCGGAACCATTCAAAGACAGTCCCGTCTAGACCCCACAAGTCTCGCAGCCGTCTCAACAGCATACCGCCTCCAAGGTATCAAAAGCGTCTGAGAGACCTAGCAGGATCACAAAGGTCGAACATCCTGCATCCATCTTCTGGCGGAGTTCTTCTACCAAGGCCACCAATGCCTTCTCAGTACCATAGCCTGGGCGGAACCCAGATTGAAAAGGGTCAAGGAAACCGATGCTGTCCAAATGTGCCTGGAGTTGCAGTGCCAGAGCCCGTTCAATAACCTTCCCTAAAAAGGGAAGATTGGAGACAGGTCGGTAGCTGGTGAGTGTATCCACATCCAAAGATGGCTTCTTCAGCAGGGGGCTCACCACAGCCTCCTTGAGACTGGGTGACAATCTCCCCTGCTGAAGGGACACGTTCACTACCCTTGCCAGCACCATCCCCAAGGTCTCCCTGGAGGCTTTCACCAACCAGGATGGGCATGGATCTAGTTCACAACTAGTGGCTCTGACAGACCCCAGGACATTCACCGCATCAACCGGCGTCACTTCCTGATACTCATCCCAAAAAGATCGACCAGACGGTGCCTCCATAACCTCATGTCCGTCGCTTACTGCTTCCAATCCGGTGTCAAACTTAATCTGGATCTGAGCAATCTTGTCTGCAAAGTAGGTGGCAAACTCCTCACAGAGAACCTGGGACAAGTCCCCGTCCAGGCGGAGGGAGGCTGGACTGACCAGCCCCTGCACCACCCGGAACAGCTCCACTGGACGCGACTTTGCAGATGCTATGAGGGCAACAAAGAACTCCTTCTTTGCTATCCTCACAGCCTCAACATAGGACCGCAAGTGGGTCCTATGGAGATGTCGGTCAGATTCAGAGCGAGTTGGACATCAGCGTCACTCTAGTCTCCTATCTGCCTGTTTCATACACTGCAGCCCCTCAGTAAACCAAGGGGCCCTGCGGTGACGAGACAAAGGGAGAAGACGTCTCAGAGTCACCCTGTCGATGGCCTCTCCCAGCAAGATGTTCAAATGCTGGACAAGCTCATCTGCAGAGCAACCATCCGGGTCTAAGGTTAACTCCCTCAGAGCCTCCTGGAACCGCTGCGGTTCCATCAGCCTCTGAGGTCAAACCAACCTAACTGGTCCATTCCTCTTCTGGAGGAGGTGTGCTGAGAGGTTGGCCTGTAGGAGATAATGATCTGTCCATGACAAGGGTGTGACCTCACCTCCCCCACTAATGGATCACCCGCCTCAAGGCCAGAACAAAAGATCAGGTTGAGAATATGACCCCCCACATGGGTCAGACAGTTGAGCACTTGGGACAAGTCCATGGTTGCCATGGCGGCCATGAACTCACGCTGCACTCCTACAAGGCCGGCGTTGGCATGGGCGTTGAAGTCCCCCAGGACCAAAGTCCTGGAGGAGTTCAGTGCCACCTCTGAGGCCAGCTCTGCTAGAGAAGCAAGGAATGCTGCCGGACAGGAAGGGGCCAGGTAAACCAGCAGCACCTCAAGATTGCCCCCAGCCAAATCAAACACCATATGGAGGGCTTCAATACCTGAAATTTCCTGAACTGGATATCTCCTAACTGACCACCCCTCTCTGAAAATAATAGCTACACCTCCCCCCCGGGCCCCCATGCAGGGCTGGTTCTGAAAAGCATACACGGCCGAAAGAAGGTCCGCTAAAACTGGTTCTGTCCCCGTGTCCAGCCAGGTTTCTGTAATACATGCAAGGTCCGCTGCGTCATCCAGGATCAAATCCTGGATCACTGGGGCCTTATTCACAATGGACCTTGCATTCAAAAACAGCAGCCCTTTACAGGCGGACCTTAGACCCTGATCCTCTCTCATCCTCGGTGGGGGGGTCACTCTCTTAAACTCCACCAGGAACCTCGGTCCCATGGGGGGACGAGTCACCTGTCCCCTTGGACCATACTGTTCATGCCCCATAACCACCCCTATACCTGCTCCCCCTCCCATCTGCTCCATCCTGACCCTTAACACTTGGCCGTTCACCCCTCCTCCAGAGTTGTCACCCTCCCCTCCCCAATCCCACTCCCCATACTGCCCCACTTCTCCTCCCCCCAACCCCCTTCCCCTCCCCCTCCCCCCTGTGCTCTTACCACAGGAGTTACCCCTGAGTTCCCTAAACCCCCCCCAAACCTCCCACCCCAATCCTTGGAACTCCCCCTCTCATCAGGAGTCCCCTTGAGCCATGCCCCCCATCTCATCAGGGGGAAAGACCTATCTCCCCAGGACTCCTCCTCTCACAGGGGGTCCCCCTAACCCTCCCCAATGGCTACCTCACCTCCTCTCACCAGGGGGGTAGGCCCCATCCACCCTAACCCACTCCCCATGGCTACCACCCTCAAGCCACATCCACTGCATCCCCCCAACCCCCCATAAACCACAATTTAAAACCAAAAATAACACACACACACCCGCAACAGCAGTAACAGTAATATTAGTGGGGCGGTGACAGCAGCAGCAACGATGAGCAACACCACAGTCAATGGGCATCCATCCGGCGGAGGGGCCCCTGGGCATCCCGGCCCAGCGAATGACCCCAGTCAATGGCCAAACACTTTGGATGTCGCCCGAGGGCTGGCGCCCACAGGGCCCCGCCCTGGCAGTTGTTACCTGGAGAGGGGGAGGAGCAAGAAGAGTGTCAGCCACCTCCTCCAATCGCCACAGCCCCAGTCCTTCCAGCACCAAACACACAAGAACTTGTATGTGTAGTACCGATGAAAAAGAATCAACTGAGTACTTCATACTGCACTGTCCCCTCTGTCACCAGTTGTGTGAATTGTGGTTAAAATTTCTGAGCTCTTCAAGAAGGCATTTAGATGAAGGAAGTCTTAATAAGTCCCTGCTAACCCTTAGAACCAAAGAGGACCTTTGTGCAGTGGCCACATTTGTTTGGCTGGCCGCCAAAGAAAGACAATTGCACCAGGCGGCCAATAGCTAACTAACAAAGGGACGTTATACTGATCTGGGATGGGGATGGGGAACTTTGATTGTTTGTTTAAAACACCTAACAAAGAAATGCATTGGGGGATCCAACTTTGGTAGATTGTTTTGTTCAGCTGCTTCTTTTGTAACTTGAAACCCCTGCCTTAAGTGAACTCAGCGTAATATATGACGATCTGTCCCATTAGATTTATCAACCCAGCTGGTCAGTTATAATCACTTTTTATCTAGTATCTAGTATGCTTACCTTTGTTATCTTACGTTAGTATACTGTATTGTATTTTGTATAATGTAACTACTTGTGTTTTGGCCAAGGCGAGAGCTGATGCCGTAATAAACAAATGAATGGAATTAGTATATTTATGTGTTTTTATATAAGTTCATTACAGTGAGTCGGTAACCTACTCTGAACCCTGGGGATGAATGGATAGATGGAGAGAGAGAGACTATGGCCCTTTTAAAACAAGATGGGCCCACGCATGTCCACACAGATCCATTGCCTTGACATGTGTGGGTGCCACCCATGTGACTACCATGGCAGGTGGGTGGGGGTACATTCATACTCCCGCAGCACACCCATCTCCACCAATCTCCACCCATAGCCCATGCACAGAGCAACCAGCAAAAATGGTGGATGCTACATGAGTGGAGATGGGTGTGCACCCATCCACCCCACCACCACCTCCACACTGGCATGCAAACCCAACCCCCCTCCCCTCAAATTATGGCCCATTTTAAAAGGGCCAGAGACAGAGACAGACAGATAGCTGCTAAAGTGTGGAATTGTATCATGAGGACAGTAAGAAGCGGCTCAGTGCACTGAAAACTGAACTGAGCCAAACTCTATAATATTTGGCATGGGGATAATCATGGTATGGATCAGAAAGAATATGAAGGCTGTTGATGATGGCTAGTTAACTTTGGGAGAGAGTAAGTAGGTTTTTAGAGCCTTGTAGGGATGGGCGAACAGAACATGATTTGGTTGTTTGGACGGTCAGACGTTTGGTCTGAAATCCGAGTTTCGGTTCGGCTGTTGGGTTTGGTGGAGTTCGGTTTGGCTGAACTTGGCTGAACAATGAAAAATAGCGCTATTGATACTGAAACCGAAACTGGATTTGATTATTTTTTTTTTACCCTGAAACCACCCCTGGTGACAGCAAGTCTGCTCCTCAGCTGCCTCCCACTTCCAGTCACGTTTTCCCCACCTTCCAGTCATGTTTTTCCCACCCCCAAACTCATCTGAACCGTTCGGCCATTCAAGCGTTCGGTTCGGACATTCAGTTCGGTCGTCCGAACAGGCCGAGATCGACCCAAACTCCAAACTTCTGGACCACGTTCACCCATCCCTATAACCTTGTCTGAACCCCTAAGCCGGAACCCTGTGGCTGGCTGGAACTGAACATTGCAGTCAGAATAGAGGCCCCTACTGTCCTCAAGCAGATGGTTGTCACGAAGCAAGAGAACTGCAGGCACATAGTACACATCAAGTTCACACCCTCCCTCAACTCTGCTGGTGAGTGGGCTTATATGTCTGGCCTTCTGAGGGGGAATTTTTCTTGCAGTCTTGTTGATGACTGAAAGCCATGAACCTTGCTACAGCCCAGCTCTATTTTGGGCCAAAGAGAAGTTTTGAGTAAGACTAAAAATGATGAAAAGAGCTGAAACTTATCTTCAGCTAACCACTAACTCATCAGAGCTGTAATGTCCAATCCACTCTGATAAGGACAGGCTACTAAGCATTATTTGTGTTTTGTTCAATGGTTTAACCAGTTAACTGTTTTCTTAACTTACTGTGGTCCTTTTTACACAGTCCTCTCCCACTCATGAACATTCAGAAATCAGTGGGAAACGCCCGTGTGAAGGACACAGCCTGGGCAGTGAGTGTGGGGTGCATGCACGCTCCCACCTAACACGCATCCCCGCTTAACCCCCTCTCATCCCCGTGCATGGAGCAACCGGGGAAAACAGAGATTTATTCATGCATGGGGATGAGTGGGGGAGCGAGTGGGGATGTGTGTGCAGCCGTGTGCATGCCCTGCCCACCCACTGTGCACGCACCGGCAGGCCCATGCACCCTCCACCTGGTGGAGCTGTATAAAAATGGCCTGTACCACAGGGACCCATGTCATTTTTGTTTTCATTTTTATAAATATCAAATTTTCGATTTCCTTTTTTCTTTTGTTTTAGTTTCTTATTGGTTTCAATTCAAAACACATTTTTGGATGTAACCTTTTTGGTATTCATTATATTTAGATGAAATTTGTAGGTATTGTACCTCTTATGGAAGGAATTAGGTGTACGAAATTCTGAAAAGAATGGATAAAGGAATCTGATTTTATAAGCAGCTGACATATGCTATTTTGCAAAAATCTGTGTATACATTCCTGGCTGTAACTTCTTTGCCTCCTATCTAATATGGATGAAGCATGGCAAGTTTATACCCCTCCCCAAGTTTACTAACTATGAAAAATTTCATAAGGACTGGATAAAGGGTCCTGGTGGTATAAGCAATTAACTTATAAATGTATGTCTGACAGTAACATCTTTATAGTTCAACCAGTGTACATGGAATTTGGCAGGGATGTATCTCACACTTTCAGGATTATCTCTGACAAATATCATAAAGGGTCATATAGGGTTCCAATGTTATATGCCTACATAGCGTATGTAGAGAATGAGTATATGCCAGGGATTCTCTTATGTGTCACTGTGGTATAAAATCGAAATGTGATGCCAATTGGCCAGCAAAAATGTCAATCAAATATCCTCATTCTGTGCTGTGACCATCCCAACTTTTCTTCCCCACTTGTTACTGGGAAAACAGAAACATCTGTCTAGGAATGAGCCTAGAGAGATTTACTTATGTCCTCTGCCACAGTGACGCAGGATGCAATTGTGATGATAATTGGCCAGCCTGGATGTGTAAACTATGAGTGTCTTTAGACATAACATCAACGGGTTTCTGGATGTGTGTTTTGACCTTGATATGAACACCAGTTTGGCCCTGTGTTCATCATGTGGTGCTGCTTGGCACAAATTGGTGTTTTGCTCGACACCTGATCTCATCACACAAGCGCTGCTGCCTCATTCCCCATGTTATACCTGCCAACACATCATGTGATATCATTAGACAGAACATTGGCCATGTATTCAGCTGGAACATGCAAATTGTCCTGTTTTCACATCACGTGTTCAACGAGTGGCCAAATTGGCGTTGGGATTGTTATGGTGCTTACACACAAGGATCAAACATATGCTTAGGGGGGTTGACACCTGTTATTTGTTATGTCTAAAGACACTCTATATCTCCTGATTTCTGGGATGCTATCCCCAAAGTCCGAGTTATGTCCCTTCTATGCCTGCCTGAGCACTGCCCCTTTTGCCATCCTCGAAGTCACTACTGATTGGTCCTGTAAAGCTGGAAGCATGCAGTAATTGGCCAGTGAATGTGTCTGTCATCCTCAATTCGAATCCATTCTTTCAAAAGTGGCTTCTGGTTTTGGGTGTCTAATTAAACATTCCTAGAGTTAGATTTTATTATCAGGGCTGTCTCTTCAAAATGTCATGAAGATGTGCAGTAAATCCTAGACAACTAGGGGTTCAGGGTGAAAAAACCCCTGAAACTTTCAGGAACAACCACCTCCAACCCACCCACCCTTTTTTGTTCCTTCCTTGTTTTTCCCGAGACCTTCAAAGGACTGAAAAGACATATGGGAAACATTAAAATTGTCTATTGGTTCCTAATATTATCCTGTGTTAACCATAAGAATATGTATAGGGATGTTCATTTTATTTATTTGTTTAGTGTTTTCTCAAGATACATGATTTTCTCCTGTCAGCATTATATGATAGCTCTTTATATACACTATTTTCATTATGCTTTGTGAAGGCTATGCTGGAAAATTGTGTGATTTTGCAGCATTGTGTGAGGGGGTATTTCTGACATCGTCACATACTCTTTGGAACACTGTGACATCATAATGCTCCACAAGGATTAGGACCATGTCAGAATGAGGGTGGGTCAATGTATCAGGACTAAAGGGAACTGCTAAGAAAGCCCTAAGAATGCCCCACTAGGCTGCAGTTGGTCTTCAACTTGCAGAAAATGCCATGCATTCATTTTCATTTTACATTTGTTTACCATTTAAATCAATGGGAATAATTTGGCAGGGCTTCCATGCCTTTAAACTAGTACTGAAATAACAATCAAATTGATACTCACAATAATTTCATGGGACTCGAGAACTGCTGTCGAGATTTCATAACTTTTAGGGACCCCAATCAAGATTTTGGACGAAACTCGATTTATCGGTTACTGCAATTTACCGTTTATTGTTTACCATGTTCATTTGTTACCGTGGTTTTTTTCTGTTTATCGGTTGTATCGGCATTGCATTTTACTGTGTGCCATGTTTACCGGTTAATGTGATTTGCCATTTACCATGTTTATTGGTTATTGGTTTATTGGTTACTGTGTTTATTGTGCAGTCATTTAACTATATAGGCGTGATCTTTACTGCCAGGAGGTCTTGGGCTAAGCACATAAAACATAGAGCAGCACTATCCTCAAGAGCAGTAGGTAGTTTGATGAAAGAAGTTACCCTTTCAAAGGGAATATCTTCATCTACTAGTTTGAAAACATATTCTCAGAAATTGTACCCTATGTTGACTTGCGGTTTGGAACTTATCCCTTTCCCAGACCTTATAGTGCTGGAAAGGGTGCAGAACCAATTTTTACGGAGACTCCTTAGGGTAAATAATGGTGTACCAGGCCCTGTCTTGAGAGCAGAAACTGGTACTCTATCGGTCATTATGCTAGGCAGGTTCTGCTTCGATATTGGCAGAAGATAGAGAACTTACCACATTCTAATCTAACAGCACAATGCGCCTCAGAAGAGGTAGCACATTCTGGGGCCAGACTGTACATATGGGTTAAATATCTAATTGTGCAGCTATCTTCCTTGGGGTTTTCTCCGGCTTACTTTCTAGGGAAGCCAGCAGTAGCTGTTAAGGAAGAGCTTGATAGGCGCTCCAAGGACATCGAGGTTCAGCAGGACCTTGCTTCACCAAAACTGTGTAGAGTAGCCCCCACATATTGGAAAATAAAATTAAAATTTGTTATGGAACCATATTTGGACTTTCTCATTAGTCCTGCTCCGAGGAGAAATATAACTCCATACAGATTTTTCCTGATTGATTTAATGGTAGTGGAAGGACGTTTGGCTGGCATACCCTATGAGGCAAGGCTATGTACCTGCTCTATGCAGGTAGTGGAAACAGTGACACTATACAATGCCCATACTATTTGAGACTAAGGGAAGCCTGGCTAACCGCTTTACAAGAACCTTTGTCATCTGTCGCAGAAGGCCAGAAACTCAACTGCCTATTAGGCCTATCTTCAACAGACTCCCTAATTATGGTGGCAATATTCATTAGGTTAGCCCTTAAGAGAAGGAGGACTGTCCAGCAGCAATTCAGCAGGTTGCAGGACATATGCTTCAAAACTGTTGAGTAACCTGATCTCTCAGTCAATGGTCATTACTGGTGCCTTGGGGGCAATTAATGGTCAATGGCTATTGTCGGTGCCTTGGGGGGCTCCCTAGTATAAGATCTGTCCAACATGGCTGAGATCGAACCCCTTGTTGCTGCAGAGTGTGAAGTTGGGGAACTCATGCCTCTGATAATGGTAAAGCGAGTTCTTGGCTCTTTAGGTTGCACTAACTAAATGGATACTATTACCTTAATTGTATATTGCGACTCTACAAATAGCAGTCAAAGAGACCATACCCAATATGAGTTTATGTGCTATTGGGATCGAGCGCCTATGAATGCTCTTGGTTGGTACCTAGGAGCCTCAAGAACTTGAACCCCAAATGTACCTAAACCATGCAAGAGACAGACTGTGCTGAATATACTCAATCCTAAATAAATGTTGGGTATTAAACGCTCCATTATAACACTGGTAGGGACTGGTCTTGGGTAGCAATAGCATTGGTAATGACTGTTGCTGCTTTTGTTCAGATTAAGAGTTCTTATCCTTATGTTTTCTGTAAATAATTTGCAGGCTTCTTTAGAGTGATTAAGCACCCTCTCTGTTATGACTTCATTGGTTTTATGTATTCTATTTATATTTTTTATTAGATTTTGTTATAAATGTCTAAACTTGTTCCTTTCTTTTGGATACGGTGAAAGCTACATCCATAATAAATTAATTACTTACTGTGTTTATTAGTTATTGGTTTGTTGGTTAATTGGTTATTTGTTTATTTTTTAGTTATTGGTTATTAGTTTTATTGGTTAATGGTTTAATACCTTGTTTACTGGTTATTGGTTTATTGGGGTTTTTTGTTATCCATTTGTGGTTTATTGATTATTTGGTTATTTGTTACTGGTTATTGCTGTTTATTGGTGATTGGCTTATTTGTTTGTTACCATGTTTATTGGTTATTGGTTTATTGGTTTATTAGCTTGTTTATTGGTTAGTTTATTGGTTACTGTGTTTATTGATTATTGGATTTGGCTCAGAGGCAACCCGGTAACCAACAACCCGATAAATGGCAACCAAAAACCCAGTAAATGGTAACTTGGTAACTGGCACTACAACGGTAAACAACAATCCGGCAGACAGTAACCAGTAATTTGAGAAAAGATTATAGACCAAGAATTGTTCTGAGATGACAATTATTGCCAAGAATCCCAACAAGAAATGATAATGGAGAGAACCGAGCAAACGTCAAAATTGAGTTTCAACCCTACTTTAAACAGATTTTACTATCCTTCTATGTCACTTCTGTGAAGCACAGTAAAAGCACTATTTAAAGGCATGGTAGCCCAGCCAAGTGAGTCCCATTGGGAAATTAATGTAAATGAAGGGGAACTGCGCATGCGCGACAGCAGCTAGCTGGGGACTGTCAAAGCTCCGCACCCCAAGCTCCAAACTGTGCCCCCAAAATAGACTCCAAGCACTGACTAGAGCCCAAACAGATTAAGCTACCTAGTAACCATGACGGGGAAGAACAAGTATCACCAAAAAAAACTCGCAAGAAAATGCCCTAGAAAGTTTCTGCCAATGGAACTTGATGGCGTGGCCATGAAAAGCTGACAGGCAGAGCGGCGAAACAAGCATGGTGGAGAAAGAGCACGAAACTGACATGTGGTCAATTTCATCTGACTTCGGTGAGGACGGTGAGACAGGCAAGTCCCTGAAAAGACTGTTAGGGCAGATGACAAGGAGTTAAGGGGCGATATGAAGAAAATAAAAGCCTCAGCAGATGAGGGAAACAAAAAGCTGGAAGGATTAGCAAGGAGGATCGAGGTGTCAGAGGGTAGGATCTCCGTGGTGGAGGACCAGGCCCTTGAAGCAAACCACCAGCTTGCTGAGCTAAAAAAGGTAACTGAAACACTTAAAGAAAAATGTGAGGACCTAGAAAACAGGTCGTGCAGAGGCAAACTGCGCTTCACTGGAATTGCTGAGTCAACGGGGGCAGAGGATGCAAGTGAGCTGATTAAGGCCATATTAAAAGAAAACTTCCCAGATCAGGAGCAGTTCCACATGGCAGGTATAGATGGAGCTCACAGAGGGGGGCACCCCAGGGCAGATAATACCGCCCCCCCCTTGCCCCATTATCACAAAATTCGCAGACTTCCAACTAAAATAATAGATATTAAGGCAGGCTCGTATAAAGCAAAAGCTGATATTTAAGCAGAGAGTGGTGAGGATCCAGCCTTACTATGCAGCGGAAATGATGAGAAAAAGGCTGAGAGGGTCTAAATTTTTTCCTGTGCTGATAGAAAAGGGCTTGTTGCCAAGTTTGATCTTCCCTGCACGTATGTTGATCTGCAAAGAAGGGAAAGGAAGGTTTTTGAAAATCCAGAGGAGCTGGAAGTCTTTCTGGCCTCAATGCCTGTAACTGCAGGCAACCACACAACTGTTTAATAACAGACTTGAAGGTTAATGGTTTCAAATTTAACTCTTATGAAGTGCTGGGGTTTTATAAAAGAAAGGGAGGGGAAAAGAAAAGGGAAGGGGAAAAATTGTAATCACCAACAAAGATGTATGCAATAAGGGGGCTATGGAGAGTTTTGTTCATTTAACATGATGAAGGAGCGAAGGGGGGGGATGAAGCACTGGGGTGGTGTATTCAAAGGCAGAGAGTTCCCAGTAGATCTCCATGGAGGGGGAAGGATTGGAAAGAAGGGAGAAAGGGAAAGGGATGGTGGGAAAGGGTGGGGGAAGGAATTAAGCAGGGAGGGAATGCAAGACATTAAAATATCCATGCTCATAAGCAAAAAAAAAGGAAGTTGGAGGGAAAAGAGAGGTACCTTGATAATAGATAATGCAGCCAGAACAGGGAAACAGAACAAATCTCAAAAGAAAAGGGTCATATGGAGCCCAAGTTCCACAAGTATGGGAATACTGCATCAGAGGGGGAAAAAAATCTACTCTACATCATGGGGGAAGTTAGGTTTATAACATTGAATGTCAGGGGTCTCAACTCACCTCAGAAGAGGAGAAGGGTAAGGGACCTGATAGAGGAATTAAAGATAGTTAAGTTAAGTTAATTATTTATTTCTACGTGGTCGTAGGCCATAGCAGTCAACACATACATGATATACAAAATAAAAGATAGATGTCTTCTACATACAGGAATTGCACCTCTTAGAAAAAGATGTGCAAAGATTTAGAAATAATAATATTGACAGTATATATGCTTCTTGCGCGAGTAAGAAAAAAGCCGGAATTCTGATTGGTTTTAGGAAGAATAGAACTTTCAAAAATGGAAAAGATATTAAAAGATATGGAGGGGAGATTTTTGTACCTGATAGGGGAGCTTGATGGAACCCTGGTCACGTTAGTAAATTTGTATGCACCTAATGAAGGTAAAGCATCCTTTTTTCAGAAACATTTGAAGTTAGTGGCAGATAACATGAGGAGCATACTGATGGTGCAGGGGGATTTTAACACTTCTCTCTCTGAATTGGACTTTTCAAGGACTGGTGTGTCAGGGAGCTTCCAAAAGGGCCTGGAGACACTAGTGCAGTCTTTAGGCTGGACAGAGGTCTGGAGGCATTTAAATGGTAAGATAAAAGACTTCACCTTCTACTCCCACACACACAACAGCTATACCAGGATTGACCTAGTGTTTATGACAGAAATCCACAGGTGTCAGAGGTCTTTTATTCACCCAGTCATTTTCTGGACCAGAATGCAGTAGTTACCTCCATGTTACTAGGAGCAGAAATCAAAAATAGAAGCAGGACCTGGAAATTAAAAAGAGATCTACTTAAATCTAGTAAGAACAGGGAACAAATAGAGAAGGACCTGGAGGAATATTTTGAAATTAATGAAAACTCATTCTCTTCACCATCCATCCTCTGGGAGGCTGCTAAGGCTGTAATAAGAGGCAAACTGATTGCATTACAAACTATAATCTCTAGAGAAAAGAGGCAAGTGACTAGAGAGTGGTATGCCAAACTACAGAAACTGGAAGGTCAAAATAAAGTAAGTCCAACAAAAAATCTGAAAAAAGAAATTGGCAAAATTAAAGACATCATCAATGGTATTGAACTAGAAAAAGTCAAAGGCCAACTCCATAGAATGAAACTATACTTTTTGAGGGGAGTAATAAAGCAGGGAAGCTGCTAGCAAATATAATTAAAGCTAAACAGAGAAGGGCTCATAACAAAAGTGATAAACAATAAAGGGGTAGCAGTAAATGACCCTCAGAAAATACAAGAGGTCTTTTTGGAATTCTATAAAAAAATGTATTCCACCCAAAACCCATCCGAGGAAGAAATTAAGGGTTTTGTAAACAAGACTGAAAGTCCTAAACTAAATGAGGATCAGAGGGCTTTTATGAATACCAAAATTACTGAGTAAGACGTGCAGGCGGCAATAACAGATACTCAAAAGAATAAAGCAAATGGACCGGATGGCTTTCCAAATGAATTCTATAAATCATTTGCAGGAGTGTTAGCTCCGAGACTGACAGAAGTGTATAATAATATGCTAGTAGTGGAAGAAATGCCCCAAGATTTCTCTAAAGCAGTCATATCCTTGATTCCCAAACTGGGCAGGCCTCAGGACCAGTGTGCGAGTTTTAGACCAATCTCCCTGCTTAATGTAGATTACAAAATCTTTGCGAAAATATTGGCAAATAGACTGAGAGCCCTAATATCAAAAATTATACATAAAGGTCAGGATTTATCCCCGGCAGACAGGGGAAAGATAATATCAGGAAAACAGTTAATATTATATATGCATTAAGACAGCAGAAGATCCCAAGCATGATTATATCAGTAGATGCGGAGAAAGCGTTTGATTTTACAGAGTCCAAATGCTTATTCGTGATCATGGATAAAATGGGATTCCAGGGGAATTTCATGTCCTGGGTGAAGGTGATTTATAAGGAACCAGTTTCAAGGCTAATAATTAATGGTAACTTAACAGAGAGTTTCAGATTGGAAAGAGGGACAAGACAGGGATGCCAGCTGTCACCATTACTTTTTAACCTAACACTGGAACTACTGGCCCATGCAATTAGGCAGAACAATTTAATAAGAGGGGTGAAGATAGGAGACAATATTCAGAAGTTAGCACTGTACGCAGATGATCTCCTTCTATATGCCACAGACCCTGAAAGCTCACTCCCAGAATTACTAAAATATCTGGTTACAAAATCAATAGGGACAAATCATTTGCAATGATTTTTGGGAAGAGCCAAGAACAAGAACAACAGCTGAGGAGGATGTCACCATTTCTGATTACTGAATCAGGTATAAAATACCTAGGCATGACTATCCCCAAAGACCTAAGAGATTTGTTCCAATTTTTTTTGCCCCACTTGTTAAAAAATGGAAAGAGGAAACTAGGTCCTGACAGAATATGATGATATCCTGGATGGGGAGGATCAACCTATTTAAGATTATTATAGTACCTAAGATGTTATATAAGATGATGGCTCTGCCTATTTCCCTCCCTGAAACGTTCTTTAAAGAAATAGGCACACTGATTAAAGACTTAATATGGCATGGGAGGAAACCGAGGATTAAGAATGTGGCAATCTTGAGGCCAAAAAATAGAGTGGGGATCAACTTCCCAGACATGAAACTTTACCACACAGCAGCGGCACTGTGTGCCCTACCTGAGTGGTACCAAGAATCAGAAACAGCAGACTGGGTGAAGTTGGAGAAGACTCTGCTCCAGGTCCAATCTTTGAAGGAGCTCATTGTTGACAAGGGCAGATTAAGCAACCAAGCAAAGGTAGATCACGCATTCACAGGCATGCTGGTAAAAGCCTGGAATGGAAGCCAAAAGAGAAATTAGGAACCAAGATAGGGATGTCACCACACACACCGATAGATTTGCTCCATATGAAGGAATCAAATTTGGCCAAGGCGCTAAGAGGGAAGCTGCGATTGGCAGGAATGACCAGGGTGCAGCAGCTTTTCAATTTGGGGAAATTTATATCAATTCAAAAGATAGAGCACTGGGTAAAAGACAAGGTTGATTTCGTACAAAATCTGCAGCTGAAGAGTGCCTGTACCTATTCAGTTAAAAAAGACTGGAGCAGAGTACCCTTTAAATTGGAGGAACTGGTTTTTAAAAAGAGCCGGGATCGCCGTCGCTGCTGCCTCCGCCACCGCCGGTATTGCCACCGCTGCTGTCTCTGCCGCCGCCGGCGGGATCGCCGCTCCAGCATAAGGTAAGAAGGCGGTTGGGGGAGTGTTCTGCTGCACGCTCTGCTTATTAGTTTGGGGGGGTGTCCCACTGCCGCTCTGCTTATTAGTTTGGGGGGAGGGGGTCCCACTGCTGCTCTGGTTTTTAGTTTGGGGGGGTCCTACTGCGGCTCTGCTTTTTGGTTTTGGGGGGGTCCCGCTGCCGCTCTGCTTATTAGTTTGGGGGGGAGGGAGTCCCGCTGCCGCTATGCTTATTAGTTTGGGGGGTCCCACTGCCGCTCTGCTTTTTACAATGTGTGGTGGGGGGGTCCTGCTGTGCGCTCTGCTTTGCCATGTGATTTTGTGGGTGGGTTTCCTGCTTTGCCATGTGGTTTTTGTGTGTTTTGGTGGGTGGGTTTCCTGGTTTGCCATGTGTTTTCATGGGTGGGTTTCCTGCTTTGCCATGTGTTTTTGTGGGTGGGTTTCCTGGTTTGCCATGTGTTTTCATGGGTGGATTTCCTGGTTTGCCATGTGGTTTTTGTGTGTTTTCGTGGGTGGGTTTCCTGGTTTGCCATGTGTTTTCGTGGGTGGGTTTCCTGGTTTGCCATGTGTTTTCGTGGGTGAGTTTCCTGGTTTGCCATATGTTTTCATGGGTGGGTTTCCTGGTTGGCTATGTGTTTTTGTGGGTGGGTTTCCTGGTTTGCCATGTGTTTTTGTGTGTTTTCGTGGGTGGGTTTCCTGGTTTGCCATGTGTTTTTGTGGTGGTGGGGGTTGCCTGCTGTTTTGAAACACCCGCACACTGAACAAATTATAACCAGATTTTTTATTCATTGGTATAAGGAAATGGATCGCCATCTGACCAAAAACGCAGGACACAAAGCTTTGAAAACCACTGCCCAGGAGCGCGCTGCAGAGTTCCCCAAGGCTTTGCATGGTGATGGTGGGAAGCTTTTTTGCTCATCCTGCAACGTGGTCCTGGACCACACCAGAAAATCTACTGTGACTGATCACCTTAAAGCAAGGTCTCATCTGAAGAGGAAGGCGGCATTTGAAGAGGAAAATGAACGGAAGAAGCAGAGGACCCTGACAACATCTATCCAATGCCTAACTAATGCCCGGGAATCAAGAGTTGAAATTGCCCAGGAATTTACAAAGATGTGCCTGGAGGCTAATATTCCAATTGAGAAAGCAGATCACCCCTCCGTGCATGCCTTTCTACAGTGCTTCATTAAAAACGGTGGCGCAATTCCTGTAGCTGACCAGATTCGAAAAGTGTACTTGCCTGATATTTATGAAGTGAAAAGCAGGAAATTAAAATGAAAAAGGTAGCAGGGAAGAAAGTAGCGATCATTGTTGATGAGACTTGTGATGCCGAACAGCGTTCTGTCCTTCATATATTGGCAGCGCCCCTTGAAAAAATAGCGAAGGACGTGTCCAGTCTTATCTCCTGGACACAAAGTTTCTGAATGGCATGTTACACAGTGTTGTTGCCCAGGAAGTAACAAAGACAATAACAGAGTATGCTGTTGACTTTGAAAATGTCTTCTTCTTCATATCAGGCAACGCAGCATACATGAAGAAAGCATTTAAGATTGTGCTGCAGGGACTGCTTACAACCTGCGTACATATCACCTGCCTTTCACACATCATGGAACTGATCATTGGAAGATTTCAATATCCATTTGAATCAACCACCCACTACATGAAATTATTCACGAACCTGTTTTCCCTGCCAAGTGGAAGGAAGATGAGGTATCTACGTCATCTGGGGGAGTTCATTGCCAAAGGGAAAGCAACAATGCCACGTGATCCCTGTGCCACGAGATGGAGTTCCTATTTCAGAGCTGCAGTGTATCACAGCAACCGCATAAAGTACCAAAGGGACTTCATTCAAAAGGAAATGCAAGTGGTCGATCCATGCAAAGCATTGGAAACTCTTTCGGTAAGTGTTTATGATGATAAATACGACACGAGTAGAAAATAAAGGGGGAAATTAAAAGTAAAAACTTATATTTTTATAGTTCTGCATGGAAAAATCAATTATCTGGACAGTAACTTGCTGTTCCTTTGCTCCTTCAAAATATGATTGTAATAACTGTGTTGTACTTTTTCCTCCACAGAAACTGCTGTTTGATGACACCGAGTATGTGCGTCTGAAGTTGGAGCTGGCATTTCTTGCTGAAAAAACATCCCCCCTGTGTGCTCTGCTTGACAGGTTCCAGTCACAAGTACCAGTTGCTACTGAGGTGGTGGACACTTTGGAAGCTCTGCAAATACAGCTGCAGACACATGCACAGCTTACAAAAGAAAGCTGTGGGAAACTGCTGGATGCCGAAGACGAAGACAATGTTCCACTGTCGTTTTGGCCTGAGATGATGACCAAATTTAAGGCAGCCTTTGTGGGAGCAGCAGAGAAGTTGGACAAGTATATGTCCACTGATGGACAACCAGGCTACACCTTTTTGAAAGCCATAAGAATTCTTGATCCTACCAAAGTCACCTTTTTATCGACCAGGATGGAAGACTTCACTGAGATCCCTGGATGGAACTCTGTTCCATCGGACCAGTATCAGCTTTACATAAACATCCTCGCTTCAAATTACGTGGACAGATACCGACAAGATCCTTCAGGGAAAAAGGACTTGGACAATTTCTGGAAAAGCGCATGAGAAAGAGTGGCCAAGCTGGCAGAAGTGGCACTAGCTTCTATAAACTCTGTAACAACTTCTGCCGATGCAGAGCGCAGTTTCAGCACTCATAACCTTATATATACGGATACACACAGAGGCTTTGGGGAAGACAATCTCAGGCGATCTGTTTTCATTTGTTTTAATGCAAATAAATAAATGTCTTTATTTGCTGAACTGTAAAATGTGTTAATTAATGCAAATATGTAAATAAATGTTTTGTTTTAATTATAAATATGTCATTACTGCTATTAAAGAACTCATTTTTAATTTTACTAGATTGGTTTTGTAACTTTATTGGGTCGCAGAATTTTCCATTTTGGGTCGCAGAATTTTCCATTTTGGGTCACAGAATTTCAGATTTTTTTTTGCAGAAGAATCAGAGCCTTGGTTTTATTTGACCCCAATGAGGCTTAAATATTTGGGCTCAGGGGGTAAAGGCTGCTGCTGGAAGGGTTGCCGGGAACAAGCTGACTATATACACTCTTGGTGGAAATATAGCAAGGTAAATTTGTTCTCGGGGGAAATCTGGAAAATGGCCAAAAATGTTGCTGCGGAATTGTTACCCTTCAGACCCAAAATAGGATTGCTGGGCCTCTTCCCAGAAAGTGAAAGAATAAAAGGGTGTCAAGATTGGTTAAAATTTTGTTCCTGGTGGCACTGAATATAATCATCAAGCATTGGAAAGAAGAGGAAGATCTTTCAGTAGAAGAATGGACACAGAGACTGTGGTACCTTTTCAGCATGGAAAAGCTTCATGCAAGGTTTCAAAACGAAGATGCGAAATTTAAAAAGGTTTGGACTCCAATTGTGTGTGCCCTGGAAGATAAATCTCCTCAAAGTGAGGCAATTATAAAATGTATGGAATCATAAGGGCGGGCAAGAAATCTTTGGACATGATGGCAAATAGGGAATGGACATGGTGTATTCAGTGACTGTTTGATTGTACCATTAAGTTGAAACATTCGCATATGGGAAAAACGGAAAAAAGGGGGGTAATATAGGGTAAAAGAAATTGTTAGAATTGAACTGATGTATGGTTTTCATGGATATAATAAAATAAAGTTGTTTTTTTGTAAAAAAAGGAAATTAATGTAAACTGAAAACAAATGAATTTTAAATGGGAAAAAGAAAAAGCCACGAAAACGAATGAATTTTTGGAAATGAAAACGAAAGGGGAAACTAACACAAATGAACTTTTTAGCACAAAAATGAAGTGGAAATGAAAACAAATGAACTTTTAAAAATGAAAGGGGAAACACAATAAATGAAGTCCCTTCTCCACACCCCTACTGCCTGCTGCTCCTCTGCCTGTCTCTTGCTGTTGCTCCTGCTGCTGCTGCATGAATGTGTGTCTCTCTCACATATCTTCTGCACCCCTGTGTAGATCTCTGCAAGTTGATGCCCTGCTACACTTTGGAGTGCTTGCCAGTGCCAAAGCCCGTGCCCACTGCTCCTCTGCACTTCTGCTGCTGCTACAAGTCTGTGTGATGGTTGTGTGTCTGTCTCATATCTTCTGTCTCCCTAGGGCATTGTCTGCAAACTGAAGACCAACATACTTTGGACAGATTGTCTCCTTTTCTAGCACCTGCTGATTCTCAGTGCCCGCGTTCTGCCTGCCAGTCTCTGTCTAATATACTGCCTCCTGGGGGTATTATGTGCCACTTGAAGCCTTGTAAGACTTGGAGCACTGTCATCTCCTCCTATGCTAGTTCCTTAAGTACCTGGTGCCCACTGCTTGGCAGTGTCTGCTCTTTCCTCCGCCCGCCTGCTGCATTTCTGTCTCTGATATTTCTGTCCCCTGGGACAATCTGTTCAAATTTGGGGGAAAGGAAAGTGTTATAGAAGGATAGCAAAAATAAAGGAATGAAAGCTGTAGATGGGGTGCTCTCTTAACTGTCAGTGTAGCCTATTTTAGATTTATATGGGGAATTAGCAAAACCTGCCACATCAGAATTCTTTCTCCTTCAATGAGATCGCAGGATACTGAACAGCCTTAATACAGTTTGTGTTTTAAATTTAGGCACAGGCCTCCCAGCACCCCTCTATAGCCTGCCTCAGTACAACCTTATTGGAGCTTTTCCTTGCAAAAGACCAGGTTTCCACTTATAATAAAATATAAACTTCATGTCCATTCAGACCCCTGTATAATAGGAAGCCCACCTAGTGTGAGTTGTCCCTCCCTGGCTCCTTTAGCTTTATGTTGCTGAAGATTTTCAGTTCAAACAACTTTAGGCAGCTCTTTTTCCAGTCTGTCTTCAGGATAGGTGTTTCCAAGCCCCCTTATTGAGTTGTTAGAAACCCAGCTGCTACACAAAGGAGAAGGGTGCTTGCTAAATACAGGTGCAACCCCTTTAAGGCACATTGTTGATGGTAGTTGCCTGGACAACCTGGACTCCTCTCTACAGCTGTGCAGAGTTTGCCTTCTTTATTTAAATGTTGCCTGGGATACTTGCATGCTGCTGGTTAACTGTGCTGTCAGTTTGTAAACCAGCCACTTCTCTCCCTCTTGCTGCTATCATCTGTTTATTATCTGCCTGCCTTGTCAAGGTACTCCTGGTCTGTGTATTATAATGCTCCTAGTGTTGGCTATCTTGTTCTTTGTAGTCAAGTTATCTAGTTGCTCTCCTGTTGTATGAGTGTGAATGCTTGAATCACTGCACACACACCCCACACACACACCTGTTGCTCTGCGCTTGTTATCTGTTCAACCCTACATTCTCAGTTTTCTCCATTGTGGAAGAAATCAGGACATACTCTGTGTATGAAAGGAATCTATCAGAGAAACTTTATTTCTACTTCTAACAGCTGTTAGGAGGTCCCAGCTCGACAGGGATTCCCCTATAGATCTAGATTCCCCCCTTAGCCAGAGTTATAAAACCTTTTTATAGACTTTTCAGGTTACAGGCAAAGAGGCATTTCTTATCAGCTATAAAACCAGTTTGGAGCTGTGTTAGGCACAGAACTGCTACACAGACAGTTTAGATTAGAGAGGAACATCTTCAAGGCTAGATACTTGCAATGGGAAGATGGGACCAGTTTGTGAATTCTAAGTTGTTCGATTGATATAAGTCCCATGTTGCTTATCGTTGATTTTATTTGTTTTCTTAAATGTTGTATGTTTTTATATATATAATGTTGTATGATGTTGTTTGTCTATGACTGTGGCCTTGTGCCTGTCTGAATAAACTTAATCTTAATCTCAAGGCTAGGAAAAACAAAATTTACAGAAAGTAAAAACAAATTTGCAGCTATGTGTAAAGGGCAATCTTTATATATTGCAGACTCTTCTGTCATTATTCAACAGACTTGGTAAGCTGGATTCATTAAGCACCTTTAGCCCCTTCATTCACACTTTTCACAGCTGTCCATAAATCCATAACTGTCAGGACTATTTCCAAACCTCTCAATATTCCAACTGCTACCACTTAAAATAAAGATTTTACAAGGAACAAAACCCCCACAAAAACCCTTGCATTGACTGATTGATTGAACATATTAGCATTTAGGCATCAAAAGAACTTCATAACAGTCAAATAAAATTGTCAATGTGTTAAAACAGGGTTATACGCAAATGCAAAACAGAAACATGCTGTAATGTAGAAGCATAATAAAAACAAACAATAAAGAAAAAAGAATAAAAATAAAGATTAACATCAGGAAAAAGATCTGTCAGCAGTCACTGAATAGCTTTTCTAAGTTTTGCTGCTGTTATCATGAATGTAGTCATAACCTGGAAAACATGGTTTCTTATTTTGCAGTTAAAATTCAACCAAAGAAAGGTGTAGGAAACAGCTTTATTCCCTCAGTAATATGATAAATGTTATCATACTAGAGTTGAAATGGTAATTTTCAGTAACCAGTTCCATTTTCAGTGGAAAAAGGAACTCCCACAGATGAGAAAGCTAGTGACTGGCCACTGGAGACATCTTGGGATTTGCAAACAATAGTATATTTTTATACAAATCTATTTTCATTAAGCACATGCTTATGCCCATGAAGTCAGTAGACTTCATAGGATTTAAGTGCCTGTTTATGTGATGTCCTGAATAGGGAGGCTTGCTGAATTGGGACCAAAAGAAGGTAGGCATTTCCTCATCTTAGGAATGTGTTCAGTATCTGCGGGATCACCTCACTCCCTGGGTCTTGGATCGACCCCTTCAGTCTGCTGGGGACGCCTTCCTGGAGGTCCCCTGAGTCAATCGGGGGGCCACCATGAAGAGGGCATTCTCCGTGGCCACACCTCTGCTGTGGAATTCCCTCTCGGAGGAGGCTCACCTGGCTCTATACCTGTTAACCTTTCATCGCTTGTGTAAGACCTGACTGTTTCGCCATGCGTTTGGTGGAGGGGACGGGTGAGGGTGGGGAGTGGGGGGAGGGAGTTATGGGAGGGTTTGTGTTTTGTTATATTTTTAATTTGGGTGGGAATGTTGTTTTATATTTATATGAGTTTATTGTAAATTATGATGCTGTTTTATTTATATGATTTTATTGTAAGTTGCCCTGAGTCGCCTGAGGTGGAATTGGGCTGGGTATTAAATTGTTTAAATAATAATAATAATAATAATTAATTAATAATTAATTATTATTATTAGCATTTATATAGCTCAAGCAATGTACCTGGTGTTTTACAAAAAATAAAATGGACATGAGCCCTGTCCAAGAGCTTACAATCTAAAGACAGCGGGAGGGGACACAGGGAAGGGGGAACAGAGGGAGAGACAAGGGATGTGACATTCATGAGGATGCAAGAACTCAGGTACACTTCCTTGGCTTGGTTACAGTAAATTGGGAGTTTACAGATAGCAGGTGGGGGATAATCCTGGGTGGGGATAATAATATAATAATATAATAATATAATTACCAATCTGTATAGGGGGAAGAAAAAACAAATAATCAGTATGGAAAACTAAAAAATTGGCACTGGAATTTTATGGGACTGGAAGTCAACTTTCTGAGACAGAAAATTAAAAAATCGGTATCGAAAGTTGAAAAACTGTGATGGAAGTTGGGAAATTCCGAAGTCGACATTCTGCAACTGGAAGTCAACATTCTAGTACATCAGGTACCCAAATTGGGTCACAATTGGGTACCGAATTGGGTACCCAATGTTATCGTGTTGATTTGGATACTGAGAATCTAGGTATACCCATTTTTGCAGATACTCACTTCAGTTCTACTTCATACCTTCTAAGTAATGGCTCTTTCACAAAACACTCTTTTAGAGTGGGTAGTGGCACAAACCCAATCTCTAAGTGTTGTGTAAAATCTCTGCCACATCCTCTTTTTCTCAATGACCATTTGTTCTCCACCATCTGATGTAAGATGTGGGCCATTGAAATACAGGGATATCAGCAACTGTGTGAGTGCATTACTAAGGGACAAGGCAGACAGATAAAAGAACAAGTGTGCAAGAGGGAAGGGTGTCATTTGGATGAATCCTAAGACTGGAAGGAGTGAAAGCCATATAAGATCATCTCAAACTGGACAAGGGGAAAGTCCTTATTTTATTATAGATATTATATATTATTTTATTATAGATATTATAGATAATTTTCTAGGAATTAACTATATTGGAAGTGCTAGGTATGTATAGGGTAATTTCAGACGTTATGGAAATGCCTTTCACCATAATTAACCACAGTGAATTCCCTGTGTTGGTGACATTTCCAGGAACGTCTGTTTGGTCCCGGCCAGAGGTTCACCACGGTGAACCCCCGGCCGGGATCAAGCTTGACCATGACTGGCCAGAGGTCGAGAACCATGGCTAGAGTTGCCACGATCCAGGATGGGCCAAAAGTAACGTGTGATACATTTGGCCCATCCTGGATAATGTCCTCGACCATGATACGGGATCAGGCACAGCGGCATGATTGGCTGCTGCGCCCACCTGTCTCCCTGAGGGCAGGTGGCCGAGGGAGCATGAGGAGGGGGAGGGGCTGTGCGGTGCAACATGTGGGTGCATAGCCCTGCTGCCTCCCCGATCCCTGTTAGTGATAGGGCTGGCACGTCTAAAGGACAACCGGCCTGATCACAGACCGGGATCCGAGACGGATCCCGTTCCAGGGTTCAGCATGGCAGGCCTCCAGACCTGTCACTTCTGAAATTACCCACAGTCAGTCCTAGTCTACTGACAGGTTTAACATTTGATATTTCCTGATACTGATTGACTCATACATTTTCAATGAATCTCCAAGAGTCCTCAATGTCTTCTGTACATGGGAGGGAAAGCAGTGCTGTTCAGGAGTTAGGTCCATCACAAGAACTTAATGACATAAGAAGTACCATATTGTGTCAGACCAAAAGTCCATAATGGAGTTGCGCTATTCACTCCTGGACTCTGAAATTCTGAGGTCTCATCCAGGGCCAGCCTTAGAATTTGTGGAGCCCAGGGCAAAGGCAAAAGATAGGAGACCCTGGTGGTGCACCCTCTCCCCCAATTGAGGCCACCCTGTATGGGTGCCTAAAGATGGTCTTGTTTGGACCATCAGCCTACATTAGTGAAAACAGGGGGCACTGGAAAGAGCAGGACCTGGGGGTGGTTACCCCTGTTCTCCCTGTGGTAAGGCCAGCCCTTGTCTCATGCCATGACTAACTTGGCAAATACCTAGGTTGTGGCAAAAAGCCTTTTGTCCCTTCCTTTGCCTCTAGAGGGACCCTAGCAGGACACCATTGCATTATTGAATAGGGTGGGACCTGCACTCCTTTCTCTTATGAGCAAATGGCAACCTAGCCACATTCCTAACAACATTCCTGAACTGACTGACTGGTTTGTCACCACATTGCTGGGAAGAATCCTTCCTGCCTTGGACTAGGTCATAGACCAGGTGACCTCCCACGGACCACTCTCAGCAGAGGGGGATAGGACCTCAAAAGGAACAGAATGCTGTTATGTAACAAGCCTTTTCCCCAAGAATGTTACCCACCTCTCCCTTTGGTGAAACATCACCCCATGAGGAATACAGATTCCTGGTGCCCAAGCGACAAGGGCCAGAGAGGAAGTGAGAACCAGGTGAGCCCTTGAAACTGAAAGGCCCCTCTGGTAAAGCACGAAACCTTAAAAGAGCAGGAATTAGATAAGGGAAGAGCCTCCTCCAGTAATCACAGGGGCACAGGTTTCCCTCGCTTGGAACTCCAGACTGGCAAAATAAGCACAATGGTGGGCCCGACCGTGCACACCTGGATGGAGCCAGTTTTCCCTGTTCCCCTATAGGAAAGCCCCTTATCCCCTGCATCCCCTCAGAATTAGGTCACCACTGGAGCTAAGACTTTCTAGAATTTAGTCCTAAGCGCTGGAAAATAGAAAGGTTATGCCCCCTCCAGCCCCTCCGTTCTGCCCTAAGAGACCCCCAAGGGTCCCTCCCCCTGAGCACATGGACATCATCCTATAATAATCCAAACCCTGACCCCCCAAGAGCAGAGTAGTTCCAGACCCCACCGAAGGACGTCTCTCCCAGACCTTGGTATCCACCTCTCAAAGCACCCCACCACCATCTGAGGGTTGCCTGTCTCTCCCTCTACCTACAGTCTTAGCAAGGTAACCTTTCAAACCTCTCTCTCTCTCTCTCTCTCTCTCTCTCTCTCTCTCTCTGTTCCCTGTTTCTTCCTCTCCCCCAATGCAGTGTTCACCAGCCCTGAAGAATACCAGACTGGGAGTGGGTTGGATTGTTCGGGGGTGGTTGGTTTATCAAATCAAATCAAATCAGTTTATTGCGTGACCGGAGGCCATTGCCGACAATATATGAACAAGAATAACAGAACAACACAAATTTTTTATAACTACAAACTAAAATAAAATCCAGCTATCTTAACATTCTACACAGTTGTAGTCCCCTTGATATTAGTTATTCGGAGCAACCACATGTTAAAATAAACTAATTAACTCCCCGGCAGACCTTCTCAAGGGAGATGAAACAGCTCTAAAACTTTTGCTCATCACCTATTGTCTTTGAAGAAAGGAAACGCTTCCTAATCTCCATAGCTGCTACCAAGAACTTCTGTACCTGCCTGGTTGTCTCCGGAGAGGCATCGGCAAGTGCTAACTGAGTCATATGTACCACTGTGGTATCTGGTGCCCTTAAACTAAGAGCATCCAGGAATTTGTCACGGATGGTGTCATACAGATGGCACTCAAACAAAACATGCTGTGTGGTCTCTGCTGTTAGTGCATCATAGGGGCATAAACGTTCCCCATAAGGCGTGTCATCAAAACATCCCACAAGTATGTTAGTGGGTAGGGCGTTAACTCTGGCACAAAGAAACAGATGTTACTCTCTGAATGTGCCCCTTGTGCCAAGGTAATGCGACATTTGTCCCATCAGCGGAGCCAGCAGCCTGTACTCTCGAAGATGGTGGGCATCAGTCACCCGCGCCATTTCCTCCTGCCTACCAATGTCTCTGGCCCTTGAAATTATCTCACACTTGGCAGTGGCAAAGCTTTGCCTCTGTAAGTGCTCCAGTGAAAGGCCACTGCGAGTCAAGTGTTTAGTAATGGCAGCTTGCCATGGGCTCTCAAAGGTATCCAGTAGGACCGACTGGGTCAAATTGTTTCTAGGGGCCTTGCTTATTTTGAGCCAAAAAAGCTCAGCCTGTTCCCAGGCCATGGCCACCCAGGCTTGGGTGCCAGCCTCTATCCTCATGGCCACAGCTGGAGTCCCATTCGGTACCTTTATGAGAGCACTGAGAAAACGCGTTTGGAGGGAGTCCAAGTTGGCATCCAATAAAGGGGCCCAAAGCTCTGCCCCATACAGGTGGGAAGCTTTCACTTTGGTTTCATAGACCTTAATTGCTATGTCCAGATTTCTCCTCCCTGTCCCTGCAAATAGCTTAAGGATTGCTAACATCTGGCTCCTGGCTGTCGCCTCTACCCTCCTGAGGTGCTCCTTCCACTGCCCATTTGCGACAAAATGCAGCCCCAAATATTTATAAATCTTACTCTGTACCAGGCATGCGCTGCCTATGGGCCACCTATGGACCCGACGCTCCCTTGCAAAGACCAACACATTAGATTTGGAATAATTGATCGTAAGACTGTTACTACGAGAGTAATCTGCGAACATCCCCAGCTGCCTAAGCAGCCCGACCCTAGTCTGGGAGAGAATCACTAGGTCGTCAGCATAGAGTAAAACCCCAATGGGACTGGTTGCCAGCTTTGGGGGGAAGAAACTCTCCTACCTCATCAGTGGAATAAGATCATTTATAAATAAATTAAACAGGACTGGTGAGAGCACACAGCCCTGTTTCACCCCTTTAATGACCGTAACATCAGGAGTAAGCTGGCAACCTCAGCCTACTCTGACCCGAACAGTGGTGTCAGTGTACAAGGCCTGAATGAGCCAGAGTAACTTTTTGTCTATCCCAAGTGAAGTGAGCTACACAAACGGGGTCTGTCCACAGAGTCGAACGCCGCCCTCAGGTCTAGGAAGGAGGCATATAACTTCCCATTGATACTCCTGTACTTTTCAATTATGTGGCAATGATCCAGCATTGACCTTCACTTGCGGAACCCTGCCTGCTCAGGGTGCAAAATCTCCATGATATTTATTCAGTCTACAAGTCTGGCCAAAAGATACTTGGCATACATTTTACTGATGACACTAATCAGACTAATTTGTCTGTAGCTTCCGGGGTCAGATGTAACTCCCTTTTTATATATGGGTGCAACTATGGCCTGGGTTGGGCCCTGCGGGAGAATTCCCGTATTATCGATACTAATGAATAGTTGCGCCAGGATCAGAAGCCACCAGTCAGAGTTCAATTTGATGGCTTCCACCTGAATTAAATCTCGTCCAGGCGCTTTCCCATTTGAGAAAGTCTCCAGGATCTGGTCGAGCTCCTGAATGGAGACCGGGGGGAATTTTGGGGTGCCCTGATCTAGAGGTCCCCAGCTCCCCCCATGGATGGGGTTCCTCCCACCCACATTTGCTTGTGTCCTTCCTATAAAGTCCACTCAGGCTGAAGGTACTATAGAGGTAAAACACATGGGTCTCGACCCCACCGTTGCTCCATTGACTATACGCCAAAAAGGCCTTAGTATCCTTAGCACTATTTACGTTCAGGAGATCCTGCCATTTCACATCGGCATAAGAGCATTTCTTTTGGTGGACGAGAGTCTTGTATTCCCTCCTCAGGTGGAAATACTGCTCAGGAAGACAAGAAAAATCTCCCATCCGATAACTTCTGTAAATTCCATCCACCCTACTTCTAGCCTGCCAGCATTCCAGGTCATACCACCTCTGAGTCGGACGACCAGTTTTTTTTTTCCTCCTTATGTTATTACTGGCAGGCTCAAGCAGCTGTAAGCTCAAACACGAGCTTATCTCATTATATACTGCAACTGTACCCTCGTCGACTGGGGCATTCATCAACTTAGTTCTCCTATTCCTACAAAAATCTAGCTCCCACAAGGACTCCCAGGTCCGGATCATTGCACCTCCCCACCTACAATATATGAAAGGAGCAGACTTGTTCTGAGGCTGTGCAACCGCCTCCCTGCCCTTGTAGTTCTCCAGAGCCCGGAGGCTCATTACCAGAGGTAGGTGGTCGGTAAGCGTAAATGGGGTCACCTGGAAGCATAACACATTATCATGCACCCCAGGGGGAACAAGCAGGTAATCCACCACACTGCATCCTTGTGGGCCAACAAATGTATACTTCCCCTGTAGATATTGATGGCCTGAACCATTAAGCAATACAAGATTCAGGCTCAATATCATTTGGGCGAATCTTATACCAGCAGTGTTCAGCTTTGAATCCTTAGAGGCCCTAGCTTGTATGCTAGATGTATAGGCCCGGCAACATGCAAAGTCTATATGTGGGACCAGCATATCATCCCCAGGGCCAATCTTAGCATTGAAGTCCCCTGCCACAGCACACTGGGCCCTGGGGTGATCTAAAATAATCTGGCTTATGGCATTCTCCAAGCTGGCCCATGTTCGAACTTTGTACGTGCTGGCATTCCCAGGGGGAATGAAAACATTCAGAAAAACATAGCTAACCGCCCCCCGGGCCAGAACCATTCCCAACATCTCTGTCACCACCTTGAATCCCAGGCTTTCTGCAACCAGGCAGGTCAAGCCCCCACTAGCCCTACCTCTTGTTGCTACTATAGCAGCTGGGAGTGAGATAGCAATATAGCCCTCAAATAAAATACTATCTACAGCCCACGTCTCCTGCAATAAAAGGACCTGATGCTGCCTAAGAAAGGCAACAAAATCTCCAAAGTCTACACAGGAGCACCACCCGGAGATGTTCCAGGAGCAGACATTAAGGACTTCCCCTGGGTGGTGCACCTGTCACACCAGCTTGGCACCCGAACCAATCAAGTGACCAGAAGGGTCCTGCAGAAGGTCCCGCAGAGGGGGAGGGGAAGTACCCTTCCCCTCCATTCCTGGTCTTCGAGTGACAGCATCACCTGCCTGAGTCAGAGGGAGAGACACCCGCCCCCATAGTTCTGAGAGGGCACTGATTGCATCTCTTGACTGCACCTTCCTGGGAAGGTTTTTGCATACTGGATTGTTGTCGTAAATGAGTCTGTGCACAGTTCAAGGTGTCCCTCACTATCTCCTGAGTGCTTGAACAAAAACTTTCACTGGCCTCTAGAACCATCATCCCTATTTCTTCTGAAAGGGCTACTAGCGCCTTAGCTGATTTCATTACTGCCATTTTGTTTCCATGGCTTTCTCACTTCTGAGCCAACAAGCAAGGGGGGGCTTCTAGGGCTAGACTCTGCAACCTATCATTTATAGGGGGAACCCCTGTTGGGCTGACCCCATCCTTCTGGGGCGGCTTACCACCCCTGCCCCTCCTGGCCTCATCATTAAGGCTCGGAACCATACTCCACACCTCAGCCTGGGTGGGGTCTTCTATAACAGAGGGGAGCATGGGACCCCCACTCTCAAACCTCCCCCCCATCTCAACCCCCCAGGAGAAAAACAGAGGGACATGCCATAGAAGATGGGAAACCAGCTCTTTGTCCCGAAAATGGACTACAAGCCTTTGGCATGCTCCCCGCACTGGAAGCAACTGGTGCCTACCAATATAATTTATTGGAATTGGAGTACCCAGAATGGAGGAAAGATGATGCTGGATATCTTTATTAGTCCTCCATATGGGGGGTTTATCCGCTGAATACGGGTGGATGCAAAAGGAGAGAGCCCTAGGTACCACCCTCAGCCTCTCACACCTTGGTCCACAGGATCTCATTTTACACGAGTCCTTTGCATCCAGAGGGGTCCTACAGAAGGTTTGGTTAGGCACTAGCTTGGCATTCATGTGCCCTGGATTAGGTGAGGTCTTTGGGGTCACTGGTCCCCCTGGAGTATGGAGTCTCACTGGACTATGACTGCTTGTTGCCTGGGCACCTTGAGTCATCCTTGTCTCCTGTATAAATTCAATCACCCTGTGCCATTGATTGTCTGCTTCTTTAACAATTCAACCACAGTTGTTAAGAGGGAAACCATTTCCTCTAGCTGAATGCTAATCTGGGCCTTTCTTCCCTCGTTTACCTGGAGCAAAAAGATCTTTCCCTCATCCTCCTTGAAAATCTGGGCACCTCTACTTACTGTTTTTTCTAAGAACAGTTTATCCCAACTTGATTACCGCTTTATGAACTTAGGTTGTAAAATGTAAAATTCAGACTGATAGGTGCAAATTTTTCAAAACTAACATATATTTAAATTGTTTTAAAAGTGCATTTAAGCTCCATCTTAGACCAGCATGAGAAGTAAAAGCTGCTATTTCACAGTAATTGATGATAGCTTCCAAATAAGATACATCCCTTGATGCTGTCTCAGAAAGTTTAAATGTTTATAGAATCACAGAGTTGGAGGGTACCTGGGAAGTCATCTAGTCCAACCCCCTACTCAGTGCAGGAAATCCGCAGCTACAGCATCACCAACAGATGGCTGTCCAGCCTCTGTTTGAAAACCTCCAGCGAAGAAGAGCCCACCACCTCCCTAGGTGATTTGTTCCGCTGTCAAACGGCTCTTACTGTTGGAAGTTCTTCCTAATGTTTAACCAAAATCTGCTTTCTTTACATTTAAGTCCATTATTTTTAGTTTTTGACTTCAGGGACAAGAGAGAAGTCTTTGCCATCCACTATGTGGCAGCCCTTCAGGTAGTGAAAGACCACTATATCTCCCCTTAGACTTCTCTTCCCTAGACTAAACATACCCAAGTCCTTCAACCTTTCCCCTTAGGACTTGGTGTTCAGACACCTGACCATCTTTGTTTATCTCCTCTGAGCCCATTCCAACTTGTTAGTGTCCTTCTTAGGGTGATTTCAGACCTATTGGCCCCGTCATGGAATCACTTTTTGATTCCCCGCCGGAATCAAAACAGTCCGTCAACGGACAAGCCGTCTAATTCTGGCGGGGAATCTGGGGAGGGGGCGGGGCTGTGCGGTGCAACATATGGCCCCACGGCCCCACCCCCCATGCTCCCCCAGAAGCCCACCCTCCTGGATACGGGCAGGCATAGCAGCCAATCCGGCTGCTGCACCAGATTCTGTCCCAGGGTCTGGGCCACAGCCTGGAAGTAGTCACTGGTAACAGACGTTACTGTCCGCCGATTCCGGGCCATGGTTTAATAAACCATGCTTTTGGAGATGGTGCCCGGACCATCCTCGAAAGCGTGGTCATTTTTCTCACCTCCGGTGGTTCACCGTGGTGAACATCTGGTGGCGAGCAACCAGACATTACAGGACCATTCGCCACCACAGGGGATTGTCTGTGGTTGAGCGTGATCTCATGTCTGAAAATACCCTTAAAGTGCGGTGCCCAGAACTGGACACAGTACTCCAGATAAAGTCTGACCAGTGCAGAAAAGAGAGGAACTATTACTTCTTGTGACTGGGAAACTAGGGGTGTGCATGTCATTTTTGTTATTACAATAATGATAATTTTAAAATGTCATTTTCATTATCATTATTGCAATAACAAAAATGTCAAATAATAATAATGAAAATAGGAAACAAATGACATTGTCTTTTTGAAATAAAGGGAAAAAACTGAAAAAGGTATTTCCAGCTATAACTTTTTTGTTTCTTATTCACATCTAAAAAAAATTGGGAAGCCTGTATCACCAATGCAGAGCACTATGTGTACCAAAATATGAAATTATTAGATAAAGGGATCCGATGTTAGAAGCAATTGAATGTTGTGATTTTAGGACAAACTTCATACACATTAACAGATACAACTTCTTTATCTTGCATCTAATTTGCATGAAACCTGTCAACCCTATTTTTCTGAACAAGATTAATACTCCTGAACATTTTCATAAAGATTGAATAAAGGGTCCTGATGGTATAAGACATTAAATTGAAAATACTTTTCCAGCTGTAACATATTTATATTCCATTCTGTTTACAATATATTTGGCAGGAATGTATCACATACCATCTCTGTCATCTCTGCTGAACTAAAGAACAATTTGATAAAGGGACCCAATTTTATAAGCAATTGATGTTGTCCTGTGAAGACCATTATTCAGATAAATAGCAGCATATTCACTGTCAGTCAGAAGCAGGCACCTGCATGGCAGGGGGAGAGAGACTGTAGGAGGGAAGATGTGGAGCAATCCAAAAGACTGACATACACATTCACTGGCCAAACGCATTACTGCATACTTCTAGCTTTACAGGACCAATTGGTAGTGGCTTTGAGGCAAACATAGGGGGCAGCCCTGAGGCAGGCATATAAGTGAAATAACTGGGAAATTGGGGATAGCATCCCAGCAATCAAGGAGACATTGTTTACACATCCAGGGTGGCCAATTATCATCACAATCACATCCTGCAGCACCGTGACAGAGGACATAAGCGAATCTCTATTGGCTCTTTCCTAAACAGATGCTTCTGATTTCCCAGTAACATGAGGGAGAGATGTTGGGATGGTCACAGAACAGACTGAGGATATTTTGTTGACATTTCTGCTGGCCAGTTGGCATCACAAACCGATGCTATACCACTGTGACACATAAGAGAATCCCTGGCATAGGTTCCTTCTCTGCATATGCTGTGCAGGCATATACAATTGGGACCCTTTATGAAATCTTTCTTTTATTTGGCAGAGCTAATTGGAAAAGCGTGATATACAACCATGCCAAATTTTATGTCCACTGAATGGATTACAAAGTTGTTACACTCAGACATACATTTATAAGTTAATTGCTTATACCACCATAACCCTTTATCCAATCCTTCTGAAAGTTGGTAGAGATGGTAAATATAGGAAGGGCTATATATTTGCCAAGTTTTATTTATATTAAATGTGAGTAAAAGAAGTTACACATAGAATGTATATGAAGATGTTTGCAAAATAAAACAGTTCAACTGCTTCTAAAATTGGATTCCTTTATCCAATCTTTTTGGAATTTGGAAAACCTAATGCTTCCAATTGGAGGTATAAGCACTCCAAGTGGTAGTAAAATATACCAAAAAACAAGAAAGTTTTAGCCAAAAATGTGTTTTACATTGAAACCAATGGAAAATGAAAACAAAATCAAAAACGAAAATAACAATTTGATATTTACAAAAACAAAAACTACAGATTTCAATAACGAAAATGAAAAATGAAAACGAGATGGGCCCCTGGTGCACACCTCTAGATGCTTCTGCTAATCCAGCCTAAAATTGCATTAACTGCAATCCTTTTTCCACATCATTCATGCTACTTTTGCCAGGTTGGACAGTTTCCCTTTTGGAAGTAGACAGAGACAAAAGAGAAGTTGAGTAGTTCGGCCTTCTCTTTGTCACCTGTTAACATTTCACCATCTTCACCAAGCACCTCCTGCTTCCTTTTTCTTCTTCTTACTCCTAACATGCCTGAAAAATCTGTTTTGTTGTTCTTAGAATCCCTCGCTCATTATGTGCTTTTGCCTTCCTGACACTGTCCCTACAAGTCTGAGTTACTTGTCTGTATACATCCTTTGTGACTTATCCCATCTTCCATTTCTTATACATATCCCTTTTAATTTTCAGTTCATCAGAAAGTTCTTTGTGCAGTCATATTGGTTTGTTTAGATGTTTCCTATTTTTCTTTCTCATTGGAATTGTTTGTGATTGTGCCTTCAGTATCTAATTTTTCAGAAACTCCCACCAATCTTGGACTACTTTTTCCTTTAGTTTATCTAGCCATGTTTACCTAGTATTTCTCTGATTTTATTAAAGTCACATCAGCTTTCCTACAGTCCAAGTTATACGTTTGAGTATGCTCACCATTACTTTTTCTTAAGACCATGATTTCCAACATTTCATGATCACTTCCCCCCAAAGTTTCCATTACTTTCATGTCATTGACAAAGTCTTCCCTGTTGGCTAGGATGAAGATTAGGATAGCTGACCCCCTTGTTCCTTCCTCCACCTTCTGAAAGAAGAAGTTTTCAGCAAGGAAAGTCAAGAATTTACTGAACATTCCATGCTTAGCAGAGTTTGTCTTTCAACAGATATCAGGATAGTTGAAGTCCCCCATTACTACTACTTCCTGCTTCCTTGAAAAAGCTGCAGTCTATTTTAGGAAGGCATCATCCACATCTTCTGTTTGGTTTGGTAATCTGTAGTAGATTCCAACAATGAAATCATTTGTATTTGTTTCACCTTTATTTTCACCCAGATACTCTCAACAGGATTACCATGCTCATTTTCATGAATTTCTGTGCAGGTGTATACATTTTTGACATATAATGCTACTCCCCCTCCCTTTCTGTTACATCTATTTTTGAACAGGTTTTGAATTTTGAATACAAAAACATGGTGAATATGTCCAAGTTACACTATTTGGTAGGGGTGGGAATTACGGTTCTCCCGAGATCTGATATTGCTGGTATTTGGCCATACCGAGATCCGAAAAAACCAGCTGTACTGGTTTTATTGTATTGGTCTCGGATCTTGGGTATTTAAAATGACTTGCTTGGGCTTGGGCAGTGGCACAGATTTTTTGTGTTCCACTTGAGCTGAGTCCATCCCTGCCCCTTCCCTGTGGTAAGTAACTTGTTTCAATTGGTGCTTTTTTTAACCCTGCCTTGGATTGGTTGCCTTTTTTTTTAATTAAAAAAAGGCACCGAATCCTGAAGGTTCCCTGAGATTTTTAGAGGGGGTAGGAATGTGAGTAGGGGGTGGGCACTTGGCTGTGCTGGCCAATAGTATTGTAGTTGTTTTTTTTCTTCCTTCTGGGACCTTCTGGACCTTGGGCTTGGCAGCCATTCTACAGCAGGTTTGGTATCTGGAAGGACTGCCACAGACTGCTGGAGGCATGCATGAGTGCGTGCAACTGTTGGTAAGTGATGGGTTCCTTTGGGGTTTTATGGGATTCATTACAGGACCCCTGGTGCCCCTTAGCAAGGGAAGGAAACTAAATTAATGGAATGGGGACCTAGTGTCTTGGGGTCTCGTGGGGGAGCTGCAGGCCATGTGCCAGGCCATTTTGGAGCAGGCAGGAGGAGGCTTTAAAGCTCTGCCAATGGGGGATGGGGAAATGTGGCTGGCTCCTCCATAGTGGGGTTGTGTGCCATCATGTGCCATCTGATGTCTGGGGGTGGGGTGCCCCAAGGCAGTGTTTTGTTCTGGCCTGTTTGCTTTTTATGGGTGTGTTAAATTGATTTTTGTGTGTGGCTGGGGGTGGGGGTTGCCCCAAGGCTCTTGTTTTGGTGTGGCCTGTTTGATTGGGGGGGGGGGTTATTTTAGTGTGGGGGTGCCCTTTCCTAAGCACTGCAGCCCTTGCCTAAGCCAAGCCTTGCAGTGCTTGCAAATTGATTGTGCTGCTGTAGGTGTGAGGTCTGTGTGCCTGCCTGTGCCGTGAGAGACTGGTCATGCTATGCAATGTGTGTTTGTGGGGAATTGAGGGTGCCTTGGGAATTTTGACTGGAGTTTGTGACATCTTCTTGAGGTGCAGATTTTTTAAAAAGAGTTTGTATTGTTGTTTCAGGGGGTGCTTTGGTACTGCCTTGGGTGCTTATTGTCAGGTCATGCCCTGTTGTGGATGGCCCCCCAAAGCTAGATGGTTTTGGGGGTGGTGGTGGTGTCCTAGTAGGCCAGAATTGCCCCGTTAACCTGAGGAACTCCATACCACTGTCCTGCAGCAGTGTGATTCACTTGCTTGTCACCGGGGTCATGTCCTGGTGTGGGTGCCCCCCCGAGGGCTAGATGGTTTTGGGGGGCGTGGTGTTGTCCCAGTAGGCCAGAACTGCCCCATTAACCTGGGGAACTCCAAGTCACTGTCCTGCAGGGGTGTGATTCTCTTGGTTGTCACTGGGGTCATATCCTAGTGTGGGTGGGTGCGGGGTGCCTCAAGGCTAGATGGGGTCAGGTCCTGGTGCATTTTTTTTTAAAGAGATTGTATTGTTGTTTCAGGGGGTGCTTAGGTACTGCCTTGGGTGTGTCTTGTCGGGTCATGCCTGATGTGGATGCCCCCCAAAGCTAGATGGTTTTGGGGTGGTGGTGGTGTTGTCCCAGTAGGCCAGAACTTCCCTGTTAACCTGGAGAACTCCACGCCACTGTCCTGTAGTGGTGTGATTCTCTTGCTTGTCACCGGGGTAATGTTCTGGTGTGGGTGCCCCCTCCAAGAGTAGGTGGTTTTGGGGGGTTGTCCCAGTAGGCCAGAACTACCTCATTAATCTGGGGAACTCCACACCACTGTCTTCTGTCTTTGTTTGTGTGTGTGTGTGTGTGCGTGTATGCGTTGTGTAATGCATTGCAATGTCAACATGTCAGTTATGTATTTAAAAAAATTTTAAAATCTTTTTAAAAAAAAAAAACCTCAAGCCATCAGAGCACCTTTTGGTGACTGACTGTTGACGACGTGTCAGACGTGATGCACAAGTAGCCAAGTCGGGTAAGCGACACCCCTTCACCCCACACCACACCAATCCAGACACCTCTAGCCCCATACCACACACCTCTAGCCCCACACCCCTAGCCCTGCACCCTTCCCCCACACCTCTAGCCCCACACCCCACACCTCTAGTCCCACACCTCTAGTTCCACACCCCACACCTCTAGCCCCATACCTCTAGTCCCACACCTCTAGCCTCACACCCCACACCTCTAGCCCCACACCCTTCATCCGCACCCCTAGGTAGACTAGTATCTGCCCCAGTAGCTAGTTTGTTTCCACCCACCCTAGGTAGTTCCCACCCCTGTAGCTAGTTCCCTCCACCCCAAGGTAGTCCCCCCCCCCCTAGCTATAGTTTCCCCCCCATAGCTGGTTTCCCCCACCCCTATGGATTTGCCAGCTTTGTAGCTAGTTCCCTCCACCCCTAGGTAGTTCCCACCCCTGTATCTAGTTCCTCCCACCCCAAGGTGATTTCCCCCGCCCCTGTAGCTAGGTGTNAGTCCCCCCCCCCGTAGCTAGCCCCCACCAGGTAGTTTTCAACCCTGTAGCTAGTTTCCCCAACACTTTGGTAGTTTTCCCCCTCCCCCAGTAGCTAGTTCACCCAACACTTAGGTAGTCCCCTCCTTAGCTAGTTCCCTCCACTCCAATGTAGACCCCCCATAGCTAGTTCCCCCCACCCCAAGGTAGTTTTCCCCCCTAGCTAGTCCCCTTCACCACAAGGTAGTTTTCCCCCATAGCTAGTCCCCCCAACACTTAAGTAGTCCCATCTTAGTTAGTTTCACCCATACCTAGCTAGTTCCCCCCTTATCTAGTTCCCCCAACCCCAAGGCAGTTTCCCCCCTGTAGCTAGTTTTCCCCACCCCAAGGTAGTTTCCCCCTCTGTAGTTAGTTCCCCCTACCCCAAGGTAGTTTCCCCCCTGTAGCTAGTTCCCCCAACACTTATGTAGTCTCCCCCCTTAGCTAGTTCCACCCACCCCTAGGTAGTTCCCACCCCTGTAGCTAGTTCCACACATCCATAGGTAGCCCCCCCAGCTAGTTCCCCACACCCCTAGGTAGTTTGTTCACTACCCCTCTTTTAGTTCCCCCCACCCCTAAGTAGTTCCCACAGTTACCAACCCACAAAGACAGACACACAGACAGACAGACAGACAGATACAGACACAGACACAGACACAGAAACACACACACACACACACACACACACACACACCATCCTCTGTTGCTGGTGGTCCTTTCTTCTATTTCACAACTTAAGTAACTATGAGTGGTCATGGAAAGAAGAAATAGCCAATGAGTGGGAGTGCTGGAAGAGGCCATCCTCTTCCTAGGCAGCTGACTCTGTCCGGCATGGAGACACAAGAGGGCCACCTGAGGCCTCGACCTTGCGCACACCAGCCTCAAGTGCGCCCAAGCTTATGGGCTCTGGATGTGCCTTGAAGGCCCCAAAGAGACTGTGATGGGGGGGAGGGTGCTTCCTCCTCCCAGGTGCTGACAAGCAGTAAGTAGAAGGGGACTCCTTCTTCCTCTGCTAGTGCAGTGGGCTGTCTGCTGGCTACCTCCACTGCTGCTGCAGTAGCTTTCCCTAGTTCAGGTGCTTTCCCTCATGCACACACCTGCTTCCCCACCCTCTCCCCCTGCTGACACACATACTAGCGTGCCTGCTTCCCCGCCCTCTCCCCTTGCTGACACGTATCTGAGCGTGCCAGCTCAGGTCCCGCCCACCACATCCATACATTCTGCTGTGCCAGCTACCACCACCCCTAACATAGTGTTATGACCACTACCTTTGATAAATGAACCACCACTCGTGCTGCTCCTGCCCTCCAAGGAACCAGCATGAAGATCACATCTTGGGTGTGGTCTCATTTTGATATCTTGGCAGAAGATACCTCAAAGGTAGTGTGCGTGCACTGCAAGTCCAAGGTCAGTCATGGTGGCACTGATACCATGAGATATTGCACCTCTGGCCTTCACAGTCACTTGAGATGGCACCACGGGAACATACGAGCTCCTACGGAGTGCCGTTACAAGCGACGATGTGGGGAGGTTCCAGTTGTAGAGGGTGCGGATGAGAGTTCAGAGGAGGAACCCTCTACTACCACTGGGATGTCTGGTGATGGTTCTACCCCCACTACCCAGAGCCCACAGAGGAGGAGTGCTAGCCGCTCCACCCGGCCCACCCCTTCATGATCCAGGTCCTTGTCCAAGACCACTGTAACTGTGGTCTTGGAAAGGAAGATGCCATTTCCATCCAGCCATCCTCAGGCTGAAGTCATCATTAGGGGTGGGATGTTCGGTTCCCCTGGTATCCGATACTGCTGGTATTTTACTGTACCGGCAGTATCGGATTAATCCGGTAATTGGGGGTACCGGTACCGGTTTCCCATGTCAGATTTGTTTACATTGCGGTCATTGAAATGAATGGCCACAATGTAAAAGAAAGAAAGAAAAAAAAACTTACCCTTCCCCATCCAGGCTGCATGGGTGGAAGGGGGGACACCCCCCCACCCGCCCTGCCCAACCTGGATTTTTTTTAAAAAATTTTTTAGCCGAAGTCCCTGCTAGTGCGGGCTCCAGGCCACCGCCGTCCCGGCGGTGGTGACCCAGAGTCCACACCAGCAGGTACTAGGGTGATCCCTGGGGTGGGGGTGGTTTAACACCCCCTACCCCAGGGATCACCCTACCCCCCCCACCCAGAGGTCACCTACCTTTTGAGCTCTGGGCGGTGGTGGCTGCATGGCGGTCCGGTGGATTCAGCACTGGCTGAATTCAGCACTTTACTAGGACTTCTGGGCAACTTCCGGGTTTCCCCGGAAGGCCTAGTAAAGTGCTGAAGCCAGCCAGTGCTGAAGCCGCCGGACCACCGTGCTGTCACCGCCGCCACCACTGCCTGGAACTCAAAAGGTAGGTGATCTCTGGGTGGGGAGGTAGGGTGATCTCTGGGGTCACCCTAGTACCTGCTGGTGTGGGCTTCGGGTCGCCATCGCTGACACGGCAGCAGCCCGGACCCCACACTAGCAGGGACTTCAGCTAATTTTTTTTATTTTTTTTTTAAATCCAGGCTGGGCAGGGTGGGTGGGGGGTGTCCCCCCTTCCACCAGTGCAGCCTGGACATGGGAGGGAAAGTTATTTGTTTTGTTTTTCCATTGATTTCAATGGGGATAGCTCCCCATTGAAATCAATGGAAAAATACCAGTACCGGTATACCGGTTCTAATCCGGTAAAACGTTTTTTTGGGAACCGGTATACGGTAAAACCGGTATCCATTTTTTGGTGTGAAGACCCACCCCTAGTCATCACCAAGGCAATTGAGGAAGTGATTGCCCTGGATGAGAGGCCATTCAAACTGGTTGAGGGTGTCAGATTCCAATTGCTGCTTCAGTTGCTGAAGCCACATTACAGAGTCCCCTGCTGCAAAACCTTCCACTTGAAGGTTATCCTGCCTCTAAATGGGAGGGTGTGGTCCCAACTCCAGGTGGCGTTTTCCCGTGCGTAGGGGTCAGTGGTACATTTTACCATGGACCTTTGGACTAGCAAGAGTTCAGTTCACACATATTTGCAATTAACCGTGCACTGGTGGCAAATGTCAACAGTCCCTGTCACCAGCACAGCAGTGGGCAGCAGCAGCAGCACTGGGGGAGTGGTGTCAACTGGAAAGCATTGGTGGTCATTGATGTATGCCCATGTGCTTGACAGCCAGCACACAGTGGACAATATACTCAAAGCGGTGAATGGCATGGTGGGTGGGAGGGTCCACTGCCAAGGTTCAAGCATCGAGGTCTATTACTTTGTAACTGATAGTTCCAAAAACATGATTGCAGCCATTACTCATGGTGGCTATATTCATGTTCACTGCGGCGCACACCTCCTTAACCTTGTGGTTCAGGTTGCCTTGAGTGGAACCAAGCACTTTGAGGCACTCCTTGAAACTGCCTAGAACATTGCTGGATTCTTCAATCGGCCAGTTTCAGCCAGTCGGGCACTGCGAGAGAAGCAGGAGGAGTTGACCTCCCTGCTTCACTGGCTGGTACCGGATGTGGCCACAAGGTGGAACTCCACCTTTTTGATGCTGGAACGTCTCCTGTTGCAGAGATTTGGAGCAACACCAGGGAGGACTGGACAGTGGTGGAGCAGCTTACGCAAATTCTGGAGCCATTTCACCAGGCCACTGGTGAGCTGAGCATGGAGGTCACCACTCTGAGCCAGGTGATGCCACATTTTATAATCCTGCTTCAACATATGTGAAGCCTGCTCTCTCGCACTGACCTGCATGGATCTGTGAGGGTGCTGGCAAAGAAATTGGTAGAAGAGCTGAATCAGCATTTTGACGCCTTGCAATTGAGTCAGCCACATTTCCTAGCCACGCTACTTGAGCCACGGGTCAAGAAGAACATGACCTCGCACGTCGAATCTTTTGATAGCTACAGGGTCAAGCTCGTTGATGAGGTGCAATAGTATTGCCTGATGAAGGTGCACCTGCTGCCAGGGGCAACTACTATTTCTACAGGGGTTGCAAGTGGGGGCAGATCCACCTTCTTGTTTTCTGGGCTGGCAGACATGGCGGCGGAGGATGCAGATGACAATGGTGCTGTGGAGCAACAGGATATGGCAGACACATTTATGTCTAAATATCTTTCTGAGCCCACCTGCCTGGTTGACACCGACTCTTTGGCCTACTCGTCCCAGAAAATGCAGGTGTGGCCCCCGCTTGCAAAGATAGCATCTTGTGTCCTCCTACGAGTGTATTGTCGGAGTAGGTATTTACTGTGGCTTGAGACATCATCAGCCCACATCATTCCAAAATGGACCCGAAGACTGTGGAACAATTGGTCTTTCTCAAAACCAAACTTCCCCTTCTTGGGTTCATGGAGGGCGATACCCTTGACATGGGACCGGATGATGTCTGATTGCCCAGCCCCTGGATATCATCTCCTGCTACCTTCACTCCCCTGAACTTGTGTCCATCCTGACAAGATACAGACAATTCCATCAGCCTGCAAATTGGTCAGTGGTGGCATTGACGAGCTTGCAGCAGCAGCCCTTGGTTTGCGCTTAAACCGCAGCATGGCAACATTCCCAGTCTGATCACTCCACCAGGGAAAAGTAGTAGAGAAGTACTACTTCCTTCCCATTCAAATTTATTTTTTATCACGGATCATTCGTCTGCCACTATGGTGTCTGCCGGCCACCAAGGATTTGATTTGTATTATCCTTCCTTCAACCTCATTCCACCAGGAGCACATGGCATGCACAGTGCATGCATGTGTGCACACACACACACAATCAAACAAACACACTCACACTCGCATGCACACACACACACACACACACACACACACACACACCCCTTTCCTTCACCCTTACGCACTTCTCCCATGAGTCTGGGGTGGAAAACCCTAACCTCCCCTGACCCCCACCCTCCTCCTCACACTCAGGGCCCCCCTCCTTCAACCTCTTGTGCTCATGCAAGGTGGCTGGAGAAGTAGTGACCCCGAACCTACACTGATCCACACCCTCCTCCTCACACACCACCCAAATCTCTTTAGATAGGGACTCTGTGTGTGAAGGGGAGGGTGGGGGGTCAGTGTAGGCTCGGGGTCACCACCACCCCAGCCTCCTTGGAGGAGCATGAGAGGGTGAAGGAGGGGGGCCCTGATTATGAGGAGGAGGGTGGGGGGTCGAGGGAGTCTAGGGCTCACAACCACCCTGGCATCCTTGGAGGAGCGTGAGAGGGTGAAGGAGGGGGGTCCTGTGTGTGAGGAGGAGGATGGGGGTTGGGGGAGGCTAGGGGTTTCCACCCTAGATTCTTGGGAGGAGCGGCACACACTGGAGTGCAATGCCCCAGCAGGGCCCTTTCCACCATGGCAACCCCCCTCCCATATGCACACACTGGAATGGAGCACGCCATCAGGGCCCTTTCCACACTGGCAACTGCCCTCCCATAAGCACACTGGAGTGGTATGCCCCAGAAGGGCACTTTCCATTTCCACACCTCAGTGGAATGGAACATCCCTCTTCCACCCCGGCAGTCCCCCTCCCATACGCACACATGACAGAAACAAATGTGCAAAATGTTGCCTGCCCCCACCCTCAGGAATAGGTGCAGAGGGCACTGGGAAGGCAGAACCTCTTCTTGAGGGCATGCCCCCCCCACAAGACACCCCAGTCCCCCTCCCATACGTAGAGTGGAGCGCACCAGCAGGGCCCTCTTCCACCCGGCAGCCCCCCTCCCATACGCACACATGACAGAAACAAATGTTCAAAACCTTGCCCACTCCCACGAAGAGGTGCAGAGGGCATTCGGAGGGCGGAACCTCTTCTTGGCGTTGGGTTCACAACCTCACTCTGCCTCTCCCACCTAAACTCTAGCCCATCCCCCCTCAGCCATCTGATGGGTCCCCACCACCACTGCACCTCCAGACGCAATGGGACTGCAGGCTTGTGGGTTTCTAAAATAAAAATAATTCATCAGCCTGCAGTCCTTCAGTCCTTCTGTGTCTGTCTAGAAGCCTCCAGAACCCCATTTGTGGGACCTCATTTGCAACAGTCTGCAATATTCCCATCCCTCACTGCACCTCCAGTGGGACTTCAGCTGGTTTACTGTGACTTAATATCCCACTGCATTTGGAGGCCTCCAGAACTAAAGTGAAGACTTCAACCACAGTGACATGGAATGGTCACTGTGATGGTCAATGGCAACAGAAGAATGCAATATTTTACTGCCAGCCACCCCCCACCAGTGTGCTTCATGACACATTGTTGTTGTTTTTTACTTTAGTGGGTGTTTCTGCTGAGTCTCTGAAGTCACTAGACCCTAGACCCTCTGTGTCTGGAGCCTAGACCATGGAAAAATAGAGGTAGTACAGTAGAGATCATGAAACAAAGAGTGCTCCGGTCAGATAACATTAGGTAAGTGATGTCAAGGGGATTGGGAGGGTCTGGAACCTCCACTTTGGGGACAGACCCCCAAAGGGGCTAAATAATTAGTTCTTCATTCTCTGTATCCAAAATGAAATTCAAAGATCTCAGCAGCAGTAACACCTAACTTGCTGTTTTTGTTTTCTTTTTCCCTCTAAGATCTCATCGGATTCCACGCCTCGCATCGCTCTCCTTGTGGATGTTGCAAAAAGTAGAAAAAGCTGGGCAGACGGGAGAGCTACAGCAGAGGACAACAATGGAGTCTCCTTTCCCCTGTTCCCCACTGAAACCCATCTTCATTTTCCTCTTCTCGTGCATGAAAACAAAACCCTTTCCCCTCCTATTTCTCCTCTGTCCTGTCCTTCTCCCTTTCATCTCTTCTGATTCGGCTTGTCGCAGGACTGGGAGCTAAGTCAGTCCTCCCAGTTCTCCAAGCCTGAAGAAAGGCTTGTGTCCCAAAGCCTACACCTTCGGAACTACAGGTGGCCAAGGAGGGAACAAAAATCGAGGATTCAGAGGTTCAGGATAAAGGTAGGCAATGGCAACATGATCTATTTTTTTCATGCTGGGTTACAGAGAAAATGGGGTCTGGTTGGGGGAGACCAGGTTAAAGGTGGGCAATGGCAATGTGTTTTTTTTCTACTCTGCAGCACAGATAGAACCGAGTGAGGGAAAGGCAGTGACAAGAGGGCATTCTATAACCCAACAGCTACAAGAATTGAACTTGTAGGCTACATAGCTCTTGGGTTAAGCCCTGCCTAGGGCCAAGCCAACATCACTCTCTCTCATCCTGTTGTTATTCCCAGGAACTCCTGGCCACCTGGTCCAACAGATTTGTACCAAGTGGCCAGGAGTTCCATTGGTTAACAACAGAAGTGGACCAAGTGGCCAATGCACAGGACAATGGGGACACCCCATCTCTGTGCGCAAACACCCCAGAGGGGTAAGGGTCCCCAGCAGCAAAATACCCCTGTGCAGCCAAAGTTAAAAATACACAACCAAAAAACAAACAGAACACAAAGGTACTATATTTAATACAATTTTATAAAAACCAATCTGTATGTACAACACAAAGCCTCCTGGATCACAAAAGAATCGAGGCAAAATCAATAAAACATAATCCACTATGGGCAATAATCCCTAGCTGATGCACATCCATAGACTAAATACAGTAATGCCAGCAGGTCTCGATGAAGACAGCTCTTTAATTGCCTGCATATAGGGATTTTGTTGGTCTATTGTGTTTTGGGATCTCCAGCAGCAATAGTCTATTGCCACTTTCTTGTGGAATTTATTGATAATATCATATTATTAGATGAATATAAAAACTTGATTGGGTACTAACATTGTATAGGCCTCTGGCTGTGCATGGAAAAAAGGAAAAAGAAAAATAATATTGATGAATGAATCATTCTTTGTATTTGTGCAGTAAAATAAATTGGACTTTGAATGTAGGAGGCATATGGAATACATTCGGACTCCGAGAGGAAAATTACATCTATGGGACCATATGGAATCTTCAAGGAATACCATTAAGGATACATCTTGGACTATGAATTACCTATAATACTATTTTAGGATATTGCACAATATAAAAATAAAGAAGTAGAAGTTGTATAATATCTAATAGTTAAAAAGAATGGGGCTAGGCAGTAGAGCTGGATGTTGGTCATGCCATTGGCTACATTCAAGCAGGATATCTAAAGGAGATACTTTAACTTTAAAGTAATGCCCTAATAACCATCACATGATGTTGCAGACACAGGTGACAATAGAGTATAAAGGAATGTAGGAGAAATGGAGGAAGACAGTTGAACACTCTGTCTCCTAAAGTTAGCACTGAATTTGGGCTCTGGGAGCCACATTAGGCATTAAGCCTTGGAATTTGGAAGGAGAAAAGAACTGAAATAATTGTAAGTGAAATTTGAATTAATTGGGTAATAGAGGTACTGTGAAAACTTATACTTTGGGATTATTATGAATTTTGAGCGAGCCAATTTGGCTATTGCCTTTTTTGCCCTGATTAAGGATAAGCAGGGTGGTTCATTGCTTTCTCCCAGGGTTATCTACATAAATGACCTTGTGGATGTATCTGCAGCACCAGAAAAAGGAAAAGAGAAAGGTGGGGGGGAAAGGAAAAAATCCTGCATAGGTACAAGTATGATTTTAATTTGAATCATTATTCAAGTGAGTTTGAAGATGTATGGAAATTGGGATTATACTATCATTTCCTCTTGTTTCCCACAGAGCCTTCTATGTATTCCTAGCACTTTGAATGACTATGAATACATCCCACCGAGGAAGGAGCGGTGACCCTGAATGCATTTGGGATTGGCTCATTATATCCAATGTGACTGTATTATTATTTTAATGGTTGTGATTATAATCAATATTTTTGTAATTTTGTGAATGTGCATCAGCTAGGGATAATTGCCCATAGTGGATTATGTTTTATTGATTTTCCCTCAATTCATTTGTGACCCAGGAGGCTTTGTATTGTACAAATTGTACAGATTGGTTTTATAAAATTGTATTAACTACAGTACCCTTGTGTTCTGTTTGTTTTTCGGACACCCCATCTCCCTCACAATCACAAGGAGGAAGTCTGCTCATTATCCAGCCCACATTGGCTCAAACCAAAACTGGGACCTCCACTGCCACCAAGAAAAGGTACAGAGGGCCAGCAACTGACACACACACACACACACCCCGACTGCTTCACCTGCAGACACAGTTCTGTCCCCGTGGTCTTAGTTGAGTCATGTGCCAAAGCCCGCTAAAGTCTAGGGATGTGCGAACAGAACGCGGTTCGGATGTTTGGGTGTTTGTTCGTTTGGTTTGAAAACAGAGTTCGGCTTCGGTTGTTCGGTTTGGCGAAGTTCGGTTCAGTCGAACATTGCCGAACGTTCGAAATAGCACTATCGGTACCGATATCGATACCGAATGAGAAGATTTTTTTGGTATCGTTATCATTTGGTCCTGAGACCACCCCTGGTCTCTACCTCTGGTGCCAGGAAGTCTGATCCTCAGCTGCCTCCCCTTTCCAGTCACATTTTTCCTGCCTGAATGGATCTTCCAGTCACGTTTTTCCCACCTCAAACTCATCCAAACTCACCCGAACATGACCAAAGTGTTTGGTCATTTCCAAGTTCAGTTCGAACGTTCAGTTCGGACGTTCAGTTTGGTTGTCAGAACAGACTGAGTTTGGTCCAAACTCTGAACATCCGAACCGCATTCGCACATCCCTACTAAAGTCTGAGGACACATTGCATCTGGAGGAAGGCACCTCCGTAACACCAGCCAGTCATTGCCCACTGTGGAACTGACCTCTTCTACACATCAGCATGGAATGCAACATCTTCATGACCCACGACTGAATCTCCAGACTTAGTGGGACTTCAGAGTTCTGTCGTGGGTCATGAAGATGTTGCATTCCATGCTGATGTGTAGAAGAGGGACAGCTGGTGTGTAGAAGAGGTCAGTTTGCTGATGTGTAGAAAACTTCTCCATTGATTTCAATGAGAAAACCTCACCATTGATTTCAATGGGAAAAAATCCAGTTCCGGTAATAACGGTTTTAATCCAATAATCTGATATCTGGTAACACCAGTATCCGATATTTTCCACCAAGTCCCAACCCTAGTATTTGCGTATGTTGTCACCTCTTGTTCTGTCTCTGATTGGCTGTACTGACTTGCACTCACTTTGGCTGCCCTGGCCATATAAGGCCCCAGGAAGAAGCTTCTCTACAATGTGAAGGCTCCTGGTTTCAGTGTGAGGCTTTGCTCCATCCCTTGTCTCACCTCTTTTCTTGCTCCATGTCAGCCTTGATTCCTGACTCATCCCTAGTCCCACCTTGCTTCAGACCTCCTCCTTCCTTGCTATGGCCCTGACTATTCATGTCCATTCTCAGATCCAGTCATGTTGTTTTCTGTCTCTCTCCTTCAGATTTACATCCTGAATCACCTAACTATATATATTTTTGACCTATGGTTTTTTTTCCAGCTACTTTTAGACTTCCCCTTAGCTCTGGTCACCTGTTCTGTCCCTGTCCTGGTCCTTCCTGACAGACAGATAATATCAAAGAGACGTGAAATGAGTTGCCTCCAAAATGAATAAATCTGTTTAATCTCCACTACCTGAATTGAAAATGATGGTTTGGGGTATATAAAAAATATTCATTTGCACTCCATAAACTATCCGTTTTGGCTATTCCATAGTGGCTTACTTCAATGGCCCTTTTCACACATACACTTTAACACTGATAAAATGGGTGTTACATTTTATTATACATGTTGCAGGACTTCATGTGTGCTCTATGGGTGCCCTGCAACACGTATAATAAAATTTAACACCCATTGTACCAGTGTTAGAGTGTCTGTGTAAAAAGGGCAGTGGGGTAATTTCAGACATGCTGGGCCTCCAGGCTGAACATGCTGAAACCTGGACTGGGATCCATTCTGAATCCCGGTCCGTGATCAGACCAGTTGTCCATTAGATGTGCTGGCCTGATCACTGTGGGGAATTGGGGAGTGGGGGGGCTGTACGACACGACATGCGGCCACTCAGCCCTGCCCCCCATGCTCCCATGGCTGCCCACTCTCAGGGAGATGGGTGGGAACAGTGGCCAATCAGGCCGCTGTGTCCGATCCAGTTCCATGGTTGGGACCTGATTCTGGGACGGGGCTAGGTAATAGTTGTTACTCGCAGCCATTTCCAGTCCCATCCCAGATTATGGCCAACCTAACCATTGTTCTGGAGGTGAGGCTGGCCTCACCTTCAGAACCATGGTCAATTTGATCCCGGCCTGGTGTTCGCTGTGGTGAACTTTTGACCGAGAGCAAATAGAAATCCACAGGATTGCTGCCACCACACAGAATCCACTGTAGTTCAGTGTGGTTAGCAGCATTCCCGTCAGGTCTGAAAATACTGATTGTTTTATTTTGGTTATTTCAGTATTTTAAATTGCTGATAATAATGCAACAGAAATACCAAAATGACTGGAAAACCAAAATCAATCAATCAAAGAGATGCAAACATGCAACAACTGAAATGGTTTCCCCTCAAATGGATATGTGAGTACCCATTTCAGTCATGGATGTGACCACAGGACTACCTAAAAATGCAGATAGTACCCGTGAATAATAAACCAATTATTACTTTCAGCTCTAGTATCAGATAAATACTTGCAGAAATAAGCAATACATTGCAAACAATCTAATAAATTTCTAAGCAATATGATAAAATGAGTTTATCGTGCATATTTCACCTCCCTACCCTCCGTGTCATTGTCCTTGGAATTATTTCAACTTTCTAAAAAATTAACAGTTTCATACAGTTGTTTTGAATTTAGGTTATTTTATTTTTAAATTTATGTTTGCGAACCATAAAATCACTCCCATCCCTCCCTTCTAAATTGCTTCTATCAGGACCCTCAATGTGGAAGATTGAGTCATGAACACATATAGCTTTTCTGCCTAAGAAGTACATTAAAATGTCATAGCCTTGAAGTCCAGTATCTTATACCCCAACAGGGATAGATATAAGTGATCTATACCAGTGGAGAGAAGATATTCCTAGCTTTCTTTGCAAGAGTCAGATACAAAAGTCTTCAAAATCAAGCCATCTTTAAGTTCAGAAATGTCATTTTAGACCAATTTTTAAGATTCCTTTTGTGCTTCCTTTTGCCCCTGCACAGCTTAAATTGTGGTTACTATGGCAACCTGGCTTTAAAGGAGGAGAGAGGCAAAAAACAGTTGCAATGTATTTTTGAAAAACCTTAGAACATGAATAAAACAGACTTCTTTGTAGACATGTAGAACATTCAGAATACGACATTATGTAACTTTAAAAGTAAGTAGGGAGCTGTTAAATTTTCTCGGAATACTAGAACTAGGGGATACGTGACAAAATTAGCTTCAAGCAGGTTTAAAAAAACAAACAAACATAAAACAACAAAACAGAACGAACAAAACATTAAGAATTTTTCACATAACACATAATTAACCTGTGGAACTTATTTATTTTTATATATATTATTTATTAAAAGACTTAATATCCTGCCCCTCCTGCCATAGGCAGCTCGGGGCAGCTTAGAATAACATAAATCAACAGTTATAAAACCATAAAATTATAAAAACATACCACTCCCCCATCCCTCTCCTCCCCCACCATCTACCCATCTCCCTCACCAAAGGCCTGACAGAACAGCCAAGTCTTACAGCTTTTTCAAAAGGAGGGAAAGTCCTGGACCAGTTGCATCCCCACCGGAAGGGAGTTCCACAGTCTCTGTGCGGCCACCAAGAATGCCCTCCCCTGCGTGCCCCCCCTGAAAACTTGGGGGACCACAAGAAGGGCATCCCCCAATGACCGCAGCGGGCAGTCTAGTACCTGGGGGGGTGAGGCGGTCCCGCAGATAGACAGGTCCCAGATTGTAGATATTGTAAAGGCCAACAGATTATTTTTTTTAATGATTTTTTAAAATAAATTTTTACCCCACCCCTCCTGCAAACAGCTTGGGGCAGCTTCCAACAATAAAAATGCAATACATAAAAACAATTTAAAACCATTAATAATAATAACAATCATATATAAAATTATTAAAACAGGGCCTGGACCCTCCATTTAAACAATAAATAAGATAGGAGAGCCAAAAACCTTACCCCACCCTCCCATCCTGCCCAATGGCCTGGGCAAACTGCCAGGTTTTACAACTTCACCAGAATGTCAACAGGTTTGGGGCCAGGCGGGCCTCCTCTGGAAGGGAGTTCCAAAGGCGCGGCCCAGCCACCGAGAATGCCCTCTCCATTGTGGCCCCCCGCTTAACATGGGGGACCTCCAGAAAGATACCCCCGGTGGACCGAAGGAGCCGCTCTGGGGCATGGAAGGCAAGGCGGTCCCTGAGGTATGAGGGGCCCAGACTGTGAAGGGCTTTATAGATCAACACCAAAACCTTTAACCTGGCTCGGCACGCATCGGCAACCAGTGCAGAGCCCAGAGCATGGGTGTAATATGCTCCCGATGACCCGTCCCTGTAAGGAGACGAGCCACCACATTCTGCACTAGCTGTAGCCTCTGAACCAGGCACAAGGGGAGCCTCAAGTAAAGTGCGTTGCAGTAGTCCAGCCTCGAGGTGACGAAGGTATGGATGAGGGAGGCCAGGTCCAGGTCGGAGACAAATGGACGCAGCCTACGCACCAGACACAACTGGCAGAAGGCAGCCTTAGCGACTGCCTCCACCTGCCGCTCCAGGCAGAGGTTTGCGTCCAATATCACCCCCAGACTCTGGACCTGCTGAGCTATAGGAGGGCAAACCCCCACAACCAGGGGGGCCACTACCACCCTCGCTCTCCCCACCAACATCACCTCCATCTTATCGGGGTTGAGCTTCAGTCTGCTCTGCCACATCCATTCCGCCATGGCCTCCAAACATTGGGATAGGAGCAAGACGGCATGGTCTGGGTCAGTTGAAAAAGAGAGGTACAGCTGAGAATCGTCAGCATACTGGTGACACCGCACCCCAAACCCTCTCACGACCTCCCCCAAGGACTTCATGTATACATTAAATAATAATGGAGACAGAATAGAACCCTGAGGAATGCCGTATGATAAGGCGTGGGGGCACGATGTCTCATCCCCCAACACCACCCGCTGACTTCTCCCCAAGAGGAATGAATGGAACCATTCAAGAACAGTCCTGTCCAGACCCCGTAGGTCATGCAGCCGCCTCAATAGCAGCCCATGGTCCACGGTATCAAAGGCAGATGAGAGATCTAGCAGGATGAGAAATGTTGAACATCCTGCATCCATCTCCCGGTGGAGGTCGTCTACCAAGGCCACCAACTCCGTCTCAGTGCCATAGCCGGGACGGAACCCAGATTGAAAAGGGTCTAGGAAACCGATGCTATCCAGATGCAACTGGAGCTGGAGTGCCACCGCCTGCTCAATAACCTTCCCTAAAAAGGGAAGGTTAGAGACAGGTCGGTAACTGGCGAGCGCATCCACATCCAAAGATTGATCCACAAATTGTTTGGGAGTAATTTTTACCGCTTCTGATAATCACAGCTTATAAGTTGTAACTTATAAACTTGAAAAAGATATTTAATTTCCATTAGAGCAGTTAATAACCAGAATTCTGGATAGCTAATCAGTTAACATTTGGTAACTACAGTGGTGAATTGAGTAACTGAAATACAAATTGATACAATTTAAATGTTACTGCATAAATGTGTTACCATATAATAGAACTGAAATGGGTAGCTGATTTGCTACCTGCAGGTAATACCTGTATTTTTGATACCACATCAGGTACACATTAGAATATTTGATTACCAAGCAGGTACCCAGAAGTTCCAAAAATCTGTAATTTCTAGGGCTTAAATGAAGTCTTTGGAAAACTTCAGAATTCAGCAAATATTACAGTATTTGGTTCAGAAAGTTCAAATTCCAAAGTTTCAAGGACTAAGACTGTTATTTGGAAAACTTCTGAAACTTCAGGGACAGATGAACTTTCCCATGGAAATAAAACTTAGTGCCATATTTGGTAGGAGGGGATATAAGGGGACAGTTGTGTGATGGGAAGCCAGATGGCAAACTTTTGACTGGCTGGCTGGGCAAAATAAAAGTGGTTGAAGCCATTTTGTTTGTTCTCTTTGTTGAATTTGGCTGTGTGCTACAGTGCTGCTGGATCTGTAAGTAATCAGCTGGGGGAAAGGGGTGCCTGGCTTGGCCTGGCATTGTATATTTGACCTGCCCTGTCCATACGGCCATTGCTGGGGTATGGGGGTTCTGTTTACCTTTACCATGCCATGCAGTTTTTTTAAAAAAAAAAATGGTTGCCACATTGCTCCTAGTTCTGCCTGCTACTTGGTTGGCAGTTGGCACCATGAGGTCAGAGGGATCTCTCTGCCTGGCTCCACTTTCCTTTGTCTGGTCTGTTCAAGTTACTAGTGCCACAGTACCAATGTCATGCCAAGAGGGTGTCCCTAGGGGTGGTGAATGTCTGGTTTCTTAATTTTGTGACTGCTGGGGCCTGGGATTGCTGGATTTTGGTGGGATTTATTTTTCCATGCATTTGCAGACTGTTTTTTCAGGGTTGTTATATTGTTCCTGAGTTAATTTCCCTTGCTAGTCTGCAATTTTGTGCACTGCTTGGTTGGCATAATGATTAAAGTGGACGCATTCACTGCTGGTGGTGGGCCTGCTGTGGGTACACCACTGTTGTTTTTTTTAAAAATTATTATTATTATTATTATTTATTTCTGCAAACAGTTGCACATTTTTGGGGTTGTCTTCTGAAGCAATTGTCCCACTCTTGCTAGCCTGTTTTTCTGGGTAGTTCTTTGGTTGTGGGTTCAAGAACTTTGCAATAACTTTCTGAATTTTCTGAATTTTTCCAAAATTTTCCAAGGTCCGAAATTCCGAGTCAGAATTCAGAAACTTGGGAAACAGTGCCAAAGGGCTGCAAAATACTCAGGCCGATTATCTGAAACTATCTCAGGAGGGGGGAAGGTTCGAGGGAATAGGGACAAAGCAGGGGTAGTTCTGCACCCACACACACCCCTGACCACGTACACGCCTAGGCTCAGTACATTGGGGGTCCCCTTCAAGGTATAAATGCCCATCAGGATAGTATTTGGACCCATAGGCCTCTCAGAGACCAGGTCCCTATCATCATAGGGCACCAAATGTTCAAACTGGAATCTGAGGCCACAGTCATGCACAGAACATTCTTCGCCACAACGGAAGGGGGGAGAGGATATGAGGTGGGGGCAGTGCTAAAAACCAGGAGGAATGACAGGGGCCCAGGGGCAAAGGAAGGCAGGGGAATGGGAAGGAGCATATGCTCTGAAGGGGGAAGAGGGTACCAAACCCAGGGTAGGGAAGGGCTCGCTCTCAGTGTCACCCACACTGCTCAGCCATGCCCTCAGTCTTGCCACGGGAAAGGGGGAACAGGGTTACACAACACAAACACTTAAACAGTCACTAAGCACTAGTAAACAAGGAACTCAAACACTTAGCTCTCGCACAGGGCCGGTCTCTCCAATTCGATCACCAGTACCGAGTGCTTCTCGGCGCTGGTATTTCTATCAGAAGCCCTGCCCCCTCGTGGGTGCACAAATGTGCAAAGTGGCACAAGGAAGGTGGGACAAATTCCCCACTGCCAGCAGGTTCCTTTGCCCCACCCGGTGGCTGCTGTGCTGCCGGCAGAGTCCCCTGCGTCAAGGGGGGCATGTCAGGCACCGCCGATGATGGTGTCATCAACAAGGAGGGTTCCCATGGACCGGCGGTGACAACCTGGCTGGACCTTCAAGCTGGCGCTGCCCCCACCAATGGAGGCGGCCGCAGGGGGGCATGACAGAAACTTTGGTATTTGGCCCCAGTACTTGGAAGTACTATTCAGTATAGCCCTAGTCATTTCCAGTACTGGTTTTTTTCTTTTCAAATTTCTAATTACCAATTGGTATATCAGGATGGAAAACCAAAGAATTGGGACAGAAACAAAAATTAAGGACCAGAATTTGAAAAACTGGGGTCAGAAGTTCATATTCTGTCAATTTTCTGTGACAGAAAACAAAAAATATATATCAGATGTCAAAAAATCAGAATCGATATTGAAAAATCGGTACCAGAAGTCAACATTCCTGAACCAGAAGTTGACATTCCAATACATTGGGTACCCAAATCAGGTTTAAATCAGGTACCGTTTGGAAGCTGATGTTGTTACATTGATTTGCGTATTGGAAATTTGACAGGTATACCTGTTCTTGTGGGTACTGGTTTCAGCTCTACAGTGTAACCAATTTACCATTTTTATGCACTCCATCATTTCTGATTTACTTCAGGACCAATAGCAAAGCTCCATCCAGCAGATTTGAACAAGATATCAAATGGTTAAACTTAAATTTGAAACCAGGGTTGGGGTGTGTATGTGCCAAAACAGGAAAGGAATGATAGGTAAACAAAACTAGCTGGCAAGCTTGGAAAGAATATAAAAAAGGACAATGCAGTAACAACATGAATGACAAAAAGTAGTAATGCAGTAAATCAGAGTAATTTGGTTAAACCATTTCATAATAAATAGACATTACTTGGTAACTGATCATTGTTGATGTGTATTGTTTGTTGCAAATATGAGAACAAAGGGTTACTGAGTGGTTAACAGTTTCAGCTCTACCCCAGTGCCTGGTCGCTGACTCCAAGTGAGAGAGAGAGGGTATTTTCAGATGTTACGAGATCACAGTCAACCACGGTGAATTCCCGGTGGTGACTGTGATTCCAGAACATCTGTTGGGGGGGATGGATGTTCCCCCCCAGATGTTACCATGGCGTGGAATTACATTCACCACGAGAGTGGCCGAAGCGGCGGGGCCGGAGGCCGTCGCATGTTGAATGCAATTCCACGCCAGGGTGAACTCCGGCGTCACGTCTGGTCAGGCGCCATGGCCTGGGGTCACCGGCGGGATCCCGGGCCGTGGCGAATCCGGCTCGATGCGGTGGCCTCATTGGCCCCGCCGCCCACCCGTCTCCCCAGAGGGCGGGCGGTGGGGGTGTGGAGGTGGCGGGGCTGTGGGGCCGCACATTGCATGGTGGGGGAGGGTTGGAAAGAGGCTTCCAGACAGGGGCCATTTGGGGGGGCTCTGTGGTTTCGGCCCCGCCCCCTCCAAGATTCCCCCCCGGGATCCCCCCGGCACATCTGATACGGCGTGATGGGGTCATCCCAGCGGGGAATGGATAGGGTGTTTTTGGTACGGGGCCATTGGGCCCCGTAACGTCTGAAAACACCCATAGCTGAGCAGAAGTGATGGTGGTTGTGACCCCAGGGTGGAATTAAGTGTGGTAAAGTGTGGCTAAGCTTGGTAATGTCACTTCTGAAAATACCCCTTGTGTGCTTGTGTGAGGGTAAGCACAAATATCTAAATCCCTATAGTATGGCAAATTCTATAATTGTGCAGAGGACTGGATTAGTTGACCTTTAGGGCCCCTTCCAGTTTAGTTATTATACTATTCTCTCTCTCTCTCTCTCTCTCCTAATCCAGCCCTCTGCACAATTATAGAATTTGCCATATCAAAGCTATCACAGGCATATTATGCATATTATGTGTATCCAGAGTCCTGTTGAAAATCAACAGAAGAATCCACATCTTTTGTAGAAGGCATGTTCCACCACTGATAGTCAGAAAGTCTTACCAGATGTTTAATCCATACTTGTTTCCTTTAGCTGGGACCCATCACCTCTTGTCCTTCCTTTAGTAGCAAGGTAGAAGAATTGTTTTCCATCTTTTTTAAAGTAGTTTTTTAAATATTTAAAACATGTTACTTTAACACCTGCACTCTCTATTCTTCCCTTCTCCAAGCTAGGTATATTCAGTTCCTTCAACATTTCTTCATATAACTTACATTCTGAGCCCTTCATCATCTTCTTGCTATTGTTGTTGCTCTCCTCTCGAACATCTATAATTTAGGAGAACAGAACAGGATCATTTCTTATGTATGTGTTGTATTTATATTAAGCCTGTATCAAATAGTACTTCCGGATACTTGGGCTGAATTCTGAAGTTCTGAGTAATCAGCCTGAGTACTTGGAGGCCCTTTGACACTTTTTCTGAAGTTCCAAAATTCAGACTTGGAATTCCAGACCTCAGGAAATTTTGGAAACTTTGGAACTGTTTGGCACCAGGTCGGCATCTCAGCAGGTGTTGCCATGTGCAGCAGCTGCAGCCGTTTATTTGCCGTTAATCAGGGTGCAGAATTGCACCCCCACCTCCCTCCCTCCCCTTCCCCCTTAATTGCCTAGCCAATCAGGATGTACAACAACACATGTAGTCCTTCCTCCTTCCCTCTCACCCCCACACACCATATTAAATAGAAAGAAATTAGAAAGTATTCCCCCAGTGTCCTGGCTGATCACATCTTGGCAAAGTTCTTAAACACACAGCCAAAACACTACCAAGAAAACAGGCTAGCAAGATTGGGACAATCACTCCAGAAGACAACCCCACAAAAGTGCAACTGTGTGCAGAAATTAAAAACAGCAACAGCAGTGTACCCACAGCATGGCCCACCATCAGCAGTGAGTGCACCCACTTTAATAATTTTGTCAACCAAGCAGTGCACAAAAATGCAGGTGAGCAAGAATGGGACATTATCTCAAGAAGAATACAACAAGCCTGCAAAACGCTCTGCCACTGCATGGAAAAATAAATCTCACCCAAAGCCAGCAAGCCCAGCAGTCACAAAATTCAGAAACCAAATATTCAAACCCACCTCCTTCGAGGGGAGATCTGCGCATGCGCGACAGTGAGTAGCTGGGGATTGCTGGCACTCTGCTCCCCAAGCCCTAATTTGCGTTCCCCCCAAAAAAGGTGGTGACTGGAAAGAACCCAAATAAAGAAAACTGATCAAGCATGACTGAGAAGAACAAGAACCGGCAGAAGAACTCGCAAGAAAATGTCTTGGAGAGATTCTGCAGGAAAAGTTCCACGGCGTGGCCCAGAGAAGCTGACAGGCAGACTGGCGAGATAAGCATGGCCAGGGAAGCATGTGAAACTGACAATGGGTCAATTTCATGAGATTCTGGAGAAGACAGCAAGTCAAGTAAGTCCCTGCACAAATTAATAGGACAAATGAGAAGAGAGATCAGATCTGACATGAAAAAAATTAAATTCCTTGGTGGATGAGGGAAACAGGAAGTTAGAGGGGCTAGCAAGTGGGATCAAAGTAACGGAGGACAGGATCTCTGCAGTGGAGGACCAGGCCCTCACATCAAACCAAAAGTTTGCTTAACTTAAGAAAATAACTGAGACATTAAGAGAAAAGTGTGACGATCTAGAGAATAGGTCGCGCAAAGGAAACTTACGCTTTACTGGGATCAATGAATCAAGAGCGGCTGAAGTGGTGACTGATCTGATCAAGGCATTACTAAAGGAGAACTTCCCTGAATGGAAGCAATTCCATGTGGCAAATATGGATAGGACTCACAGAGTGGGGCACCCCAAAGCGGGAAACATGCCCCCCCCGCCCTATCATTGTTAAATTTACTGACTATCAATTGAAAGAGCAGATTCTATGACAAGTAAGAATAAAGCAGAAGCTGACATTCAATCAGAGAGCAGTGAAGTTTCAATCAGACTATGCCTCTGACACAATGAAAAAAAGGCTGAGGTGGTCCAGATACTTTCCTACACTGATAGAAAGGGGCTTGATGCCAAGGCTGATCTTCTCAGCATGCATGATGATCGTTAGAGAGGGAAAGAAGAAGATTTTTGAAAATACAGAGAACTTGGAGGCCTTTCTGGCCTCATTGCCTGCAGCAGCAAACAACCAGGCAATGACTCATATAAAGGTTGAGAATTTAAAGATAAGAATACTACAATTCTGATGAAGTGAGAAGTAAAACCTGGGTTTATAAATAATGTTAAAGAATACATTTTGTAGGGGCGTTATGACTGGTGAAAAGAAATAAATGACAAAAAGGGCAAAGGCGAAGGGGGCTAGATGGAGCACAAATGTGTAACATCAAATAGCAAACAGTCCCCAGAGGGTCTCCATGGAGGGGGAAGGAGATGGGTGCCAAGGAAGGCAGAAGGGGGGGAAGGGAGGAGGGGGGGAAAGGAGGAGGGGAAGGGAAAAGAGGGAAATTCGAGCCAAATATTATCCATGTCCAAAGGTTATAAAGAAGGGGTTATTTCTTTCACCCCCACCGGGGATTCGCTGTGGTGAATCGGCCCAGCGTAACGTCTGAAAATACCCATTGAATCAATAGGTATATACGGTGACATCCCTAGGCTAGTTCCTACTTTCCTTTGGCTCTCATTCCAGATTTTCACCAGCATGTCTGCGAAGGGATGCTCTCCCCTCATCTATTTATTCAATTTGCCTTTGTCCACAATCAGATCTTTTAAAGTTTGCACCTGGAGTAGATTCTTCTTTAACTTCACCCAATCTGATGTTTCTGCTTCTTGATACCATTCAGACAAGGCACTAAGCGCCACTGCCTTATGGTATATATATATAAAGTTTATTGTTTAGCCTCAGCTATTAAAAATAGAAAAATACAAATGCATATATATGTATTAAACAATAATAAAATAATATAATAATAGGGGAAACTCCGGACACTTCCTGTACAATAACCCCAAAGCAGAGTATATATACTTCTTATACCCGTAACAAATCATACCAATTCTCCATTTTAGATCCCGTACATCTCTAGTGCAACCTTACTAGAGGTTTTGGGAGTCGGCAAACGTACTTCTGATACGAATCACTGCCCCACAAAATTTGGCCACAGCCCTGGTACAATCTGAATCCATTGGGTGTAATAATTTTTCCAAGGCACTTTTGGATGTATCCCCCTTCTCAAGTTAACCCCCCAAGTACCTAAGTCTTAAACCTTCAAAAGCTGGGCAGTGCATAATTATATGTGCGGAGGTATCTACCTCTCCCACTTGACACATACAACAAATACGCAGGTCCCATGGGGTCTTCGCGTAACGTCCCTCAAGCATGACCGAGGGAAATACATTGGCCGTCATCCTAAAGAAAGCTACTCGGCTATTAGCGTCCTGCCACTCGAACAGATAATATTGGCTGGGTCTCTGTATGGTAAAAAAAGGGTAGTAAGCGTTAAACTGGGGTGCCACCTCCTGTACTTCTCATTGGGCATTTTCAATTTGGGCTGCCTGATCCCACACCTGCCTTTGGATAAGTTTCTTGCATATCCCCCAACCCAGTCTTTCCAGGTCTGAACAGATAAACCCCAGCTTGGCGATTTCATGCTTAACTCCCTGTGCCCAACAGCTTCCAAACCCAGCAGAAATTGTATCTTTTACCAACATATCATTGGGGCAGGGGAAAAGCGTCTTCTTAAGCCAATAGTTCAACCATTGCAGAGTGGCATGAACTCTCAGAGGTGGCACAAATGACTCTGCCCTCAAGATTACCTGGGGAGTTCCCAGAGGTGCCCCCAGAATTGTTCGCAAAAATACATTCTGCAAACTCTCCAGTTTAGTAATGTATTTCAATCCCCATACGGGGAATGCGTACAAGAGCTGAGTAATTACTTTAAACCTAAAAAGTTGTAGATCTGGCAAAACAAGACAGCCCCCTTTGCCATAGTAAAATTTTATAATAGCAGTAGCCGCTTGTCTTGCCTGCCCCATTGCTGCATCGTAGTGGGCCTTCCAGCTGCCACTGGCAGAGATTATCACGCCAAGGTATTTGAAGACCTTAACCTGGTCTATCTGGGTCTCATGTATAGCCCACCGATGTTTTTTGTGAATCCCACTTGAGCCCACCACCAGCACCTTGGTTTTGGAAAAGTTTATCGACAACAACTCCAGCCGGCAATATTCGCCAAAGGCCTCCAACTCCCGCCTCATCCCCACTAATGTCTGGGAGATTATCATGGTGTCATCCGCATAAAGCAGTAACGCGAGTTTTCAATCCCCAATTTTAGGGGGATGTGTATTGTACCTCCTCATAAAGTGCACCACGTTATTTACATATAGATTAAAGAGAACGGGTGCCAGGAGGCACCCCTGTCTGACACCCGAGTTTACCTGAACTGATTCTGAGAGCGCTCCCTGATTGTTAACCCTAATCCATTTCTCTGTATGGAGCTTTATTATAAGGAAGAGGAGCCTGGGTTCCATATCCAAGACCTGTAGCTTAATCCACAGGTCCCTACAAATAGAATTGAATGCCTTTTCTAGATCAACAAAGCACAAAAAAAGTGGTTCTCATCTTGCAATAGATTTGGTGATGAGAGCCGCCAGCACAAAGATATGATCCGCTGTCGTCACTCCCTTACGGAAACCAATCTGTTCTGGTTCTATTATACCCTCTAACCATTGTTGCAACTTAGTCAGCAGGAGCCGGGAGTATAATTTGGCAACGATGCATAGTAAGCTTATCGGGCGATAGTTGCCCGGCTTCGTTGGGTCCCCTTTCTTATATATGGGAACCATCGTACTCTGCAACCAGGCCCTAGGGAATATACCGTGCGCATTTATATGCGTGAATAAAGGGGCTAGAAGCTCCGCCCAGTACCGTGACTCACTTTTTAGGAGTTCTGATGACACAAAATCCTGGCCCTGAGCTTTCCCTGGTTTTAGGGATTCGATCAAGAGTATCACCTCTTCAACCGAGACCAGTTGCCACTTTTGAAATTTATCTATTGAGACGGTCTCCACTGTCGAGGAGGCAATTCCCCTCTTAGCATAAAGCTTTTTGTAAAAATCCTGCCAAACTTCTAGTGTGGGTGAGCCTCTATAACCCGACCCTCCCCCTTTTGGGAGGTAGTGAATTATCTCCCAAAATTCCCTTAAATTCTGGTCCTTAGCTGCTTTAATAAGCTTCCTCCAGAGTGCTTCTTGAGCACTTTTCAGCTTGTTACTTAATAGCTGATGATAGGTTTTCCTCTTTTGGGTTAATGCTAACCTCAGGGAATAACTTCGGGAAGTCTTCACTTTCCTCACTATGCATCTAAGTTGAGATCTTACCCTCTGGCACTCAGCATCGAACCAGAGTGGAATAGATGTATCCAGCACTATATTCCTGGCTGGAGCTATCTGTATAGAAAGCATTGGCAATAGAAGTTCCATAAGAACCTCAAAGTGCTGGATTGTGTCTAGTTCCAATTTTTGAATATTAGCCCCGATAGTCTTTGCCAAGGGGGAACTCAGAAACTCTGCCGTCCTTGCTTTTAGGTCCTCGGACCATTTAATTCATCTCCTAACGGGGGGACCATCCGGGTCAGTAAAATTTTGCCTCGTCTTGCTAATTCACTAGTCTCCTATGGCCAGGCTAATGGGTGAATGATTTGATACAAATATTGGTACCACCTCAAAGTTTTCCACCAGGGGAAAGGAAGAAGGAGAGATTAGGAATAGATCTAGGACGCTGGACCCCAAGGGTGAATTATAAGTAAAATTCCCTATCAGATCCTCCTGTATTCAACCATTTACTATCATGACATCCATATCTATCATTAGGTCATCCATCCTGACCTTCCTTGGCCCCACCATTTTGTCCCTGGAGTGGCATACTGGGACATAGCAGGGGTCCATTGAATTATCTAGCCTAAAGGGTGTCAGCTGAGAAGCTGGATCCCCTAGTTTGGCGTTGAAATCGCCTCCCAGCACCAGCAAGGCATCAGGGAATTAAGCTTCCACCTCTCTCACCTGGCCAGTCATTAAGGGCCAGATATCCGGAGAATAATAAACCGAGTATTCTGGGGGAACATATGTCACTCCCAGTAGCATCTCTCTTCCACATGGAAAACGACAATAAAAAAGGGCAAAACATGCTTTAATGGAGCTAATACGTTTCACAGACACCCGCAAAGGGGAAGCTACTTACAGTGCCAGTCTACCACTCAGGCGCCCTTGCGCTTCCAAAGGCAGAGTATTCACCCAGAAGGCGTCGAAATCCCTCCACTTATCCTGGGGGGGGGGGGGCACAGTTAGCCAGGTTTCTTGGAGTAGGGCAGTATTGCACTGATGGAAAAAATTATAAAACTCTGGGTCAGCCTTATGCGTGTCTCATCCAGATATATTCCAAGGAATTATGGTAATTGGCACACCTGGCTTATCCCATTGTCATTGTTTAAGAGGTGGTCTCGGGCGCTGTCTAAGCACCCTAGCTGTAGAAGGACTTCGTACCATCTCAGGACTTATTTTAGCTTCAGGCAGTTGGCAAGAGCCAGAATTCCCCTGGGCTGCTCCTAATGGGGCTTCTGGGGAGTTTACTGAACCATTCGGTGGGGGTTCTATTTGAGCGGACCTCATGGAAGAACTCCGTGAGGCATTGTGTTCTCCCACTCTCCCTAAGGAACTCCTCTCCTGAGTCCACAACCCCATCTGCCCGCCTTGTGCCTCCTCCATACCAGGGGGCATGATAGTATAGTCCTCTTTATGTTGGGCATCCCAACCCTGCCCACCCTCTATAGATGTCCAACTGACCGAGTGGAAGTATGAAGTTAGTAATAGGGATAGGGGGGAGTGTAAGCCTTGTTCTTCCCTTCCCTCCTGTGGGAGCCTAGAGGAAATTGCCTGCCTCTTGTCTCTCCAGGATTTCTTAATTTCCCCTAGTTGGAGTTTGAGAGACTCCAGGCGATCTAAAAAACAAGCCTGAATTGCAATTGACGGAGAGGGTAAAGGTTCCACTTCTTGGAAAAAGTCGTAGGCAAAGCTGTCGCTAAAGATGGCAAGGCGGGGGGATGTGGGGGTGGGGGGACCAAGGCTGGAGTCGGGACCAAGGCCAAGGGGGGGCAGGGGGCGACTCTTACACCCTCGCTCCTCTCCCCCCTCACCTCCTCGAGTCTCTCTCCTGCATCCCCGAGTCCCGGAGGGCAGAGGTTCCCCCGGTACCTGAGGGGACTCAGCATTCTTAGCTGAGGATCTTTTTAAACCCCTCGGTAAAGGCACAGGAGTGGGAACTGATAAAACTTCCCTAGTGTCCGCCCTCACATCTGCTAGGTTCTGATTATCGCCCTCCCAATCACACACCCCTCTTCTACCCACCCCACAGGTGTTCCCCCGGCCTCTGTTCAAAAAAGATCTCCTGGGGCCCCGTACTGCGTCTCCCCTTTTGTTCAACAATTGACTTGAGCCTCCTAGGTCAGATATAAAAGGGAGAGGGACGACTGTCGGGCCAACTAAAGGAACCCCTGCCTTACGCATCTGATCCTGTCTGCCCTGTAGCTCACATGGGTCGGGCGCTTGCCACTCCTGGGAATTCTGCCCTGACTGAAAAGCATGCACTACAAATACCCCCCAATCCTCTAGTTGACTCCTTTGGAACAGTATTTCAACAACCGTATCAGGGGATTTAAAGGTGACAATGAGCATTTGTTTGCCCACGGTATGGATCATATGGTCTACTGACACTATGTCCCTCCTAGTAACAGGTATTTTTCTAGTTCAACTTTTTCTAGTTCTACTCCATTAATGATATCTTTAATTTTACTGATTTTACTAATTTTACTGACTTTCTGTCTTGTTTATGAAATTATTAATTTCCTCCTCAGTTGGGTTCTGAGTGGAATAATTTTTAAAAATAAAATTCTAGCCCCCCCCCCTTGTTGGGGGGGGCTAGATGGAGCATAAATGTGTAACATCAAATATCTAAAATTAGTGGCAGATAATGCGAAGGGGCTATTAATTGTGCAGGGTGATTTTAACACAGCTCTCTCTGAAATGGACTATTCAAGGGTACGTGAACCGGGAAGCTTCCAGAAAGGCCTTGCAAAACTGGTGCAGTCATTAGGTTGGACAGAAGTCTGGAGACATATGAATAGTAAGTCTAAGGATTCCACTTTCTATTCACCCATGCACAACAGTTACACAAGGATTGACTTAGTGTTCATGGCAAATACAGAAATCCATAGAAGGCAAAAATCATTTATTCACCCAACTATTTTTTCTGACCACAATGCAGTTATTTCATCCCTGTTAATAGGAGCAGAAACTAAAGGCAGGCGCAGGGTTTGGAAATTGAAGAGAGATATGCTTAAAAGCAACAAAAATAGGGAACAAATAGAGAAAGATTTGCTGGAGTATTTTGAAATTAATGAAAATTCAGTCTCTTCACCAGCAACTCTCTGGAAAGCGGTCAAGGCTGTTATAAGAGGAAAGCTAATTGCACTACAAACCAAAATTTCTAGGGAAAAAAGACAATTGACCAAAGACTGGTACGCAATGTTACAGAGGCTGGAAGCCCAAAATAAAATAACTACAACAAAAACTTTAAAAAAAAGAAATCAGTAAAATTAAAGATATCATTAATGGAAAGGAACTAGAAAAAGTCAAAAGTCAAATTCATAGAATGAAATTGTACTTTTTTGAAGGAAATAATAAAGCAAGAAAGCTGCTAGCAAATTTAATCAAAGCCAAGCAGAGAAGGTCACACATAACAAAAGTAGCAAATAGTCAAGGGAAGGTGGTTAAAGAACCAGAAAAGATCCAAGAGGCATTTCTGGAATTTTATAAAAAAAAATTACTCCACTCAGAACCCAACTGAGGAGGAAATTAATAATTTAATAAACAAGACAGAAAGTCCAAAACTAAATGAGGATCAAAGGGCCTTTTTAAATACTAAAATTTCCAAACAAGAAGTGGAAGAGGTAATTGTAGAAACTAAAAAGAACAAAGCGAACGGGCCAGACGGTTTCCTGAACAAATTTTATAAATCTTTTGCAAAGGTATTGATCCCGAGGCTGGCAGCAGTATTCAATAATATGTTGATAGTGGAAGAAATGCCACAGGATTTTTATAAAGCAGTCATTTCCCTGATTCCCAAACAAGGCAGGCCACAGGATCAATGTGGAAGCTTTAGGCCAATCTCTCTGCTCAATGCAGATTACAAAATTTTTGCAAAAATTCTGGCAAATAGACTGAGAGCAGTGGTTTCTGAAATCATTCATAAAGATCAGACGGGCTTCATTCCAGGAAGGCAGGGAAAACAGTAAACATAGTATATGCACTAAAGAAGCAATGGAACTTGGGCATGATTATTTCAGATTATGTCGAAAAGGTTTTTGATTTTACAGAGCCCAGGTGTCTGTTCCTGATTCTGAATAAGATGGGATTTCAGGGAAATTGTATGACCTGGGTGAAGGCGATATATAAGGAGCCAGTTTCAAGACTAATAATAAATGGCAACTTAACAGACAGCTTTAGACTGGAGAGAGGGACAAGACAAGGATGGCCTCTGTCACCACTACTTTTTAACCTATCACTAGAATTATTAGCCAATGCGATTAGGCAGAATGAGTTTATAAGGGGGTGAAGATAGGGGATAACGTGCATAAGTTAGCTCTATATGCAGATGACCTTCGTCTCTATATTACGGATCCAGAAAGCCCCTTCCAGAGCTATTAAAAGTAATTGACACTTTGGGAAAATAGCAGGATACAAAGTTAACAGAGATAAATCGTTCGCAATGATTATTGGCCAAAATCCTGAGCAAGAAAAACATCTAAAAAGAATATCACCATTTCCGGTTACCGAAACAGGCATAAAATATTTAGGGGTGATCATTCCTAAAAATCTAAAAGAAATATATGCTTTAAATTTTGCACCATTGGGTAAAAAATTAAAAGAAGAAATCAGGCCATGGCAAAACATGATGGTATCTTGGATGGGCAAGATTAATTTGTTCAAAATGATGATAGTACCTAAAATATTATATAAGATGATGGCTCTTCCTATACCCCTCCCTGAATCATTCTTCAGAGAGAGAGATGTGTTAATTATGGACTTAATCTGGAATGGGAGGAAACCAAGGATTAAGAAAGTGGCTATCCTGAGGCTTAAAGATAGAGGGGGGATTAATTTTCCAGACATGAAATTATACCATAAGGCAGCGGCTTTTAATGCCTTGTCTGAATGGTATCAAGAAGCAGAAACATCAGATTGGGTGAAGTTAGAGAAGAATCTACTCCAGGTGCAAACTTTAAAAGATCTGATTGTGGACAAAGGCAAATTGAATAAATAATTGAGGGGAGAGCATCCCTTCGCAGGCATGCTGGTAAAAGCCTGGAATGAGAGCCAAAGGAAACTAGGAACTAGCCTAGGGATGTCACCGTATATTCCTATTGATTCAATGGGTATTTTCAGACGTTACGCTGGGCCGATTCAACACAGCGAATCCCCAGTGGGGGTGAATGAAATAACCACCACCCCCCGTGGTCAAACAAGGTCCTGAATAGACATGCTGGCTGATCCTGGTGGGGAATCGGCGAGGGGGCAGGGCCATGCGGCGCCTCGTGCGGCCGCACAGCCCCGCCCCCCCCACTCCCACGCCGCCCGCCCTCTTGGGAGACAGGCAGGCGCCTCGGCCAATGCGGCCATAGCGCCCAGCCGCTTTGACCATGGCCTGGAATCCCGCCATGGATTCCGGGCTGTGATCTCCAGACAGACGTTACTTTTTATTACTTCCAGCCGGGAATCACTTTGACCACGCTTCCAGAGCTCGTCCCACGGGGAGCCCGGGAAGCATGGTTGACATTGACCCCCTGTGGGAATCAGCCGTGGTGAACATCTGGCGGCTGCCAAACAGACGTTCAGGGCGCTTTGGCCCCACAGCAAAATTGACCGTGGTTCACTGTGGTTTACTGTGATCTCGTAACATCTGAAAATACCCAATGTATATGAGAGTATCAAATCTGGCTAATACGATAAGAGGGAAATTAAAAGTGGCTGGATTGACCAGAGTCCAACAACTGTTTAAGGTGGGGAAATTTATATCAATACAAAAAAAAGAAAGCCTAGTAAGAGATAAGATTGACTACTTCCAATTCCTGCAGCTGAAAAGTGTTTGCATCTCCTCAGACAGAAGGGACTGGAAAAGAGAACCTTTTAAATTAGAGGAGCTTGTCTTCAAAAAAAGCAAAGCAGCAGGTAGGCTTGGGAGGATCTATAAAGAATTGAAGAGGTGCAGTTATGGAAAAAAGGTAACATACATGGAAAGATGGGAAAAGATTTAAATCTGTCCCTGGGAGAAACAGAGGAAAAAAAGATTTGGAATCACATGCATAACTGTGATTTCTCAATGGAGGTCAAAGAAATACAAATAAAACTAAGAACCAGGTTTTACTTGACTCCAATGAGACTGAAGCACATAGGTACGGGGGGGAAAGGTGCTTGCTGGAAGGGTTGTGGGGAACAAGCAGATTATATGCACTGCTGGTGGAGATGTAGTAAGATTAGTCTGTTTGGGGGGAAAAATTGGGAAACAGTCAACAAAGTAGCTGGAGAACTAATTCCGTACAAACCAGAGATAGGTTTGCTGGGACTTTTCCCAGAAGGAGAAAGAGTTAAGGGGTATCAGATTTCGGTTAAAGTGTTGTTTTTGACAGCACTGAATATAATCACCAAACACTGGAAAGCAGAGGAGGAACTTTCAGAAGAGGAATGGATACAGAGACTGTGGTACCTCTTCAGTATGGAAAAGGTTCATGCAAGGATCCACAACGAAGATGAAACATTTCAAAAGGTATGGACAACAATTGTGTGTGCCCTGGAGAACAAACTTCCACAAAATGAGGACATAATAAAGCTGATGGAAAGCTAACATGTAGTCGAGCACTTAAGATGAACAGATATGAGAGAGAGAAAGATGAACCCTTGGCTCAGTTGTAAAGGTGCAAAGGACATGGATACTGTTTTGTTGTTAATAATGTTTGTACAATGTTTGATGTTGTTTATCAAGAGTACTTAAATACCTTCACTTAAGGAATACATGTACAAGGAAGGTGTAGGCAAGGAAATGTGTACATGAAGATAGCATTTTTCTTGTATACTGTACATGGAAACAATAAAACTCAATACAAAATAAAATTAAATTTAAAAAACCCACCTCCCTCAAGGGGTACCCTCTTGGGATGGCATTGGTACTGTGGCACTGGTAACTTAAAAAGACCAGGAAAAGGGAAGTGGAGCCAGGCAAAGAGATCCCAATCTGACCTCATGGTGCGAAGCAGCTGGCAGAAGAGTAGAAGTTACAGGAGAAGTTACCCTTTCCAAAGATGGCACCTGCAGGGCCAAGCATGCGCAAAACAGCTTCTTGGCCCTGTGAGCACCACCTTTGAAAAGGGCAGCTAGGGCTGAGCAGCTATTCTGAGCATGCTTAAGGCTTTTTTTTCTTTTCCGTTTAAAGTGCAATGCTGGGAAGAGGCATGGCGTGGCAAAGAGTAGAGCAGAGCACAGCTGGGGGGGGTCAGAACCCTCCTGCTGATTCCCGCTAGGCCTCCAAACCCCACTGCTGGCCCTGCCCAAACTTTCTCTTCCCTCCAGGTGGGGAAGCCAGGTGGGGGCCAGAGGTGCTCAGGGTACTTGTCTTTGCCACCTACTTGCCTCTAGGCCCTGTGCCAGCCCCCGTGCCTGAATCTGTGGCCCCTTGAGTAGTTCATGAGAACGCAAGGGGGGGGTGAGAACACCCGAGTTCTCACTCCCCTCTCGATTCTCATGAATTATTCACAAGAATCCCCCCCCTCACTTCAGCCCTAGTGCCAAGCAACTGACATAACAGTAGAAGTTACACTTTACAATTAGGCTCTGCTGTGCCATGCGGCAGCCACTACCTTGGTAAAAAGGAAAGAAGACAACACACAGAACTCCGCAAAACAGTGTGCAACTGCATGGAGAAATAAAAATCCTAGGGTTGGACAAATAGATCGTGGTTCGTGTTCGGCTGTTCGGTTCGGCAGCGTTTGGGTCATGTGTTCGTGTTTGTCCGTTCAGGTGGATCGCCGCGTTCGGCCATTCAGTTCGGCCGCGTTTGGGTCGTGTGTTCGTGTTCGGCCTTCGGGTGGATCGCCGAGTTCGCGTTCGTCCATTCGGTTCGGCCGCTTTCGGGTTGTGTGTTCGTGTTCGGCCGTTCGCCGTTCAGGTGGATCTCCGAGTTCGCGTTCAGCCTAAAATATCGTGAGCGCACGGGAAGCCGGAAATCGTGCTGGAAACCAGAAATTTGTGTGCGTGTGAGGTGAGAGGGGGTGTGTTTGAGGCGGTGGCTGCTTGGTTCATTTGTTTTGGCTGTGATTGTGTTGGGTCTGGCTGTGCTGTGTGTTTGGGTGGGTTGGTGTGTGTTGTGGGTGACTGTTGGTTTGTGGTGTGCATCTGGTTTTTGAAAAAAAAATAAATGAAGAAGGCTGCTCCTGATTGCATCCTGCGGCTGGGGGCACATTTTCCGGTGGAGGAAGAGGAGGAACCGGTGGAGGCTGCTGCCCCTGCTATGCCTCCCATGGCACTGGTGCACTGGCTTCCTCCTTGGACGAGGAGGAAGCGGTGGGCTCTACTGCAATTCCTGCCAGGTTTGTAAACCTTTTTTTTTTAGTTTTAATACTTCTACTTTTAATTCTAGTTGCAATATCTAGCATCCCCTAGCATCCCTGGGAGCAGGCAGGATTTGCACGTGCCAGCCAGGGGCGGCTTTCTAGTTGCAATATCTAGCATCCCCAACACCCCTGGGAGGGCAGGATTTGCACATGCTTTATGGGTTTTTTTAGTTGCCGTCCCTAGCACCCACAAGGAGGGAGGATTAGAGGCATCATCATAAATGCATGATGTTTACTTGGTGTTCTTATGTGTTCCCATTTCAGAGAGGAATCAGATTCTTCTGGCCCTGGGCCCAGCCCTGCTTCCAGGCCCAGGACATCAACTCGTCGCTGCCGGACCCCGAGGCAGAGCTCCCCATCTTCACCCCCAGACATTCGGTGCCAGTCGTCGGATGTCTGGTGGTTTTACCTGAAGGGCAACAGAACTGCCACATGCAAGGTATGTCATGGGGACTGGAACAACAGGGAATGAATTATCCTCTGATCTGTTAGGAATGGAAGTCCCCTGCAGAAAGAAATTGGATGGCCACCCAGTCCACCCACTCGTGGAGACAGAATGCAGGCAGGGATTGACAGACCATTGGTCTTACACAGTATGGCACTTCTAATGTTCCTTTCTCTGCTCTTTCTAGATCTGAAAAAAAGTATTCCACCATCAGCGGGAGGAGACAACATCAGAGCTTCTCAGCCACATAGAGCGGACCCACAACACGCGGGTGAGGTGGGCAGGTGAGGAGGACTCCATCGCTGCAGCTGTGCCCATTGAGCCATGGTGCCTGCAAAGGGGGGGGAGGCCTCCAGGAAAAGGAGGCATACAAGCCCTTTCCCTCCCCCATCTCAAGCCTCGCCGTGGAGACCCCCGGGAACCCAGAGGACGCCGCCATCAAGGCCCTTCGGGACAGGTTGCATTGCTCCACCCGGGGCCATGTGGAGGAGGTCCAGCGCTCCATTGATGACCTGGAGAAGTGCCTGGTGGCGGAGATGTGGGCAGTGTGGGAGGAGCGGCAGCAGGTGGTGGCATACGGCAAGTATGTGTTCACCAAGCTGCGCCGTGTGCAGTTCTACCACCAGGCACTCTCCAGGTGGCATAATGACCTGACCGAGGTGGTCGAGTATGCGGAGGACAATGGGGTGGTGGACCCCTCCATGGTGTCTGCTTGCCCTCTGGACTGTGAGCCGCCCCAAGCCCTGTTGGCTTACCCCCAAATATGGGGGGACATGTCCAGTGGCAGAGACAATGACTCTTAGGTTGTTTATGTTTATAAGTTTCCTTTACATGTTTGCTTTTGTTTTGTTAAATGTTGTTGCTGTTGTTGTTGTTGTTGTTTTCCTGTATTGAATTTGTAAATAGTTTTAAGTAAAGTTTTCAAATTTATTGTTACGAGCTTCATTTTAGTCCTCTCTTTTATCCCTCCCTATGTTCTGAAGTTCTGGCTGGCAGGTGGCAGAATCTCATACAGCTACTAGATCCCTTCCAGCAGCACATGCCACCTCAAATAGCGTAGTAACCCAAAGATTTGCGGTGCCATCAGCAGGGTCTCAACTAGCAGAAAGCCCCCAGGAGGTGCAGGGATGGTGCTTGGGTGGGTGGGTGTGACAGAGAGAAAGAGAGACAGGCTCCTTGGCAGCGGGCAGGAGGCAGTGGGCGCTGGTGGTCGGGAGGGGATTTTAGTTTCAGCTGCCAGCTTCAGTGGACATCATCAGGTGGGTGCACAGGAGTAGGCTTTTGGGGAGGGGGGCAGGCTGGCATGCAGCTGGGCACCGGGCTTCTGGATGCAATGGAATGGAATGCAGCCCCCAGTGACTGGAATGATGGTTCCATAATCTTGTTGATGGTCCCTGGGACTAGTGGGCATCGGGGATAGTGGAATGTCAGCCTAAAGCCTATGGGGCACACTTCATTTGATCAGGGCAGCAGTTAAGGATGCACACAGGCAGGCACAGGCAGGCAGGTAGGCACATATAATATGTTGTGGGTTTATTCCATCTCATTTTGGTAGGTTTGCTGTGTGCTGGATATGGGCGATGGGCGCAGCACAGGTGGGAGTTCTTCCAGGTTCTGGCTGGTGACAGCTAGGATATACCTAGCTGAGCTCTCCCCCTCTAACTCCCATCTCCCTGGTTCTAGCTGAGAATGGGAATCTCTCTGTCGCTCTCTCTCTCTGGGCCATACAGTGCCAGTGACAGCATGGGTGGAATTGTGTCTGACTTTCCTTCAAGCAGTGGGTGGGTGGACTTTCTCTCTCTCTCTTTCTTGTCAGCAACCTGGTCGGGCAGACAGGCACCTTTGCATGAGAGGCAGGAAGGCGGGCTGAGGTAATAGAGGCATGCTTCCATTGCTTTGAGCTTGGCGGCCACCCGGGGTACCGAACACTGGGCGCAGACAGCATATAGGTCTGGCAGAAGCAGAAGATACTTTCTTAATGCCATTGGCATCATGGCACAGACAGTAGCATATAGGCCTGGCCCGGGGGCCATTTTGGCACACGAAGAAACAGACATTGGTGGCCAAGGTACAGAATCCTTGCTGCGAATAGCGTGTAGCCCAAGGATCTCTTAGAGAGTCAATCCAAAGAGCTAGGAAGGCATTGCTGTGATAGTGTAGGGACCAGCTGGTGGCTAGGGTTTTGGAGGGGGAGGAGTAGGCAGAACCCCTGGGGCTAGTCCCGGGGCAGAAGTGGCTGTCTGCTTCTGATTGAGGTGGAATGACATTGCAGCATGAGAGGAATGACGGCCCCTGGCCCATCACGGTGGGTCCCGAGGCTAGGGTGACAGCTTCCAGGTATTGGCCACAGCCCTCCCTACAAGTAACTTGGCCCCAGGACCTAGGCGGCGGGTGCTGGGGCTGAAGTGGCAGCTTATTATTGAGGTGGAATGACATCTAATTGTGAGAGGAATGAAGGCCCCAGACCCATCACGGTGGGTCCTGAGGCTAGGATGGCAGCTTGTACATCTTGGCCACAGCCCTCCCTACCAGTAACTTGGCCCCGGGACCCAGGCGGAGGGTGCCGGGGCTGGAGCGACTGCTTGTGATTGAGGTGGAATGACATCAAATTGTGAGATTAATGATGGCCCCTGACCCATCACGATGGGTCCCGAGGCTAGGGTGGCAGCTTGTAGGTATTGGCCACAGCCCTCCCTGCCAGTAACTTGGCCCCGGGACCCAGGCAGCGGGTGCCGGGGCTGGAGTGGCTGCTTATGATTGAGGTGGAATGACATCGGATTGTGAGATGAATGACAGCCCCAGACCCATCACGGTGGGTCCCGGGGCTAGGGTGGCAGCTTGTACTTCTTGGCCACAGCCCTCCCTGCCAGTGAAAACTCAAGGAATACAAACTTAAGGAGTTCTGCAGATGGTAGGTCAAGTTTATGAAGATAAACTTGATGCTGACACAGATGTCCAAAATTCTGTTAACATATTGGAAAAAAATTCTGCAGTAGATGAATATTATAGTGAAGCAGCTACACCAGAATTTCCCAAAACATTTCAACACTACATACCCCTGTTGGGATACAGAAGTCTGAAATATGAGAATCATGAGGGGAAACAGACCAATGATATGTGCCATAGTAGCCTTGATGAAGATTCCTTTGGAAGTGACTCTGGTTTAAGAAATGAAAGGGCATAAAAAAAACCCTTGGTGAGCAATTTGGAAAGTCAGCAAATGACGGAAGCAGTGTCTCTTTGTGATGATGGACAGATGTCCCAAATGGCTATGAATAGAGGATTAGTTAAGAGAGATGGTCACAACAGTAAAAGTACATTGCAGAAACACAGAAACCCTCATGTGTTACCATGTGAAAGATCCTTTCAAGCATCCATGCAGATTTCTAGCAAGGATCCTGAAGGATCAAGTTCTTATAGTTGTGAAGAATTGTTTTTGTCTGCATTTAATAGAAACTGTGAGGATTGCAGCCAGAAAACTGTTGAAACTGAATTGGATATTTCTTCTGCAGTTTCCAGAATTGCAATCAAAGATAGTATGACAGCCCCAGACCCATCACGGTGGGTCCCGGGGCTAGGGTGGCAGCTTCTACATGTTGGCCACAGCCCTCCCTGCCAGTAACTTGGCCCCGAGACCCAGGCGGCGGGTTCCGGGACTGGAGTGACTGCTTATGATTGAGGTGGAATGACATCGGATTGTGAGATGAATGATGGCCCCACACCCATCACGGTGGATCCCGGGACTAGGATGGCAGCTTCCAGGTATTGCCCACAGCCCTCCCTGCCAGTAACTTAATGAGTATCAGCGATCAAGTGTGTGCCCAAATTACCAAGGACCGGATGAACACTGAGAGCCAGTCCTCGGAAACTTCTAAATAGTCATGAATAAAATTTTTACTATTCATTTCAGCACTAATTAAGATGATGATCTTCATGCACATGTAGCGTGCAACATTTATCTTTTTGTCTCCATTTTATTGATTGAAAACTCATCTGTTTTCGGGGATTTCGTAACCATGTTAATTTTATTTTTTTAAAAAAACAACTGGACAGTCTGCACATGTGCCGTTTTCTATGCTGCCTTTGGCCATTTTCCATTTGCACAGTGATTTTTTAAAATTTTAATTAAAATAAATGTAATTTAAAAAAACACAACCAAATGAATGAAATCAAGAGTATGTTGTTTGCTTAGTCATTCGTTTATAGAACATCCATTGCTTAATGGGCTCCATTTGTTTTAGTAACTAAAAGAAAAGAAAACGAATTGCACACCCCTAAGATTCTTCAGTTATATTGTCAATACTGTATTTGGTTTCAGAGTTGTAAAAAAGCTACCTATCACTCTGACCTTTCTGCATATAAATTATGCAGACACTTCAGTACATGTAGGAGGTGATTGTCTATGTGTGGATTTTAACACCTGTAGATTTTATATTTGGCTAGAAGGTATAACAAGTTTCAGCTAATGTTATGTGAGCCTTCTGCTCTCCTTAATTCTGTGCTATTATGCAGAAGTTTTGATTATCGAGAATATGAATCAAGTGCATGGTTTTTAACTTTTGTTGTGCCTTGCAATGATTAAAGTTATTGTTGGAATTTTCAGTCATGTGTCTTTTCATTAACTTTTAAGGTCTTCTAAAAATCTATATGAAAAAATATTTCCATTTTTGAACGATAGGCAAATATGCAGTGTTCTTCCTAATATAACTGTCCTCCAGTGTCATACAAGCTTCCTAAGGACAGTCAATTCCACAACGTTAAAGTAACAGCCATGAAGTACATCTTTATTTCGATTTATAAATACTTAAACTTAGTCCTTTCTCATGTTAGAACATCTCAAGGTGAATAAAAACAGCACCCATATTAAAAGTTAATCCATTCCATGGAATGAAAAAAAGTGTTACACATGTTTAGAAGTGGACGGGAGAAAAATAACCTCCACTTTGGATTTCAGCATCATAAAATAATAGCTATAGTCTGGTTTTGTTTTTATTTAATAATAAATTCCACTGGGTAGACATGCCAGCTGAAAAATGACCATGACCCTTTTTACACTGATGGAGGTTGGTGGGGAGATGGATGTTTAGCCTCAATGGGTGGAGTTAGATGTGTATCTGTTTACATGGACACATACTCATCTCCACACACCTCCACCCATGGAACCTCCTCCGGTTTTCCAGATGGCTCCATGGCTGGAGGTGGGTGGAGATGAGTGTGCGATGGGTGGAGGTGGATCTTGTGCTGGAGTACACACGCATCCCCCACCCATCACACTCAGTGTTCACACGGGCGAACACTGAGGGGACACCCATCCACCCACCCACTGTCGACTGTATACACAGATGCCCTCTCCCCCGCATACCCACCCAAACACAAAGCGGCGGGGGGGGGGGGGGGGGTTGTCCATGTAAAAAATGGCCCATGAGTGACATTTTGGAAATAGAGATCCAATGTATTCACCTGGAGGCAAGCAAAGTTAAGAGTCTGAAATACAGTGATCAGTAATTAAGGGTGCTTTGAAATTTTGCAAGAGAAGCATGCTCTGTAAACAAACATGATTCTGATTGTAAGAACACTCCAATGGCATGTGCAAGCCTCTGACTGCAGGAAGCTGCCTGGGATTCAACAAGAGTGGGTGGATCACTCCTTAATTGATCTATGACTTCCTCTCAAGCATCTATTACCAGTTTCTGGGTGTTACCAGATGTACTGCTAGCCAACCATTTGGGAATCAAATGCACATTTGTTTATTACATCTATTTGCACAAATATGCTTTGTACTGCATGTTTAATGCAAGTTGTGATCCCAGAAAAAATGGTCATGGAGAGATCCGAATTCTGTTTTGTTGAAAACATCCCATTCTCTACTTTCCTGATGATTACAGAACACTTATCCATTCGCTTAAGTCCTTTTTACACAGACACTCTAACACCGATAAAAAACCTGCAACATGGGCCCTTTTCACATGAGATGTCATCACCCAGTTTCGCTGGATGGAGGAGTCTGTGTAAACACCACTTCTGGTGGGTGGGGTGCATTTCTTTAGATGGAGATGGGTGGAGGCATCTGTGTAAACACCACTTGCGGTGGGTGTAGGTGCGTGCATGCTCCCACGCAACACCGATCTCCACCCGCCCCCACTCACGGAGCAACGGACTCCACTGCCGTTTGTTTACCCAGATGCCTCCACCCATCTCCACCCAGTTTCACTGGGTGGAGGCATCTCGTGTGAAAAGGGCCCATGTTGCGGGGCTGCAGTGTTGCCCTGTACCATGTATAATAAAATGCAACACCCATTTTATCGGTGTTAGAGTGTCTGTGTAAAAAGGATCTTAGCTGAAAAACTGAACTAAAGATGGAATATGATACCAGCTATTATCCATTTCAGCAGATGTGATTTGAATTAGGTGAAGCCCACAAATATGATATTCTCTGTGGATATCAGTTTCAGCACTAGGTCCTACTTATATTTGTGCCATCTGCTTGTCTGCCAAATGTTGTTAAAATCAGTGCAAGGGGTTTTCATTTATTAAGTTATATGTGTGTGGGGGGGGGACTCAAAGTAAGAAAAGGGACATTAGACTACAAAAGGTCCAGGTGCACCTTCGGTTATATAGCTTAGTGATCCTACTTACCTATCTCGACCTCAACCAAAATGTATTCGAACAGGAATGAAGATCAAAAGCTATGAACAGAAACTTGGAATCAAAACTTCTTAAGGGAAGACACAAAAACACAGTGATTGCATAACGAGTTTTGTAGGAAAAAAGGCTGATAAAACTTGGCAGTATCACAGAATGTCAGAGTTGGAAGGAGGTACCTCAAGGGTCACCTAGTCTACCCCCTTGTTTGAATGTTGTAACCACAATTACAACATCCCTCACAAAAGCTGTCCAGCCTTTTTTTAAAAAAAAAAAAAACCTTCAATAACGAAGAGCCTACAACCTCCCTAAATTAACTAGTTATTATCTGACTAAATGAAGATTTGTACCAGGTAACTAAATTTACTAGAACCAGGCAGAATCAAGAGCTAAGAGGAGTGTAGGTCCAAAATATTAGGGATGTGCGAACGTGATTCTGCCGTTCGGTATTCGGTCAGAACTCAACCGGTTTGGACGGCTGAACCGAACCCCTGAACCAAACGTCTGAAGCCCCGAACAGTTCAGCCCCATTCGGATGAGCTTGGTCAGGAAAAACAGGGCTGGAAGGTTCAGGGAGGGGGGGCAGCACAGGAGCAGACTTCCTTGCACCGAGGTGGAGAGGCTTGGACTAGCATCCAGCCTGCCCAATCACCATCCCTCTTTTCCTCAGACCACTGGCTTTGCAGTCTGAGATTGGCCTTGGGCCAATGAGGCTTGTAGGTAAGGCGGGTGCAGCAAGTAACAAAAGTCATTGCCCTCCCACCTTCGAACTCCTTATGAGCTAGCCACTGATCCTGTCAGCAGGCGTTTTCAGAAGTCTCCCTCTCCCAGCAGCTTGTGTTCCTGTCAATCCGTTGCCATCCTCCTCCTATTTCACCCATTTCCACACACTCACCTCCATAGTTTCATTTATTTAGATTATATTAGATATATTTAGGTGTTATTTTTATTTTTTACCCCTTCCTGTGCTCTTTTTTCCTACCCTCCATTGAATCCTTCCCTCCTCCCTGTATATATTCCATCGCTGATTCCCTTCCCATGTTTTTGGATTTATTTAGAGAAGGATTACATTTATTTATCTTTCATTTCAGTTTTGTACCCCTCCCTGTGTTTGTTGTGAACTGTCTGTGCCCCCCCCATCCCTGTGTATATATATATAGAGAAAAATCTTACATATTAGATAGTTACTATAGATAGATAGTTGTAGGAGGTAGCTTAGTTATAGAGATAGATAGAGATTATGTGTAGTGATTCAGTTTAATATTTTATAGTGTGTTTGTAGAACTAGGCCTTTGTAGATATTAGTAGATATATATAATATTCAAATTCTGAATAAATATATACAAAAAAATAAAAAAAATCTTCGTGTACATTATTTGGGTGGGAGAAATGGAGAAGGGAAGCAGGAGAGGCCGGTCTGCTTTCCATAAGGCAGGCAATGGGGCATGTGTCAGACGATGTAGGGGCTGTGCCGGTGGAGTGGAAGCAGTCATCAGAAGGCATCAGCAGCATCCCGAGCCCATCACCATGCCCCAAACTGCACAAACCTGATTTTGGCAGTCAGGCTTCAGAGGGTCCCAGCAGTGGCACTAGCCACGGTGTGGTTCGGCAGTGCCTCCTGCCAGTGTCCTCCACTGCCACACAGGGCATTCGAAGGCCTACAGTCCAGGAGGCTCCAGATGTCTCTGCTGTGACTGCAGGAGCAGGTTCAGGTGCTTCGGGGTCAGATGTTCCGCAAGGGCCACCAATGTCTCCCATTATTGGAGTGATCCCCAGTAATACAGGACTGGTGGATCCCACCCCGGCTGCTAGAGGCAGAGACCAATCCTTGGTCAATGGCAGCAGGGATAGAAGCAGCAGTAGCAGCAGCAGTAGCAGCTATAGGGGGCACAGGAAGAGTGGTAGCAGCATGGTGGGCAGTCCATCAGCCTCAGGGTCCCAGAACTCCCCTTCACAGGACATCACTCAGACTGGGGACAGCGAGGCAAACACTAGTCCTACGGAAGAGATGTCTGGTGCTGAGGCGATGGCTGTCCCTCAGAGAGCTGCGTCACCACCATGTTCTGCCCCTCCCAGAAGCACTGTCAGCGGTGCATCACCTGGTGCCGGCCAGAAAGCAGAAGGGGGCAAAAAATCCTCCGTCTGGGTGTATTTTAAGTTGGTGCAGGTGGATGGTCCCAGAGAGGTGCAGTGCACTTTGTGCCAGAAGGTAGTGAAGTGTGGGCAGGTGCTCACCAACCTTGGCACAACTGCCATGGCAAGGCACCTGAAGGGATGCCACAGTGCTGTGCTGTTAAGAGGGAAAGAAGGGACAGTGGATGCCAGCGTGTTCCTGACTGCAGAGGCCAGTCGTCCGCCTCCGTTAGCGGGCAAGCATCCTGCTCGAATAGCTGCCTCTAGCAGCAGGAGAGGTATCACTGCTAGGGGAGAGCAGCAGCAGCAGCAGCAGCAGCGCACTATGGAGGAGCTGAGGTGGGGGCAGATGCCAAGTCCCTCAGCAGCTGCAGCACATGGAGGGCGGCATGGTTTTCAACTGAAACTCACACGCATGTTGGGGTGCAATTATAGCACTGGATGGGCAGCCCTTCTCGGTGGTTGGGGAAATGGGGTTTAGGTGCCTGATTGGGTTCCTGGTCCCCCAGTTTAAGCTGCCCTCACACACCACCCTGAGCCGGCAGGTGCCCTGTACTGGGATTTAAAGGAGGTGGTGAGGGAGCAGCTGGAAAGTGCTGGGGGTGCCACCGTTCACTTCACCATAGACCTGTGGTCGAGGAGGAACGCGCAACATGCCTACCTGGCAGTCACAGTGCACTGGTGGCAGGACCCGGAGGAAGCGTTTGGCAGTGACAGGAGGGGTCCCGAAGCAGAGTATAGGTTTGCCCTACATCTAGTGGAAGTAATGGATGTCCTACACACCGCTCAGAACATCGAGTCGATCCTGACTGCCATGGTGAGGGAGTGCGTCACACCAGATGTGCCCTTCACCAAGGGGTGTGTGGTGAAGGACAATGCGGCCAATATACTGGAGGCAGTCCATGATGGGGGCTTCACCAGCATCCCTTGTGCAGCACACACCCTTCACCTGTTGGTCAGGGATGCTCTGGGCTTGGGGGAGATGGGGATTGGGGCAGGCACCTTTAGCTCTCTGATCGAGTGAGGGAGAAAGCTGGCAGGGTTCTTTAACTAGAGGGTGAAAGGCAGTAACCTCCTCTGGGCAAAGCAGGCAGAAAAAGGTTCCCCAGTGCACCAGCTGGTGCAGGATGTGTCCACCCAGTGGAACTCGACCTTCCTGACACTCGAGCGGCTTCTCAAGCAGAAAGCCGCTTTGCATCAGGTTCAACTGGTGATGGACAGCAGGGCACCTCCAGAGTACGTTGTGGTGGAATGGGAGATCCTGGCTCACACGGTCTTTGTTCTGAGACCGTTCCTGGCCATGACGGAGACTGTCAGCTCCTCCATGGCCACCATCAGTCAGGTGACCCCTCTGGTCCAGAGTCTCCTCGGGAAGTTGAAGGAGATTTTCCAGGATAGTGGCCCTGAGAGCAGGAAGCTGGCAGATGAGGCGGTTGATCTGGTGCGGCAGATGAAGGCAGGGATGAAGGCACGGTTAGATGAGCTCCTGAAGTGGGAGAAATACGTGTTGGCTACCATGCTGGACCCCAGGATCAAGGACAGCATGGCATGCCAGACAGCGCTCTATGGGCACTGGAAGGATATGTTGGTGGAGGGGGTCTGGCAGACAGAGAGGGCTCTGGAGAGTGCACAGCAGCAGCAGCAGGATGCCTGTGGGAATGGTGGGAGTGGGGGTAGCAACCCCATTCAGCCAGCAGGGTCTATCGCTGCCCTCTGTCATAGCAGTAGCAGCACTAGCAGCAGGCTGAGCAGCAGCAGCACCTGTATTGCGAGCATCAGCAGCTCGTATGAGCAGGGAACTCTGTTGAGCATCAGTTCATGCACAGCAGGGCAGGCAGCGTAGCTGAGGGCAGTGGTGGAGGTGTTGCCCAAGGACAGTTATGTGAGGGAGTATGACAGCACCTCAGCAGCAGCGGAGATCTACCTGAAGGAGGAGCCGTGCATAGAACCCAGCAATGATCCCTTGACCTACTGGGCCGGCAAAACCAACGTGTGGCCGGTCCTGTCCAAAGTGGCCAAGAGTCTGTTGTTCTGCCCACCAACAAGTGTCCCCAGCGAGCGGGTGTTCTCCATGGCGGGGGACATTTGCTCTCCCCACCGCCTGAGACTGGGGGCCAAGTTGGTGGAGCAGTTGCTGTTCATTAAGTTGAACCTTCCACTGCTTCCCCTAGCTGCCCCTGGACATGGATTAATGGTGAAGTGGCACACACCATCCCATGCCAGGAGCAGTCTTGGGACAGGGCTCCTCCTCAATCTGGGCTGCTGCTGCTGCTGAGGTACTGTCCCTCCCTTCCAATGCCTGGTGCCTGCCCTGACTCTCTCTCTCAGACTCTCTTACTAGACGGCCTCGGCCGGCCTGTCTGACTGACCTTATGACGCAGGGTGGTATTGAGAAGCTGCAAGCCTGCCAGCCGGCCTCTTTCTGAATGATCTCGGCCCACCTATCTGACTGGCTCTCTCCTTCTCGTACTGCACAGTTTTCGCCAACCTATCTGAGTGCCCTGCTAAGGTCCCGGCCTGTCTCCCCTACTGCCTATCATGCCACGCTGCCTGTCTTCCCACCCGCCCAGGTTGCCAAGATCAAAACCTGACTCAGTCTGCCTTCTGCTCATGAAATGCTACCTGTCTGCCCACCCGCCTGCCTGCCTGCCCAGGTGGCAAAGACAAAACCCTGCCTCAGCCAGCCTTCCGATACTCATCCCATGCTCCCTGTCTTCCCTTTCACCCACCCAGGTGGCCTAGATCAAACTCTTTCTCAGTCTGCCTTCTACTCATGCCAGGCTGCCTGTCTGCTCATCCCCCCCCCAGGTGGCCTAGATCAAAGCCTGCCTCAGTCTGCCTTCCTATGCTCATGCCAGACTGCCTGTCTGCCTGCCTGCCCGTTCAGGTGGCCAGGATCACAGCCTACCTCCGTCTGCCTTCTACTGATGCTACGCTGCCGGTCTGCCCACCTGCCCAGGTGGCCTAGATCAAAGCCTGTCTCAGTCTGCCTTCTGCTAATGGCACACTGCCTGTCTTCCCATCCTGTGGGCAAAGCTGAAGCCCTGCCCCAGCCTGCCTACCTCTCATGCCAAGGTGCCTGTATGCCTGCCCTGGCAACCCTAGGTGATGTGCCCCACTATCCTGGTAATACTGCTGCTGCTGTCTGCTGGTCCATGGGTGCTCTGCCCTGGCAAATCCAAATATGCCCATGCAAGCCTCCTGCTGCTGTCTGCTGCTGTATGGGAGCTCTTCCCTGGCAAATCCTACCATCCTGCGTCATGGGTGCAGTGTACAGGAAAATTCTACTGCTGATGTCTCTGATGTTCCATGGGATCGGTGCCCGGTCAATCCAATATCCGCTGCTGCCGCCAATGCTGCCCCTGCTGTCTGTGCCATGGGTTCTGTCACCAGGCAATCTAATGTCTGCTGCTGCTGCCAATGCCACCTCTGCTGTCTGTGCCATGGGTTCTACTACCAGGCAATCCAATGTCTGTTGGTACTACCAATGCTGCCTTTTCTGTCTGTCACGAGTTCTGTGCCCGGGCAATACAATGCCTCCTGCTGCTTCCAATAATGCCTCTGCTAACTGTGCCATGGGTTCTGCTACCGGGCAATCCAATGTCTTCTGCTGCTTCCAATTCTGCCTCTGCTGTCTGTGCCACGGGTTCTGTGCCCCGGCAATCCAATGTCTTCCGCTGCTGCCAATGCTGCCTCTGCTTTCTGTGCCATGGGTTCTGCTACCGGGCAATCCAATGTCCACCGCTGCTGCCAATGCCACCTTTGCTGTCTGTGCAATGGGTTCTTCTACCGGGCGATCCATTGTCTGCCATTGCTTTCAATGCTGCCTCTGCTCTGTGACATGAGTTCTGCTCCTGGGCAATCCAATGTCCACTGCTGCTGCCGCCTCTGCTGTCTGTTCCATGGGTTCTGCTACCGGGCAATCCAATGTCCACCGCTGCTGCCAATGCCGCCTTTGCTGTCTGTGCCATGGGTTCTGCTACCGGGCGAGCCACTGTCTGCTGCTGCTACCAATGCCACCTCTGCTGTGGGTGCCACGGGTTCTGTTCCTGGATAATCTAATGTCAGCTGCTGCTGCCAATGCTGCCTCTGCATGTCTCTTCCATGGGTCCTGTGCCCAGGCAATCAAATGTCCACTTCTGCTATCAATGCCGCCTCTGCTTCTGTGCCATGGGTTCTGCTAATGGGCAATTCAAATCCTTCCGTTGATGCCAATGCTGCCTCTGCTGTCTGTACCATGAGTTCTTGTCCCGGGAAATCCAATATCTGCCACTGCTACCAATGCTGCCTCTAATGTCTGTGCCATGGGTTCTGTGCCCCGGCAACCCAATGTCCACTTCTGCTGCCTCTACTGTGCTATGGGTACTGTGCCCTGGCAATCCAATGTCTGCTACTTGGTGGCCACATGATTCAGCACTGGGCAAGGCTTGACCATTGGAAGAATAGTTTATTGAGATCCTGAGAGTAGGATGAAAGCCTGCAACTCCCAGCCAAGCAGGGGTTCCAGCCACCAAGCCCTGGCTGGGCCTCTGTTGCTGCTCCACCAATGCCAGTCAGCCTACAACAACCAACCTATCAGGGGTGCCAGCCGCTATTACTGTACCAGGGCAGCATGCTAGCCATTTGCTCCTCATTCTTGTAGACAGGCATCACTTGGATGAGTGCACCGGTGGGGGTGGGGAGGCTGGGTGTCCACAAGATTCACCACCAGGCAAGGCTTGCCCAATTTGCAATAAAGTCTCTTGAGTTCAGTCATGATCGATGCCAGTCAACCTGCAACACCTGACGAAGCAGGGGTACCAGCCTCTCAAGCCCTGGCCGGGCCTCTGCCTCTGCTTCACCAATGCCAGCCAGCCTGCAATGCCCAGCCAAGCAGGGTTGCCATTCACTCACGCCCTGGCCAGGCCTCTGCCGCTGCTCCACCACTGCCACTCAGCCTGCAACACCTGGCCGAGCAGGGGTGCCATTCACTCCAGCCCCAGGACCCAACGTCAGAGCTCTAGGGCCTACATTAGAGGCAGGAAGGGCTGTTGTTTCACTTCATTGTCCATAAGTGTCCCACACAGAGGCCAACCAGACTTCAACACCCGGCCGAGCAGTGTTGCCAGTCACAGAGGCCTGGCCAAGCCTCTGCCACTGCTCCACCAATGCCAGCCAGCCTTTAATGCCCAGCTGAGCAGGGGTGCAAGCCATAGTTACTGTGTCTGGGTAATCCAATGTCTGATTCTGCTGTTGGCACTACACGTCAATCATTTGCTCCTCAATCTTGTAGATAGGCATAGTGCAAATGAGTGTGCTGGCGGGCAGGGATTGGGTGTCCACGAGCAAGGCTTCTAAACTTGCAATAGAACATCTTGAGCTCAGTTGAGTAGGATGCCAGCCTGCAACGCCTGGCCAAGAAGGCGTGCCAACCACTGAGCCCTGGCCAGACCTCTACTGCTGCTCCATTGATGCCTGGATGACAGCCTTCAATGCCCAGCCAAGAAGGGGTGCCAGCCACTCAAGTCCCAGGCCAACTGTCAGGGTTCTGGGGCCGTCATTCTGCTCACGGGGAGCTGTCATTCCACTTCATCTAGAAGCTTCCCAGGACCCACCATCAGGGTTCTGGGGCCATCATTCCGCTAATGGGAAGCCATCATTCCACTTCTTCTATAAACTGCCACTCTAGTCCCAGGACCCACCGTCGGGGTTCTGGGGCCATCATTCCGCTCACGGGAATCCATCATTCCACTTCATCTATAAACTGCCACTCTAGTCCCAGGACCCACCGACAGGGTTCTGGAGCCATCATTCCACTCATAGGGAGCTGTCATTCCACTTCAACTAAAAGCTGTCACTCTAGTCCCAGGACCCACTGTCAAGGTTCTTCAACCATCATTCCGCTCACAGGGAGATGTCATTCCACATCATCCAGCAGCTGCCACTGCAGCCCCATGACCCACCATCAGGGTTCTGGGGCCTATGTTCAAGGAAGGGAGGGCTGTCATCCCACATAATTCAGAAGCTGCCACTCTAGTCCCAGGACCCACCGTCAGAGTTCTGGGGCTGTCATTCCACTCATGAGGAGCTGTCATTCCACCACATCAAGAAGCATCCACTCCAGCCGCAGCACCCACCATCAGGGTTCTGGGGTCTACATTTCAGGGATGGGGGGCTGTTGTTCCACTTCATCCAGAAGCGGCCATTCTAGTCCCAGGACCCACCATCGGGCTTCTGGGGCCATAATTTCACTCACAGGGAGTCATCATTCCACCACATCAAGAAACATCCAAGCACTCCAGTCCCAGGACCCACCATCAGGGTTCTGGGGCCTACATTCCAGGCACGGGAGGATGTCTTTCCACTTAAATCAGAAGTTGACACTCTAGTCCCAGTACCCACCATCAGGCTTCCTGGGATGTCATTCCACTCACAGGGAGCTATCATTCCACTGCATCAAAAAGCAGCCACTGCAGCCCCAGGACGCACCATCAGGGTTCTGGGGCCTACATTCCAGGAAGAGAGGGCTGTCATTCCACATAATTCAGAAGCTGCCACTATAGTCTCAGGACCAACCATCAGGGTTCTGGGGCCGTCATTCTGCTCACAGGGAGCAATCATTCCACAGCATCAAGAAACAGTCATTCCAGTCCCAGGACCCACCATCAGGTTTCTGGGGCCTACATTCCAGGCAGGGAGGGCTGTCCATCCACATCATCCAGAAGCTGCCACTCCTGTCCCAGGACCCACCATCAGGGTTACGGGGATATCATTCCGCTGACAAGGAGCTGTCCTTCCACCATATCAAGAAACAGCCAGCCACTCCAGCCCAATGATCCACCCTCAGGGTTCTGGGGCCAATGTTACAGGCAGGGAGGGCTGTCCATCCATGTCATCCAGAAGCTGCTACTCCTGTCCCAAGACCCACCATCAGGGTTCTGGGGCCGTCATTCTTCTCATTGGGAGCTGTCATTCCACCGCATCAAGAAACAGCTAGCCACTCCAGCCCCAGGATCTACATTCAGTTTTCAGGGGCCTGCATTCCAGGCAGGGAGGGCTGTCCATCCACATCATCGAGAAGCTGCCACTCTAGTCTCAGGACCCACCATCGGGGTTCTGGGGCCATCATTCCACTCATGTGGAGCTGTCATTTTACCACATCAAGAAGCAGCCACTCCAGCCCCAGGACCCACCATCAGGGTTCTAGGGTCTACGTTCCAGGCAGGGAGGGCTGTCCATTCACTTCATCCAGAAGCTGCCACTCCTGTCCCAGGATCCACCATCAGGGTTCTGGGGCTGTCATTTTGCTCACGTGGACATGGCATTCCACCATGCCAAAAACCTGCCAGTCACTACAGCCCCAAGTCCCACCGTCAGGGTTCTGGGGCCTACATTACAGGCAGGGAGGGCTGTCATTCCTAGGGATGGGTGAATAGAACGGGATTCGGAAATTCTGTTTGGTTCAGTTCAGTTTGAAATTCGAGTTTGGAAATTCGGTTCGGTTCGGTTCGGTTTGAAATTTGAGTTCGGTTCGGAAGTTCGGTTCAGTCGACCAAATGGACTGAGTTCGGTCAAATTCTGAACTTCTGAACCAACTCCAGCCATTCAAAACCAGTTTTTTGTGTGTGTGTGTGTTGCCACTAGGGATGGGCGAATAGAATGGAGTATGGAAATTCGGTTCTGTTCGGTTTGAAATTCGAGTTCGGTTCGGAAGTTCGGTTCAGTCAATCAAAAAGAACGAATTTGGTCCGAACTCTGAACTTCCGAAGCTCGTTCGCCCATCCCTAGTCATTCCACTTCTTCCAGAAGCTGTCACTCCTGTCCCAGTACCCACCATCAGGGTTCTGGAGCCATCATTCCACTCACTGGGAGCTGTCATTCCACTGCTTTAAGAAACAGCCAGCCACTCCAGTCCCAGGACCTGCCCTCAGGGTTCTGGGGCCTACGTTCATGGAATGAAGGGCTGTCCATCCACATCATCCAGAAGCAATAGGGGTGCTGCTGCTGCTGCTCAGCCTGCTTCTGGTGCTGCTACTGCTAGGGCTGGGGACAGGGATAGACCCCGCCGGCTGAAAGGGGTGACTGCTCCCACTCCCACCATCTCCAGGAGCTTCCTCCTGCTTCTGCTGCCGCATACTCTCCATAGCCCTCTCTGCATACTGGACCCTCTCCACCAGGTCACCCTACCAGTACTCATAGAATTCTGTCTGATGTGCCACTCTGCCCTTGATCCTTGGATCCAGCATGGTTGCCAACACATATTCCTCCTACTGCAGGAGCTCATCAAACCAGGCCTTCAGCCCTGCCTTCAGCTGCCGCACCAGGGCAACCACCTCATCCGCCAGTTTCTTTTCCTGAGGGCCACAATCCTGCCCCTGGAGAATCTCCTCCAGCCTCCTGAGGAGACTCTGGACCAGAGGGTTCACCTGGTTGATGGTGACCATGGAGGAACTGATGGTCTCCATTATGGCCAGGAGCGGTCTCAGAATAAAGACAGTGTGAGCCAGAATCTCCCATTCTGCCCCATCTTATCCTGGAGGTGCCCCACTGTCTGTCACCAGTTAAACCTGATGCAATGCTCAAGAAGCCATTCGAGCATCAGGAACATGGAATTTCACTCGGTGGACACATCCTGCACCAGCTGGTGCACTGGGGAGCCTTGCTCGGCCTGCTTTGCCCGTAGGAGGTCGATGCCCTTCACGCTCCAGTTAAAGAAACCACTCAGCTTCCTCCCCCACTCGATCAGGGAGCTAAGGGTGCCTGACCCAATCCCCTTCTCCCCCAAGCCCAGAGCATCCCTGACCACCAGATGAAGAGTGTGAGCGGCGTATGGGATACTGGTGAAGCCACCTTCATGAACTGCCCTCAATATGTTGGCTGTGTTATCAGTAGGGATGGGCGAACAGATCGTGGTTCGGGTTCGGCCATTCAGTTCGGCTGCGTTCGGTTCATGCATCTGGGTTCATGCATTCGGTGCATTCAGGTGCTTCACTTGGTTCAGGTTCGGCCATTCGTTTCGGCCGTTCAGTTCGGGTTTGGCCGTTCGGAAAAAAATATCGCAAGAGCACGGGAAGCCATAATCGCGCTAGAAACTGGGAATTCGAGTGCATGCGGAACTGTGTGGCGAGTGAGTGTGTGTTTGACTGGGTGGCTGTTCAGTTTGTGTGTGTTTGGCTGTGTTTGTGTTGGGTATGGGTGTGCTGTGTGTTGGGGTGGTTGGTGAGTGTTGGTGTGTGTTGTGGGTGACTTTTTTGTGTGTGAGTGTTTGTTTAAAATTTTAAAAAAGCAAAAAATGAAGAAGGCTGCAATTCTTATCACCCATCTGGGGACCAACTTGTCAGTTGAGGAGGAGGAGGAGGAAGAGGTAGAGGTAGAGGTCACTGCCCCTACTACACTTCTAATGGTGGTGCCTGGCTCCTCGGATGAGCAAGTGGCGGACTCAGGAGGTGCTGCCAGGTTTGTAATTTTTTTTTTTACTTTGAGGACAAGAAAGGCTCTATCTGTTAGAGCAAACTCACTCGGGTGTGGTGGGTGCATGCCTGGGTGGTGGGCATCAGTCAGGTGCAAACAATGGGCATCAGCGGATGGCAGCAGATATCTGCCACAGAGAGAGAGGTCCGGTACTGTAGTGTGGGGGGCTCTGGCATTAGCAGCACCCCCGCTCAAACAAGTGCCAGGCTAAAGCTACCAAGGGTCTCCACTCTCCAGTTGTCATCCCAGTCCCTACGCACACCCAAATAAGGGCAGGGTCTTTCCTCAAGCCAGGGTCACATCTCCTGTCACCATCCCTAGCACCCCAAGGATGGCAGGATTTTCACGTGCCAGCCAGGGCCTTCCTAGTTGCAATCCCAAGCACCCCCAAGGAGGGCAGGATTTGTACGTGCCAGCCAGCCAGGGTCTCTCCATTGCCATCCCAAGCAGTACCCCAGGGAGCACAGGATTTGCACGTGCCAGCCAGGGGCTTTCTAGTTGCAATCCCTAGCATCCCCTAGCACCCCTGGGAGGGCAGGATTTGCATATGCTTTCTAGTTGCAATCCCTAGCATCTCAAGGAGGGAGGAGTAGAGGCATCATCATAAATGAATGATATTACTTTGGTGTTCTTAATGTGTTCCCATTTCAGAGAGGAATCAGATGCCGGCCCCAGCGCTGTTGCCAGGACCAGGCCAAGGACTCAGAGGACCCCTAGGCATAGACAGAGGTCACTGCCACAGCCAGTGACCCCCCCAGACATCCGGTGCCAGACATCAGATGTCTGGAGGTTTTTTGACAAGGGCAACGGAATCGCCACATGCAAGGTATGGCATGGGGACTGGAACAACAGGGAGTGAATTGCCCTATGACCTGTTAGGAACAGAAGTCCCTTGCAGAGAGAGATTGGATGGCCACCCTAGTCCACCCACTTGTGGAGACAGAATGCAGGCCGGGCTTGACAGACCATTGGTCTGACACAGTATGTTACTTCTTATGTTCCTATTTTTTTCTGTTCTTTTTAGATCTGCTACAAAATCTCCCAGCGCCAGAGGGAGGGGACCACATCTGGCCTAATTGCCCACATTGAGCGGAGGCATGGGCTGAAAGTGAGGCAGCAGGTGGAGGACTCTGATGTGGCCATGGAGCCCCAGTGCCAGAAATAGGGGGGGGGGGAAGGCAACCCACAAATGGCAGCATATAAGCCCTCCCCCCCCTCCAGTCCTGATGTGGAGGAGACGCCTGGGCCCAGGTCAAGGTCCAACTTGCAGCAGCCCACCCGGGACTTTGTGGCGCAGGTCCAGGAGTCTTCTGCCACCTTTGAGAACTGCCTGGTGGAGCAGTTGCAGGCAGCCCAGGTGGAGCGGAAGAAGGTGGGGGCATACGGGCAGTATGTCTCCGCCGAGCTAGAACGCGTGCAGATGTACCACCAGATGGTCTCCAGGTGGCATAGGGACACAAAAGAGGGTTTGGAGTTTGCCGTGGCCCATGGCTATGTGCTGGACGAGTCCCACATGGCCAGCCCTCAGGCCTGTAATGTACCCCAACGGCTGTTGCCTTTCCCCCATTCCCAGGAGACAGGGCCAGTGGCAGCAGAGATGCTTAGTTTAATTTAAAAGTTTCCTTTACATGTTTGCTTTTGTTTTATTAAATGTTGTTGTTTTGTTTTGTTTTCTTGCTATTTTAATAGTTTTAATTAAAGTTATATTTATTGTTACGAGCTTCGTTTGACCTGTCCAATCTTTTATCCCTATATGCTGAAGTTCTGGCTGGCAGGTGGCAGAATCTCATACAGCTTGTCGATCCCTACCAGCAGCACCTGCCACCTCATGTAGCATACTTATTAACCCAAAGATGTGCTTTGCCAGCAGCAGGGTTTCAACTAGCAGAAAGCCCCTCAGGAGGTTCAGGGCTTGTGTTTGTGTGGGTAGGTGTGACAGAGAGAAAGAGACAGGCTCCTTGGCAGCGGGCAGCAGGCAGTGGGAGCTGATGTTTGGAGGGGTTTTTAGTTTCAGCAGTTTCAGCGGGAATCCACGGGTGCCTGCAGAGAAGTAGGCTTTGGGGGAGGGTGGGGAGGCTGACACGTGGGCACCGGGCTTCTGGATGCAGTGAAATAGAATGCAGCCCCCAGTGATGGGAATGATGGTCCCAGAATCTCGTTGATGGTTCATGGGATGGGTGAGCATGACTGAATCAGGGATAGTGGAATGAGAGCCTAAATCCTATGAGGTACACTTCATTTGATCAGGCGATAGGTGGTAGCAGGACAGCAGGTACAGGGACGCACACAGGCAATCAGGCAGTCAGGCACATATAATATGTCATTGTGTGTTATACTCCATCTCATTACAGTAGGTTTGCTGTGTGTTGGACGTGGCCAATGGGCATTAATGGGCGCATGAGCACAGATGGGAGTTCTTCCTGGTTCTTGCAGGTGGCAGGGCACTGCCAGGAGGCGCCGCTGAGCCTTTGAAGCCTGTTGCCCTAAAGCAGGCCTGCTGATT
>QEPC01013498.1:13533456-13550345 GCA_003113815.1 Sphenodon punctatus
CATCTTCATGAATGTTAGACCCCTTGTCTCTCCCTCTGTTCCCCTTCCTAAGTCTCTCCCCCAGCTCCTGTCTCTCAGATTGTAAGCCCTAGGGGCAGGGACCGTGTCTATTTTACTACTTTGTAAAGTGCCAGGTACACTGCTGGCACTATATAAATGTTTGTTAATAATAATAATAATAATAATATGGAGGTAGATGGGTTGGATGGGTGAAATAGGAGGAGGATAGCAATGGACTAGGAATAGGAAGGACCAAAAACTGCTGGGATAGAGGAAGCCTTCTGAAATGCCTGCTGTTCAGGAACAGTGACTAACTCAGAAGGTATTGGGAAGGGGGGAGGCAGACAGTTTTGTTTCTTGCTGCTCCCGCCTCACCGCAAGCCCCATTGGTTCTGTGCAGCCTAGCCCGTGGCCAATCACAGACTGCCAAGCCAAAAGGGATGGTGATTGGGTAGGCTGCCTGCTACTCCAAGCCTCTCCACCCTTGCTACCAGGAAGTCTGCTCCTCAGCTGAGTCAGCTGACTCCTCCTCCCTGCCACATTTGGCCTTCCAGTGACCTGACACTACACCACGTTTTAGCCACCCGAACTCACCCGTATGCGATCCGGACTGACCAAACTGTTTGGTCATTTCAACGTTTGGAATTGAGTTTGGTTCGGTCTGTTTGTGTTCGGATTTGGGATCAGGTTCGGTCATCCGAACAGGCTGAGTTTGGGCCAAACTCCGAACTTCCGAACCTCTTTCACCCATCCCTAGTTATTGGTCACCACGGACCCCTTGATGAAGGGCGCACCAGGCATGACTCATTCCCTCACCACGGTGTTCAGGGCTGCCTCAATGTTCTGAGACATGTGGGGGGCTTCAATTACATCCACATGAAGCAGGACCCACCAACACCCTGCCTGAGGACCCCTCCTGCCACTGCCAAATGCTGCTTCTGGGTCCTACCACCAGTGTGTTGTCACAGCCAGGTAGGCATGCTGAGCGTTTCTGCTCAACCACAAGTCTGTGGTGAAGCGGACGGTGGCACCCTCAGCCACTGCCAGCTGCTTCCTCACCCGTTCCTTTAACGCCTGGTACAAGGCTGGTACCACCTGCCGACGCAGGGTGGTGCGCGATGGCAGCTTAAACTGGGGGACCAGGAATCCAATCAGGTGCCTAAACCCCGTGTCCCCGACCACCAAGAATGACTGCCTATCGAGTGTAATCATTTCCCCCAACATGCATGTGACTTTCAGTTGAATGCCATGCCATCCTGCATGCCCTGCAGCTGCCGATGGACTTGACACCTGCTCCCACCCCAGCTCCTCTGTGGTGCACTGACACTTCTGGGCCTCAACTGGCTGCTGCTGTTGCACCACTGATAGCGTTGATGGGAGGGGCAGAACATGGTGGCGACACAGCTCTCAGAGGGACGTGTGGCCGGTTCTTTCCAAAGTGGCCAAGGGTCTTTTTTCCTGCCCATCGATGAGTGTTCCCAGAGAGCGGGTGTTCTCTATGGTGGGGGACATATGCTCGCCGCACCACGTGAGACTGAGGGCAAAGTTGGTGGAGCAGTTGCTTTTCATCAAAATCAACCTTCCACTCCTGGGATTCCCTGAGCTGTCCCTGGACATGGATTGATGGTGCAGTGGCACACGCCATCCCATGCCAGGGGAAGTCTTTGGATGGGGCTGCTCCTCAATTTGGGCTGCTGCTGCTGAGGTACTGTCCCTTCCTCCCAATGCCCGGTGCCCGCCTTCCCCCCCCCCTCTGACTAGATGGCCTCGGACAGCCTATCTGACTGACCTCATGATGCCGGGTTGCATTGGGAAGGTGTAAGGCTGCCAGACATCCCCAGGGGCCAAGTACCGAACCTGCCTGCCTGGGCAAGTCGGGATTCCAAGCGCCAAGCCTTCCCGGTCTCTGATGCTGCTGCTTCTGGGTCTCCGAAGGCCTGCCATGCTGCCACGGGCCCTCCTGTGGGTCCCTGGAGCACCCCAAGCCTCCCGGCAGTGCCTAACTCCACCAAATGTTCGGGGAGTCCGAACTCCGTCGGACCGAACCCACAAACCTGAACTAAACTTTTCGTCCAAAAGGCCAAACATCCGAACTCCGTTCTGTTTGCACATCCCTACAAAATATATTTTGGAACAGAGAGGATCTACTTAGCCTATAAACGCTAGTGCAAATCTTTCCTTCTCCTCTATACATCATTATGTCACCTTCCTGAACCATACCTTCATTGCCTTGCTCTCAGATGGCCAGGTCATCTTTTTGTGATCCATTTTTCTTATCTCATCCCTCCTCTTTCTGTTTGTAATTGATGCAGGAATGCAGTGAAAGCACCAAACATTATGTGGTGGTATATGTTGTAAATGTGCCCCAGTACAGGGCTCATCCCCCTTACCAGAAGTAGGAACAACAAAGAAGTCTTAAGGTTATTCCAATAGATGAAAGAGCAGTTTATTAAAAGACAAGGTTGAAAGTTATACGCAGTCAACCATGCCTCAAACACATATTACCCCAAGAGGAAGGGGTTATACAGGACCCCTTTATAAAGTGTATTCCAGACTCTTTTTATTAGTCTACAAGCAAAATTTAAGATGGCATCACTAGAAAGCTAATGAATATGAGAATGAAGTCAGAGTACATAAAAAAAATATGTTTATGAACATTTTTGTTTGAATGACAGGTACAGAACATATTGTTTACAGAACATTGGTTTCTTAAGAAGCTTATTTCAGTGACCTATCCCCTTGTTTACACTGCTTTTATGGATGTCTTTAGACATAACAAAGATTGGTCCCTAACCCTAAGCACGTGTTTGGCCATTATGCACCATAACAATCCCAAAACCAATTTGGCCACTCGTTGAACACACGATGTGAAAACCATTACATCACAAGGACAATTTGCGTGTTCCAACTGAACACGTGGCCAACATTGTATCTAATTATATTGCGTGGCATGTTAGCAGGTACAAGAGGGGGAACGAGGCAGCAGCGCTTGTGTGCTGAGATTGGATGGTGACCAAAGCTCTGATTTGCCTCAAAATGGGCTGTGTGTCTAAACAGTGCCACATGGTGAACACAGGGCCAAACCTGTGTTCATATTAAGGTCAAAACACACATTCAGATACCCATTGACGTTATGTCTAAAGACACCCTCTGTCTCCTCAAAAGGATAAAGCTGGCAGTGGCATTGAGGAAGAACTGAACTAAGTAGAGGCACAGCTTGTTAACAGAATTGCCTTGAATATAGCTAATTGCTTTCAGCTTGTTAGAAGCTGACTGGCCTCTGAGTTACTATTAGAACAGAGATGTAATGAGTTTCATCCTTTGTTGAGTTGATCTCAGAGTGGCTTTAGGGGTCTGTTACTACAGTATAGGGGGAATATAGGAGGCAGAAAGAAGAATAATTTATCAGAAATAGGACAAACATCACTCAAAGATAAAAGGGGGCCAAGCTTCAAGAAAAGCAAAAAGTGTGAAAACAAATTCCAAATGACAAAGGCTGACATTGTTAACACCACCATCCCTGTTATGATTAATGTATTCAGCATTAACTAGCTAAGCCAATCAATGATAATTTCAGATGCAGAATTTAGCACACCATGACTCCTTTCCTGTCTAGTTAAGGGAAAGACCTCAAAGTGATGTAGGTCATGATTTGTACTTTACCACAATTGCAAATAAAACTGTTCTCGTAGTCCCATTATTGACTAGTCCAAAATGTGTGTTGTGCTTTTGTACACTTCCCCTGAATCATCCAAATCTGGCTATTTCTGGAGAAAGAATGCTGGATTAAATAAACCATTGGTCTGAGGCAGTACAGAAGCCTTTGTGCTCCTATATTCTTATTTTTCATCACACTCTTCCGTAGTCTCTTTGACTACACTACCACATTGGACCAAGTTTACTTTATATGTCCTATTTCTATCTCAAAAGTCACTCTTTCCATGACTCTCCTTCCAAACACAAAGTATACACTGACATCTCGGGAGATCTTTCTAGCAAGGCCATCATCTCTGTTTTATATGCCCAGGACTTCATGGTCGTTTACACTGTAGTAAAACCCTACCTCCAATCTGTCTCAACCTGAGGTTCTAGGACAGCGGAAGGGAACCTTTTCCCTCCAGCAAGCCACTTCTTAGTACAAGCTCCAGAGGCCAGGTAGAGGAATGAAGGGAAGGGCCAGATCATGGATTGATGCCATGAACCCATCTCCTATCCACAGCAGTAGAGGCTAACATTTAAAACATGAGCAAGAATGTGGGAATGTTTTTTAAAAAAATCACGATTCCAATCTCATGTAAGAACTGGAAGAGAAAGGAGAAAAGGTTTGTGTGAATACAGCCTGTGATTACAACACCAGAGTATTAACCTAACCTAGGATCTTGGGTTCAGACTGACCCTACCGAGCACCAAAAACATTAAAATATGTTAATTAGTAGCTCTTCAAGTTTGAGCTTGTAGAACATTGTCACCGGCACCTCTGGACATAAGATACTAAAATTTTAGCCTGATACATCTTACCGTTTGTCTCCTATAAACAAAAAAGTTGCATTTTTCAAACGGACCCCTGGTTTCCATAGAGTTTTCCTATTGGGGTCCAATGGACCCCAGCCAATGCATTTAAATAGGGGTCCAATGGACCCCAGCTTAAAATAAACCAAAATAAACAGTTTCCAAGGACCGTTCAGATAACAAGGGGACATGGAACGCAAGGCCACTTCAGACTGGCAGCAGCAATTAAAATTAACCCCTTCGCTGCTATTATCTTGTGCCTTTGTATCATGGTTGAAAATAACCATGAAAATATGCTAAGTATTGGGTCTACAACTTTGAGCTTGCAGCACATTGTCACTGGTACCTCAAATATCTGGCCATAACGTACTCAAATTTCAGCCAGATATCTCTTAATGTTTGTCTCCAATGACCAAAAAAGTGCCAGGATGCAAACGCACACAAGGTGTCAATGGAGTTTTCCTATTTGGTTTTACACAAACCTTTTCTCTTTCATTTCTCATTTGTTCATGTAATGTTAGGTTTCATTTCTTCAGCCTAGGTTTAACTGTCCCTTCTGGGGTCAGTTTGTGGAGACAAGAATCCTAAGCAAACAAAGAAATGCAAACAAGCCCTGAAGCATCCTAGGCAACAACAAAAGAAATTCAAATAGCAGACTATAACGGTGCTATAAAGGTGCTGAGTGTACTCCACTGTCCTTAGTAAAGCTTGACTATAAGGCACAGCCAGTAATTTTCAGGAGAGAATTTGCATTTGTGGCGGATTTGGCTAGTGAAAATAATCCCCATAAAACAGACTCTTTCATGTGTTTCTGTGTGTGCGTGTGTGTGTGTGTGTTCCCAGGGCTTAGTTTGAAGGTTTTGGGACACAGACTATATTTGGGGGTATAAAATAGATGCCACCTATAATGGGTTTTCCCATAGGGGTCCATATGTACCCCAAGACCTGGCAATTGCAATTTCTTTAAAGTCCGAAGGTAAGGGTTTAAATAGCACACAGAAATTTATCTTCACCCTGCATCACTAGCCTACACTGCTAACTCCTGATCAGACATGGAGCTTATACTTTAGCTGGGGGAGAGAAGCTGCTGCTCCTTGTACCACTGATCATGATCAAGGGGCGGGAGCATCCCATCTGCATGCGTATGGGGAAGTGAAGGTGGGAGAAGATTCCAAATAGGGCTAGGGATGAGATGACTGGTGAGTAGATTGGAATGAGTGGGCTGGACTGGGATTGTTATGTTCTTGTTAGTCTCTATCAGGATAGAGATGTTATCAGGATGCTATTTCTCTATCAGGATAATGCTTCTTTGCTTTGGTATCTTTATTAAGAAGCTATCTTTCTTTAATTGACAAGAACCTATTTACATAGAGACTGATTAACAGTCATAGGTAGGCTGCTACTGACTATGTCAGGCTCCATCTAAAACTAATTGACTTCAGCTGCCAAATCCTTACTATTACTAAGACCTTGGAATGTTCACATCATCTTCTCGCTTAAAGGCATATACAGTAGAGCTGAAACAAATACATTATTTTTTTTAACCTTGAAAATGAATTAGAAGTTGTCAGGCCAAACTTCTGGTGGCTTGCGCTCATTCACAAAGGCCTGCAGAGACCAGAATATGTACTCAGGATGTCTTCTTGCACCACAACTGCTCTCTGGCAGTGGGCAGCAGCGGGTGCCTTTTATACTAGAGGAGCTCAAGAAGTTGATGATGGTTCCTGGGACTGGAGTGGCTGCTTCTGGATGCAGTGGGATGACATCCCCCCGTGACTGGAATGATCCAGAACACTGATGATGATTCTTGGGACTGGAGTGGCTGCTTCTTGATGCATTGGAATGACATCACCAGAACCTTGATGATGGTTCCTGGGACTGGAGTGGCTGCTTCTGGATGCGGTGGGATGGCAGGCTCGTGTGACTGCAATGATGGCCCCATAACCCTGATGATGGCTCTTGAGACTGGAATGGTTGCTTCTGGATGCAGTGGGATGACAGCCCCCCCCCCCCGTGAGAGGAACGATGGCCCCAGAACTCTGATGATGGTTCTTGGAACTGGAATGGCTGATTATAGATGCAGTGGAATGACAGCCCCCTGTGAGCAGAATGATGGCCTCAGAATCCAGGTGAAGTTTCTTGGGGCTGGAATGGTAGTTTATATCTGTTTGCAGACAGCACCGCAGGTGGAGCAGCCAGGGGCCAGGCATGTTTCTGTGGGAGGGTTCCAGAGAGAGAGAGAGAGAGAGAGAGTCTCTCTGGCAGCAGCAGGTGGCATCGGAGGACCAAGCAGTCAGGCAGGTGGTAGCTTGGTAGGAGCAGCGGCAGCATCAGGGCATGTTTCTGTGAGGGGGGTGCCAGAGAGAGGGGGGGCTCTCTGTCAGCAGGTGGCAGCGGGTGGCATCAGAGGAGCAGGCAGCCAGGCAGGTGTCAGCTTGGGAGGAGTGGGGGTGGCAGCACTATCAGGGCATATTTCTGTGTGTGGGTGCCAGAGAGAAAGAGAGAGAGAGAGAGACTCTCTGGCAGAAGGCAGTGGGTGGCATTGAAAGAGCAGGCATTCAGGCAGGTGGCAGCTTTCCATGAGTGAAAGCGGCAGCAGCAGAAGCAAGGCATGTTTCTGTGTGGGGGTGCCACAGAGAGAGAGGCTTTCTGGAAGCACTAGTAGCCATTCAGAAGCCCCGCGAGTGGCAGAGTGTTGTCTTCAGGTCACACAGAGATCTCCTCATGGGGGGCCACCTTGGGAAGCCTCTGAGTGGTGGGGCATGTTCTTCAGGTCGCAAATACATTGCCCCATGGGGGGCCACCTTGGGAAGCTGAGGTGACATATGATACGTGGATACTAGTTTCACATACTATTGGTGGTAGTAATTTGGAAGCCCCTGAGTGGCAGAGTATCAGAAAAGGGAGTCTTGGGAAGCCCCTGACTGATTGCCCCACAGAGAGCAGGACAAATGAGAAAGAGAGAGAGAATTATTATTTTTATTTTATTTATTTATTTTTTATTTCATTATATTTATATGCCACCCCCCATGCCTACGGCATCTCGGGGCGGCTTCCAGCATAATATAAAACAATTTTTAAGCATAAAAAATCTACAATATCATAATTAAAACAAGTTTAAAACACCCCCCACAAAAATTAACCCACCCCCCACCCTCCCCTCTGAAGGCCTGGGCGAACAGCCAAGTCTTACAGATACGTCAAAAGCCCAACAGGCCGGGGCCAGGTGAGCCTCCTCTGGGAGGGAGTTCCACAACCACAGCCAGGCCACTGAGAACGCCATCTCCATTGTGGCCCCCTGTCTTACACGGGGGACCTCCAGAAAAGCGCCCCCGGTGGACCGAAGGGATCGCTCTGAGGCACGGAGGGCGAGGCGGACCCCGAGATATGAGGGGCGCAGACCGTGCAGGGCTTTGTAAATCAATACTAACATCTTGAGTCTGGCTCGGTACGCTATAGGCAGCCAGTGCGGAGCGTGGAGCGCGGGTGTTACATGCTCACGCCGACCCATCCCTGTTAGGAGACGGGCCGCCACATTCTGCACCAGCTGCAGCCTCCGACCCAGAAACAAGGGAAGCCCCACGTAGAGTGTGTGACAGTAGTCATGAAGGCATGGATGAGCGTGGTCAGATCGGGCCCAGAGAGGTACGGTTGAAGCCCCCGTACCAGATCCAGCTGGTGAAAGGCAGCTTTAGCCACCGCCTCCACCTGTCGATCCAGACGGAGGCCCGAATCCAAAACCACCCCCAGACTCCGAACCTGAAGAGCAACATGCGGGTTGCTCTTCAGATTCATATAAGGGGGGGCAGCAACATATAAGGGGGGGCAGCACCTCTCCTGCCCTTCCCACCACCATCACCTCCGTCTTATCGGGATTGAGCTTCAGTCTGCTCTGCCGCATCCAATCCACCACGGTCTCCAAACATTGGGAGAGTAAACAGACAGCAGGACCTGGGTCAGTTGAAAACGAGAGGTACAGCTGAGTATCATCAGCATATTGGTGACATCGCACCCCAAAACCTCTCACGCTCTCCCCCAGGGGCTGCATATACACATTGAGCAACAATGGAGACAGAATGGAACCCTGCGGAACGCCGCAGGTCAAGGCCCGGGGGCTAGATGTTTCAGCCCCCAGCACCACCTGCTGGCTTCTATCCAAGAGGAATGAGCAGAACCATCCAAGGACAGTCCCATCCAGACCCCCCAAGTCTCGCAGCCGTCTCAACAGCAGCCAATGGTCCACGGTATCAAAAGCGGCCAAGAGATCTAGCAGGATCAAAAAGGTGGAACATCCTGCGTCCATCTCCCGGCGGAGATCATCGACCAAGGCCACCAACACTGTCTCAGTACCGTAGCCGGGGCGGAACCCAGATTGAAAAGGGTCAAGGAAACCGATGCTGTCCAAATGCGCCTGAAGCTGCAGTGCCACTGCCCGTTCAATAACCTTCCCTAAAAAGGGAAGATTAGAGATGGGNCCTCCTCCAACCCTTCCACTTGCCCCCTTGATCCCATTCCTTCCCGCCTCCTCACCTCCATTACTCCCACTGTCGCCCCTTCCTTCCTGCACATCATCAACCTCTCCCTCTCTACTGGCTCTTTCCCTTCTGCCTTCAAACAGAAGGGATGCCGTCCTCGAGGTCCCCTCGGTTTCTCTGGTGTCGACCTTGCGGAAGGAGTTCTCTGTGACCCCACCACGGTTGTGGAAATCCCTCCCGTTTGAGGTCCATCTGATTACCGACCTCCCCTCTTTCCATAGACAATGTAAGACCTGGCTGTTCTGCTGTGCTTTTCCTGATGGAGAGGGGGTGGGTGGGTTGGGTTAGGGTGAGGGGTATGTTGTCTTTATATTGTGTTTTAATAGTGTTTAAAATTATATTATTGCTGTTTTTAATTGTTTTAATATTCTGCTAGTCTCTCCAAGATGCATTTAGTAGGAGGGGGCAGCATACAAATGTTATTAAAATAAATAAATAAATAAATAAATAAATAAATAAGATCCAGCTTGGGCTCCATTGAGCTTGGTCTCTTATGTATGGTCTTTTCATATGACATGCTCCCACCTATCTCCCCACAAATTTACTGTGTGAAGATGGGTGGAGGCATCTGTGTGAAAGTCATGGGGGATGGGTGCGGGTGCGTGCATGCTACACCCACCTCCACCCATCTACACCCATCAACCACGCATGGATCAATGGGCTCCAATGCCCAATGCTCCATTGGTGGAGATGGGTGTGTGCCCGTGGGAACGGGTGCATGCACAGACCCACCTCCACCCACCGCAGCTGAAACCCCCCCCCCCACGGTCCTTTTAAAAAGGGCCTATGTGAAATAGATGAAAGGTAGTGACTAAGGATAGGTGAACAGATCGCGGTTCAGGTTCAGTCGTTCGGTTTGGTCCAGTTCGGTTCACCCGTTCGATTCGTTCGTTCGGTTCGGTTGCCAAGATTGGGTTTGGTCATTCGGATTCGGTCGGATCAGTTCAGGCATTCAGAAAAAGTATCATGATAGGCCATGATCACATCAGAAACTGGATATTCGAGTGCGTGCAGAGCTTGTGTGCGTGAGAGCATGTGTGTTGTGGCTGGCTGGGTTTTCAGTTTTGATTCATGTGATTTGGCTGTGTGGTGTGTGTTGGTTTTGGTTTGGCTAGTTGGTGAGTGTTGGTGGGTGTGTTGACTGGCTATGACTCTTTTTAATTATTATTTTTTTTTAATGGAGAAGAAGGTGAACAGTGCCACCACCATTAACCGCCGGGCCTGGGGGAAGGCCAAGGTGGCGGAGCTGGTGGTGGAGGAAGAGGTTCTTCCTGCCGCTGCTGCTGGACATTCGGTGGTAGAGGAGGATCCAGAGCCAGCGGGAAGAGGAGGTGCTGCTGCCACTGCTATCAGCTGGTTTGTAAATTCTTTTTTTTTACTTTGAGGACAAAAAACTTAAGCCTCTATCCGTTAGAGTGAGCTCACCAGCGTGCGGGTGGGTGGGTGCGTGGGTGGTGGGCATCAGTCAGGCACAAACAGTGGGCATCAGCAGGTAGCAGCGCATGTCTGCCACAGAGAGAGAGGGTACTGTAGCATGGGATGCTCTTCCAGCAGTCAGGCACGAGCCCGAGCTGCACCCCCACCCAAGCATGTGCCAGGCTAGCAAGGGTCTCCATTCTCCAATTGCCATCCCTACCTAGCACCCCCAAATAAGGGCAGAATTTGCATGTCCCAGCCAGGGTCTTTCCAGTTTCCATCCCTAGTGCCCCAGGGAGGGCTGGATTTGCACGTGCCAGCCAGGGTCTCTCCATCCCTCCCTAGCAGCACCCCAAGGAGGGCAGAATTTGCAAGTACCAGCAAGGGTCTTTCTTGTTGCCATCCCTAGCACCCCAAGGAGGGCAGGACTTGCACATGCCAGCCAGGGTCACCATTTCCCGTTGCCATCTGTAGCACCCCAAGTAGGGAGGACTAGAGACATCATCATAAATGCATGATATTACTTAGATGTTGTTTATGTGTTCCTGTTTCAAGGAGGAATTGAATGCCGATCCCAGCACTGGTGCCATGCCACGCAGGACAACGAGGCTGAGGTCGGACTCTTCAGTGCCACCCCCAGACAGTCAGTGGACAAGGTCCAATGTCTGGAAGTGGTTTGAGAAGCACGAAATATATGCCGTCTTCAAGGTAAGGCACGAGGACTGGAACAACAGGGAATGGATTGCCCAGTGTCCTCTGACCTGTTAGGAATGGAAGTCCCCTGCAGAGAAAGATTGGTCACCCACCCACTTGTGGAGACAGAATGCAGGCAGGGCTTGACACAGACCATTGTTCTGATGCCGTATGGCACTTCTTATGTTCCTATCTTTTTATGCTCTTTAGATCTGCTTCAAAAGATTAAGGAGGCAGAGAGAGTGGACCACATCAGGGCTAATCACCCATATTGAAAAGCTCCATGGCCTGATGGTGAAATGGCAGGAGAACTCTGGCATGGCCATGGAGCCCGAGCAACAGCATCAGAAGAAGGGGGGGAAGACAACCCAGAAGTGCTGGCATGTGAGCATAAGAGCCATTCCCCCTCCTCCAGTCCCGATGTGGAGTCCCACATGCCCCAGGAGTCTTCTGATGACAAGGCCTTTGTGAAGGAGTTGGAGACGCCCAACCAGGACTTTGTGGCTGCCCTAAAGGTGCAAGCAGCATCCAAGGAGAACCAACTGGTGGAAAGGTTCCAGGTGGTCAAGGTGTGGGAACAAAAGGTGGCGGCATACACGTAGTACGTCTCAAAGTATGTGTCCACCAAGAAGACCAACCTGGAACATTTCCGCCAGTCAGTCTCCAACTGGCAGGTGGCCGTGGCAGGAGCCGTCGACTATGCGATTGAGCACAGCTAAGAAATGCCGACGGGTGTGATGCCCCCTGCCCCTACCTCCCGTGCACCCCTTCTTCCTTACCCCCAACTTCCAGGGGGTAGACCCAAAAACTGAATAAATAGATACGTTTCCTTTCTAGTTTGAAATGTTTTGTTTTTGTTTTATAATGTTGTTGTTCTTGTTGTTTTGTTAATAAAAGTTATATTTGTTTTTATTGTTACGAGCTTTGTTTTAACTTTCCAATCTTTTAACCCTCTGTGCGGAAGTTCAGGCTGGCATGTGGCAGAATCTCATACAGCTTGTTGATCCCTACCAGCCGCACCTGGCACCACATGTAGCATAGTTAAGGTATTAACCCAAAGATGTGCCATCATCAGGGACTCAACTTGCAGAAATCCCCCCAAGAGGGGCAGGGCTTGTGTCTGTGTGGTTGTGCCAGAGATAAAGAGAGACAGGCTCCTTGGCAGCGGGCAGTGGGTACTGGTTGTTAGACCGTGGATTGCTGGTTGCCAGGTTACAGAACCGTTTGCACAGACAGCATATAGGCCTGGAGTGGGCTTTGGCAGCAGCAAACATGGGTTGCCAGGGCAGGCAGGCACGCAGCGTGGCATGAGCAGCATTCAGGCAGGATTTGTGCTTGGCAACCTGGGTGGGCAGGCAGGCAGTCATGGCAGCTTGGCATGAGAGGCAGGCAGGCAGGCAGGTGGGCTGAGGCAAGCTTTGAGCTGGCAATGGCAACCTGGGTGGGAAGGAAGGCAGCATGGCATGAGCGGCAATCAGGCAGGCTTTGAGCTTGGCAGCCTGGGTGGGCAGACAGACTACATGGCTTGATTGGGAGCAGCAAGAGCCATTGACTTTCCTGGGTTTAGACCCCTTGGCTGACAGAGGCAACATATAGACATGGGGGCCATTGGCACTAGCAGCAGAAGACAGTGGGTACAGAACCCTTGGCACAGACCGCATATAGGCATAGGGGCCATTGGCACCAGCAGACAGTGGATTGCCAGGGTACAGAACCCTTGGCCCAGACAGCATATATGCCTGGTGGCCTTGGTAGCATCAGACAGTGGGTTGCCAGGGTACAGAACCCTTGGTACAGACAGCATATAGGCCTAGGGGCCATGGGCAGCAGCAACAGACAATGGGTTGCCCAGGTACAGAACCCCTGGCACAGACAGCATATAGGCCTGGGGGCCATTGGTACTAACAGCAGCAGACATTGGTTGCCAGGGAAGGCAGGCAGGTGGCGTGGCATGTGCGGCAGGCAGGCAGACTGAGGCAGGGGTGAGCTTTGCAACCTGGGTGGGCGGGCGGGCTGGCAGGCAGGCAGCATGGCATGAGAGGCAGTAGGGCAGGTGGGCTTGGAAGGCTTTGAGCTAGGCAACCTGGGTGGGAAGACTGGCACCTTGGCATGGGAGGCAGGAAGGCGGACTGAGGCATACTTTGAGCTTGGTGGCAAGCTGGGTGGCCAGACACAAAGCGTGGCATGAGAGGCAGTAGGGCAGGAAGGCTGGGATATTGGCAGCAGGGGACTCAGATAGACTAGCAAAGACTGCAGCGCAAGAGAGCGAGAGTCAATCAGTGTCACATAGGTGGGCCGAGATCATGTAGCTATAGGCCAGCTGGAAGGCTTACAGTATGTTTCCCAGTGCCACCCTCTGTTATGATGTCAGTCAGATAAGGTGGATGAGGACGTCTAGTATGAGAGAGAGAGTGAGAGAGGGAGAGGCAGGGTGGGTGCCAGGCATTGGGAGGGAGGGACAGCACCTCAGCAGCATAGGAGCAGTAGCCCTAGCCCAGATTGAGGAGGAGGAGGAGGAGGAGGAGGAGGAGGTGGAGGAGGAGGAGAAGGAGAACGAGGAGGAGGATGAGGATGAGGAGGAGCCCCGTCCCGACTGCCCCTGGCATGGGATGATGTGTGCCACTGCACCATCACTGCTTGTCCATGGGCGGATCAGGGAATCCCAGCAGGAGAAGGTTCACCTTTATGAAAAACAACTGCTCCACCAACTTGGCCCTCAGTCTCAGGCGGTGTGGGGAGCAAGCATCCCCTGCTACAGAGAACACCCAGTCACTGGTGACACTGGATGGTGGACAAGACAGGATACCCTTGGCCACTTTTGACAGGGCCGGCCACATATTGGCCTTGCCAGCCCAGTAGTCCAAGGGATCTCTGCTGGGATCAATGCATGACTCCTCCTCCAGGTAGGTCTCCACTGCTGCTGAGGTGTCATCATACTCCCTCTGGTAGCTCTGGGTGGGCACCACCTGCCTGACTGCCCTCAGCCACACTGCTTACCCTTTTGTGATGGGTCCCATGCTCCCCAGAGTGGACTGCACACAGGAGGAGCTTCTGGTGCTAGTAGGGGTCCTGCTGCTGCTGCTCATCCTGTAACTGGTGCTGCTGTTACCACTAGGGATGGGGGCAGAGATAGATCCAGATGGCTGGAAGGGGTCGCTGCTCCCACTCCCACCATCCCCAGGGGCATCCTGCTGCATGGCCCGCTCTGCCTGCTGGACCTTCTTCACCAGCGTACCCTTCCAGAGGCCATAGACTGCTGTCTCACGTGCCACGCTGCCACCCCAATCCTGGGGTTGACAGGACATATTCCTCCCGGCACAGGAGCTCATCAAACCACACACTCAGCCCCGCCTTCAGCTTGCATGCAGGTCAAGCACCTCATCAGAGATCTTCCTGCCCAGAGGGACACAATCCCGCCCCCTGAGAATCTCGTCCAGGCTCCTGTGGAGACTATGGACCAGCGGGGTCACCTGGTTGAGGGTGGAGGTGCTCACGGTCTCCGTCATGGCCAGGAACGGTCTCAGGATGAAGACTGTGTGAGCTAGTATCTCCTGTTCCTCCCTCTTGTACCCTTGAGGTGCCTCAATGTCTGTCTCCAGTTCCACCTGATGCAGGGTAGCTTTATGCTCAAGAAGTCGCTCAAGCATCATGAAGGTGGAATTCCACCTGGTGGAGACATCCTGGATGAGCTGGTGCACCAGGGTCCCTTGTTCTGCCTGCTTCTCCCGGAGGAGCTCACTGTGTCCTTCACGCTTCGGTTGAAGAGCCCCACCAGCTTCCTCTCCCAGTCGACCAGGGAGCTAAGGGTGCCTGGCCCAATTCCCTTCTCCCCAAGCCAAGATCATCCTTCACCACAAGATGGAGGGTGTGTGCGGTGCAAGGGATGCTTGTGAAGCCCCCGTCATGGACTGCCTTTAGTATATTGGCCACGTTGTCCGTAACCACACACCCCTTGGTGAGGGCAGCGCCTGCCATGACCCACTCCCTCACCATAGTGTCCAGGGATGCCTCGAGGTTCCTTGAGGTGTGGGAGCTGTCCATGACTTGTGACTGAAGCAGTGCCCATCTGTACCTTGCTTCAGGACCCCTGCTGCCACTGCCAAGCACTGCCTCTGGGTCCTGCCACCAGTATGCAGTCACTGCCAGGTAGGCATGCTGGGAGTTTCTGGTGGACCACAGGTTAGTGGTGTAGTGAACCATGGCCCCTCCAGCCCCTACCAGCTGCTCCCTTACCCGCTCCTTCAAAGCGCTGTACAGCTGTGGCACCATAGTCTGACTCAGGGTGGAGTGGGTAGGCAGCTTAAAGTTGGGGGCCAGGAACCCAATCAGTCACTGGAAGCCCTTGTCTTCCACAATTGCGAAGGGCTTCCCATCCAGAGCAATCATTTCTGTCAACATGTGCTTTGCTTTCTCTTGGAAGCCACTGCCATGACACCCTGCTGATGGCCTTGACAGATCCCCCCACCCCAGCTCCTCCATGGTGGACTGACGTCACTCTTGGGGAGGCTGCTGCTGCTGTCCTGCCCCCCTAGCAGGAGGAATATTGCTCCTGCTGCTATAGAGAGAAGTTAGTGCTGGTGCAGGACGCTTGCCCACTGAAGGAGCCGGGCACCTGGCTGCTGCAGTCGGGAACCCGCATGCATCCACTTCCCCTGACTTCCCATTGTGCAGCAGAGCACTGTGGCATGACTTTAGGTGCCTTCCCATCGCTGTTGTCCGCAGGTTGCTGAGCACCTGCCCACGCTTTACCAACTTTTTTCACACAGTGCACTGCACTTCTCTGGGATCATCTGTCTGCACCTGCTTAAAATGATCCCATGCTGAGGATTCCCACCCACCCCCTCTTGCCTTCTGGTCAGCCCCGGGTGATGCGCCTCACCCTCCGGATACTGGATCAGCCCCTGAGGTCAGCTGGGAGTGCCTACCTTCAATTTCCTCGGGTATCTCAAGTGGTGACGATGAGGGGGACATACTCTGTGGCTGCACCACAGCTGTCTCCCTCCTGAGGGAGGCCCGCCTGGCCCCAGACCATCCCTCTTTCCAAAGACAGTGTAAGACCTGACTGTTCCACCAGGATTTTGGTGAGGGAGATAGTTAATGGGAGGGGGATGAGTGGGAGGGGGGCTGGGTTAGGGGTAGTGATGGGTGAGCACAGTTCGGAGGTTTGGAGTTAAGCCGACCGAATGTGAACCCGACCCCGACCCTGACCCCGAATCCAAATCTGAACACGAAGTGACCGAACTGAACTAGATTCTGAACGTCGAAATGACCAAACAGTTCGTTCAGTTCGGATCGCTTTTGGGTGAGTTTGGGTTGCAAAAACATGTGACTGGAAGGCAAAACGTGACAGGGAGGGGGGAGTCAGCTGAGGAGCAGACTTCCAGGCACCAGGGGTGGAGAGGCTTGGAGTAGCAGCCAGCCTGCCCAATCACCATCCCTTTTCGGCTCAGACCAACGGGTTCACAGTCTGTGATCGGCCACGGGCTAGGCTGCATGGAGCCAATGGGGCTTGCGGTGAGGCGGGCACAGCAAGAAACAAAACTGATTGCCTCCCCCCTTCCCAACACCTTCTGAGCTAGTCACTGTTCCTGAACAGCAGGCATTTCAGAAGGCTCCCTCTCTCCCAGCAGTTTTTGTTCCTTCCTATTCCTAATCCATTGCCATCCTCCTCCTATTTCACCCATCCAACCCATTTACCTCCATATTATCATTTATTTAGATTATATTAGATAGATT
>QEPC01013498.1:13550410-13562656 GCA_003113815.1 Sphenodon punctatus
TCCCTCTCCCTCCATATTCCATCCCTCATTCCCTTCCCCTGTTTTTTTATTTATTAGAGTAGGATTAGATTGATTTAGGTTTTATTTCAGTTTTTGTACCACTCCCTCCCTATGTTGTTGTGAGCTGTCTGCGTCCCCCCCCATCCCTGTGTAATATTGCATATTTATATATAGAGAGAGATTAAAGTAGTTAGGTAGGAGTTAGTTATTAGTTATTACAGTTAAGTTAGCTTAGTTATAGTTTATAGAGATCAATGATTCAGTTTTAGAGTGTGTTTGTAGGACTAGGTGTTAGATATTCCATTATTTAGTTCCATTGGTTTTATAATAGTTAGATAGTTAATAGCAGTTACATTTAGTGTAATATAGATATAGATATAATATTAGATAAAAAAATATTATTAAACATTAAAAATTGTTTTGGAGATCTGCGCATGCGTCGGGCTGGCTAGGTAGGAGAAGTCCGAGCTCCGCACCCCCGCTTTAAAAAAGAGACAAAAAGAAAGAAAAAAAAGTAAATGGAACCTTCAAGTTTAGACATGCCTAATAAGAACAAAAACAGGCAAAAAATATCCCAAGATAATGAGTTGGAGGGAGTCTGCCAGCGGAGGGATGCCGCGGGGCCTGAGGAGCAGGGGAAAGCCACCGGCAGTTTAAAATGGGTTCCAAGAAGCCCCGAGGCAGGGGAAGACTCAGCCATGTCTGAGACCAGTGAGCAGACTGGGGAAAATGAATTAGAGGAGCAGGGAACCCCTCCAATAGGCAGAGATAGCATGAGGGAAGGGAGGAAAGGTCCGGAAGAGGGAGAAAGGGCCACAAGTCACAAAAGGAAACCAGTGGTCCCCGGGGAGAGGGGACAAGCCTTAGTCGGCAGGAAAAGGATGCCTGAGCTGCTCGAGAAAAACGCAGACTCAGGTGGTTCCAACTCAGAAACAGAACTGCAGGGGACCCCGTTAAGAAACTTGATCCTCCAAATGAAGAAGGAATTGCTGGGAGAGATGAAAAAAATAAAGGGGGCAATTGAAGATGGGAATAAGAAACTGGAGAGCCTGACAAGAAGAACAGAGGTAGCAGAGGGAGGAATATCATCCCTGGAGGACCAAGCCCTGTAGAATGATGTAATAATAAATAAACTAAAAGGAAAAACAGCTTTATTAATGCAGAAATGTGAAGACTTAGAAAATCGCTTCAGAAGGGTAAATATGAGGATCCATGGGGTAAGAGAGGCTGAGGGAGCAGGGCGCATTAATGAAATTATATGGACAATAATAAGGGAAAACTTCCCAGACAGGGGGAACTTGCATAACCCAGACATTGACAGGACCCACAGGGTAGGACACCCGAGACAGAGAGATTCGGAGCCTCCCTGCCCTATCATAGTGAAGTTTACCTCATATAACATTAAAGAGCATCTGCTGCAAGCTGCTAGGAACAAAAGGAAGCTGACATATCAGCAGAACCCAGTTAGAATGCTACCAGATTATGCAGCACAGACTGTTAAAAGAAGAATGAGATGGAACAAGTTCTTTGGGACAATGATAGAAAAAAACCTCAGCCCCAGAATCATCTTCCCTGCACAACTCTTGATCACGGACAAAGGAAAAAAGAAAATCTTTGACGCCACAGAAGACCTGGAAGCCTTTTTACTTTCAATACCAGCAGTGACAAGGAATGACAGCGGGGCAGCAGCAGAATGAACTGGTTTGACCTCACATACAGGAAAACTTTCAGCACTGGAGGAGTATCCTCAAGTAACTCAAATTAAGATCTCACTACACAGAAGGGAGAAGAGATGAAAGATCATTAAATGATTACCTGGGGACTGAAGGCAGGGTGGAATAGGGGGGTCTTGTTGCTCAACCAGAGTTGGGGAAAGTGGATGCAGGGAATAATATTTTGCCCAGAGAAAAATCAACCACAGAGAGGAAGAGGGGAGGTCTTGAAACGGGCATCTGGGCATAACTTCTAAACAAATCCAGGTTGGGGATTGAAGGCAGGGTGGAATAGAGGAGTCTTGATGCTCAACCAGAGGTGGGGAAGGTGGTTGCAGGGAATTATGTTTACCCAGAGGAAATAGGCTGCAGAGGCGATAAGAGGGATTGGGACTCCTATGCAGGAGCAGTAAGGAGCCCCCAAGATATGGACATTATGAGGGTTTGAACAGGCAGGATGGAAGAAAGGGGTCCTGATACGCGGGGAAGAAGGTTTAACCCAAGGTATAGATAATAAGTTGGCTTGCAGATAAAATTCTAAAGTACAAAGGGGGGAAGAGGGAGGGCTTGAAAAGAAGCAGGGGAAGGAAAGAACACCAAGGAGCCAGCATCATGCAAATTTCTATGGAGAGAAGTAAGGCTCAAAGAAGGGGGGGAGGGGAAGGAAGCTGAGGAGGGTTTGTTTGTTTGTGTGTTAAAGTTTTGAATGTTTTTAAAAGTTGAAATGTGCAAGAAAGTGTGTGGAAAAAAAGAGGGGTTACATAGACATGAGCTTCATACAAGGGAAAACAAAAGATGGGAGGTAACAAATTTAGATAAAGAAAAAAGAAAAAGGACAAGGGACAGACTGAGGCATAATAAAAAAAAGAAAGAAAAAAGCCCAATGAGTGGATTTAAAACAATTTCACTTAATGTCAGAGGACTAAACTCCCCCCAGAAAAAGAAAAGGGTCAAAAAATTAATAGCTGAACAAGGAGAAAATATTTTCTTCCTGTAGGAGACCCATCTGCTGAGGAAGGATGTAGCAAGAATGGCAAGCCCCAAAATAGGAAAGCTGTACTCCTCCTGCTCACTAAAAAAAAATCAGGAGTCCTTATTGGATTAAATAAAAATAGAGACTTTAAGGAAGAAAAAATTATAACAGATAAGGAGGGGAGATTTTTGTGTGTCATTGGTAAGCTGGGGAACCTACAAGTCTCATTAGTTAACATGTATGGCCCAAATGAAGGCAAACTGGAGTTCTATAAAAAATACACCTCCATATTGATGGAAGAAGCCAAAGGATGGATTATATTGCAGGGAGACTTAAACTCTATTTTGTCGGGTATAGACCACTCAAAGGGAGAGGGGCTCAAGGCAGAGCAAAGGAAGATAGCTAGGTTGCTCCATGCGGTGGGGCTGGAGGATTTATGGAGGCACATAAAAGGGAAGGCAAAAGAATATTCCTTCTGTTCGGCAGTACATAATGTGTACTCACGTATAGACCATGTATTGTGCTCAAAAATGGAGCTGGGAAGATGTTGTAAATGTTTCATTCTACCTGTGGTACTTTCAGATCACAATGCGATTGTTTCCATATTCAAAGATCCAAAGGAAACAAAGAGGAACAAAGAGGAAGACCCAGAGGAAATTGGCGGCTAAGGAGATCCATTTTAAATGTAAGGGAAAACAGGGATCAAATTTTGGAAGACATAAGGGAGTTGTTTTAAATAAATGAGTTGTCAGTCTCATCGCCTGGAGTGTTGTGGGAAGCTGCCAAGGCAGTAATCAGAGGGAAGATAATTTCCTTACAGGCGCAGATGGATAGAAGGAAAAGACAGAGTGCTAAGGACTTATATAACGAGTTGCAAAAGCTGGAAGCCCAAAATAAAGTGAATCCCTCAGACAAGCTGCAATGCGAAATCCTTAAAGCTAGGGAAATGATCAATATTGCAGAACTGGGGAAAATAAAAACGCAATTACAAAAAATAAGATACCACTATTATGAATTTGGAAACAAGGCCAGCAAAGCATTGATCAACCTAGTCAAATCCAAGCAAAGGAAGGCTTTTATCCCAAAAGTACAAAGTGCTCAAGGTGACTATTTAGGGGAACCCAAGCAAATCCAAATGGCCTTTCTGGACTTCTTCAAATTTTTTTACACTTTATGTAGGCCCCAAAAAGAAAAAAGAAAAATATTCCTAAACTCTATAAAGATGCCGCAGATTAATGAAGACTAAAAGGCTTTCTTGAATACAGCAATAACCACGCAGGAGGTCCTGGAGGCAATTGCTACATTAAAGAAAAACGAAGCCTGTGGCCCGGATGGCTTTCCTAATGAATTCTACCAAGCCTTCCAAGAGGTACTTGCCCCACATTTAGCCAATGCATTTAATAATATTTTGAAAGAAGCAGTCATGCCCCAAAATCTTTACCTAGCAACTGTCACCCTAATCCCCAAACCAGGCAGGCCAGTGGAATTATGTGGCAGCTATCGTCCAATCTCTTTACTGAATTCAGACTATAAATTATTTGCAAAAATATTAGCTAATAGACTGAAGTCAATAATTTGGGAGGTAATTCATATCAATCAGGCAGAGTTCATACCAGGGAGACAGGGGAAAGATAATATAAGAAAGGCGATAAACATAATATACAACTTAGAACTGAATAAAACCGCGGCCTCCATAATCTCAGTGGATGCTGAGAAAGCCTTTGATTTGGTTGAATTAGATTGTCTTTTTCTCACAATGGAAAAGATGGGATTTGAAGAGAACTTCCTAGATTGGATCAAAACTATATACAAAAAGCCATAATCTAGAATCTTAATTAACGGGGAACTCTCTGAGACTTTTGAGCTACAGAGGGGAACTAGGCAGGGGTGTCCCCTGTCCCCGCTCCTGTTCAACATTGTCTTAGAGGTGCTGGCGAACGCAATCCACCAAAATGAGAAAATCAAAGGGGTGGAAATTGGAGGGAAAGAGCATAAGCTATCTCTGTTTGCGGATGACCTATTGCTTTATGTGTCTGATCCAGAGAGCTCGTGCAAAGAACTGTTAAAAGTGTTTGCGGAGTTTGGTGAAATCTCTGGCTACAGAATAAACAGAAGAAAGTCATACGCATTGGTATTTGGTAAAGATAAACTGCAGGAACAACATCTTGCAAAAACCTCGCCCTTCCCAATAAGCAATGCAGGTTTAAAAAACTGGGGATAACTCTACCCAGAAATACAAAAGATTTGTATGAAATAACTATGTCCCCCTATTAAGTAAATTGGAAGAAGAAATAAGACCTTGGAGAAATTTTATGGTGACATGTCTGGGGAAAATAAATCTATTTAAAATGATATAACTCCCAAAGATCCTGTATAGATTTAATACAATACCAATTCCACTCCCAGATTCCTTTTTTAAGAAATGTGACCGTATGCTAAACAATTTAATCTGGAACGGCAGGAAACCAAGGATGAAAAAAATAACTTATAAAAACAAGGGATAAAGGATGGATTAATTTACCAGACCTGGAAGTGTACTACAAAGCTGCAGTACTGGGTGCACTTTCAGATTGGTATATACAATCAGATGCCCAAGACTGGGTGGAGCTAGAAAGAATGGTCATACAAGCGGATTAGCTAAATAATGTAATACTAGATTTGAATGAGGGTCAACTAGCCCTAGCAAAAGAACACCCCTTTGCAGGATCAGTATTACAAATTTGGAGGAAAATTCAAAAAAGGGCAAAAATTGTACCAGGGAAATCCCCATACACCCCCATTGATATGAAGGAGGCCAAATCACTACAACTAGCTCCGGATCTGAGAAACAGCTTTAAAGTGAGAGGGGTAACTAAAATGCACCAATTATTCATTAAGGTGAAGTTTATTCCCCTACATAAAATGGAGACACTGACACAACAAAAGCTGGAGATTTTCCAATACTTGCAATTAAAAGACTTATGTACGGCTCAGCAAGCAGGGGAGAGCTTTGGGAGGGACCCATACAGAATTGAAAAATTACTATTTGAGAAAAGTAAAACTGCCGGAAAAATGGGGAGACTATATAAAGAACTTAAATCTATACTTTACAGCAGTAGGAATACCTATCTTGAAAAATGGAGCAAAGATCTAAAAAAGGAGTTAGGAGAACAGGAAGCTAAAATCATCTGGGATCACATGCACAACTGTGCCTCCTCCTTAGAAATTAAAGAGGCTCCGATAAAATTGACCATGAGGTTTTATCTGACCCCTCATAGAACAAGATATATAGTGCCAGGGGGTAGAGCGTTTTGCTGGAGGGGCTGCAGAGAATGGGGAGACTACTTGCACTGCTGGTGGTCATGCAGCAAGGTGCTGGTCTTCTGGGGCAGGGTCTGGAAAGTGATAAATCAACTAGCAGGGACACTAGTTCCCTTCAGACCTGAAGTAGCACTTTTGGGTATATACCCGAAGGGGGAATCTTTAAAAGGGAAAACCTAATCCTGCAAGATGCTCTTCTTAGCTGCCATCAATATAATTCTTAGACATTGGAAAGATCAAAGTGAGCTTCAGATGGAAGAGTGGTTACTAGTGGTGGGACCCCGGGCCCATTACCGGTTACCGGATTTACCGGTTACCGGTTCCCCGAAAACCGGATTCCCGGTTTAAATCCGGTATACCGGTACCGGATTTATTTCATTGGTTTCAATGGGGCGCTGTGTCCCCATTGAAACCAATGAAATAAATTAAATTCCCTCCCCCTCCCCCTCCCAGGCTGCGCGGGTGGAAGGGGGGACACCCCCCACCCACCCTGCCCAGCCTGGCTTTTTGTTTAAAAAAAGAGTAAGCGCGACCCCGAGGCGAGGCGAGCCCACCCCCCAGCACCAGCGGCCGCGGCGTCCCCGCAGCCGCCGGTAAGTATGACCCTGACCCGATCCCTGGGGGGGGGGTTTAACACCCCCACCCCCTCCAGGGATCACCCCTACTAAAGGCTCAGTGCGCTTGCCGCTCTTACCTTTGGGAGCTCCGGCGGCGGCGGGCGGTCCGGCGGCCTCAGCGCCGGCTGTGGCTGCCGGCGTCAGGACGCTCTAGGCCTTCCGGTGAAACCCGGAAGTTCCCCGGAAGGCCTACAGCGTCCTGACGCCGGCAGCCACAGCCGGCGCTGAGGCCGCCGGACCGCCCGCCGCCGCCGGAGCTCCCAAAGGTAAGAGCGGCAAGCGCACTGAGCCTTTAGTAGGGGTGATCCCTGGAGGGGGTGGGGGTGTTAAACACCCCCCCCCAGGGATCGGGTCAGGTTCATACTTACCGGCGGCTGCGGGGACGCCGCGGCCGCTGGTGCTGGGGGGGGGCTCGCCTCGCCTCGGGGTCGCTTACTCTTTTTTTAAACAAAAAGCCAGGCTGGGCAGGGTGGGTGGGGGGGTGTCCCCCCTTCCACCCGCGCAGCCTGGACTCGGGGAGGGTTTTTTAAAAAAAAACTTTTTTGCTGGGGCTTTAACTTTTTTTACATTGCAGCCATTTTTAAATGGCTGCAATGTAAAAAAAACGGTACCCCGAAATCCGGTATCGGGTCCGGATTACCGGGCCGAATCCGATAATGCCGGTACGCCCGATACCGGCATTATCGGATACCGGATTCTACCGGTTTCCCACCCCTAGTGGTTACAAAGGCTGATTTTTATGTTTATAATGGAAAAACTGCATGCAGGTCTACACGGAAAGCTCAGAAGTTTTAAAGAAACCTGGATACCCATAGTGCAAGCGCTGGACAAAGAATTGTCATGGGAGAAAGATATTAGAACTCTATTCGATACTCAGTTCTAAATGACTAAATGACGATTGGGTCTCACTGGGAACGCTTGAACCGAATTCAGACACACCTCCGGGCAAAATGTGCCATCAAGCACTCTTTTGTAACACATGCAGAAAGTTATTATTCTTTATTTGGTTACGGTTTTGTACTTTTATTACTAAAATGTGTGGTAACATGACAATGATATTGAATACCAAGTTTTGTGAAATTTGAAAATATTAATAAAAATACAATTTTTAAAAAAATATGTTTTAATAAAATATTTGTGCATTCTTTTGGTGGGAGAAATGGAGAAGGGAGGTAGGAGATAGTGAGGCTGGTCTGCTGCCCACAAGCCAGGCAATGAGGCACGTGGCAGGGGTGGCAGGGGCCGGGCCAGCAGAGTGCCAGCTGGCAGGAACAGCAGCCAATTACCACGCCCCAAGCTGTGCAGACGTGATTGTGTGTATTCCTCTCCTAGCACTAGTGGCACTACTGCTCCCAGTGGTACTATGGGCCAGGGGGTTAGGCATCACCTCCTGGCAGCATCCTCCACTGACATTCAGGGCACTGTACTGTCTGCATTGCAGGTGGCTGAGGCTGTCTCATCTGGAGCTGCAGGTGCAGGCGACTCAATGCCTGAAACTCCTTAGGGGTCACCATTGTCCCCTGATTCCCCCATAATTATAGAGGCAATCCCCCAAAGCAGTCCAGGGCTGATGGATCTCACCCCGGATGCTAGAGGCAGGGCCCAATACCCGGGCAATGGAAGAAGGGAGTGTAGCAGCAGCAGCAGCAGCAGCAGCAGCAGCAGCTATAGGGAGCAGGGGGAGAGTGCTGCTCAGAGTGTGAGCAGCATGGGGAGTCCAGCAGCCTCCGTCACTCTGTTTGGGGATGGAGACAGCGATGCAGAGATTTCTGTGGAGGAGGTCTCTGTATCTGGTTCTGCTGAGGTGATGGCTGTCTCTCAATGGGCTGTGTCGCCAGTGCCACCATGTCCTTCTCCTCCCAGGAGTGTGTCACCCGGTGCGGGCCCGAAGGCAGGAGAGGCTTAAACATCATGGGTCTGTGAGCATTTTAAGGTGCAGGCAGATGATCCACGGGAGGTGCAGTGCACTTTGTGCAATAAGGTGGTGAAGCGTGGGCAGGTGCTCACCAACCTGGGGACAGCTGCCATGTCGAGGCACCTGAAATCTTGCCACAGTGCTGCAATGCTAAGCAGGGAGGCAGGGTCAGTGGATCGTAGCAGGTTCCCGATGCAAGCATCCAGTCATCTGCCTCCTTCATTGGGCAACCATCCTGCTCCAGCGGCTGCATCTAGCAGCAAGAGTAGTATCACTGCTAGAGCGGAGCAGCAGGAGTAGCAGCCTTTCCAGCAGCGTCAGCCCACAATGGAGGAGCTGTGATGGCTTTCAAGAGAAAGCCACACACCTGTTGCGTGAGATTATCGCTGTCGATGGCTAGCCCTTCTCCATTGTTGGGGACACCGGGTTTAAGCGGCTGAAGGGGTTCCTAGTCCCACAGTTTGAGCTGCCGTCCCACACCAACCTGAGTTATACAGTGGTGCCAGCCCTGTACGGGGTTCGAAGGAGTGGGTGAAGGAGCAGCTGGCAGGGGCTGGTGGTGCCACTGTCCATTTCACCACTGATCTGTGGTCCAGCCAGAATGCCATGCATGCGTACCTGGCGGTGACGGCACACTTGTGGCAGGACCCAGAGTCAGCATTTGACAGTGGCATGAGGGGTCGTGAAGCAGGGTATAGGTGGGCCCTGCTTCAGGTGGAAGTCATGGACTGCCCCCATACTGCCAGGAACATAGAGGCAGCCCTAAACACTGTGGTGGGAGAGTGGGTCACACCAGGTGTCCCGTTCACCCCGGGTTGTGTGGTGACTGAAATTGCGGCCGATATACTCAAGACAGTCCGCGATGTGGGCTTCACGAGCTGCACACACCCTTCACCTTTTGGTCAAGGACACTCTGGGCTTGGGGGATAAGGGGATTGGAGAAGGCACCCTTAGATCCCTGATCCCTTAATCACAGCGTGAAGGGCAGTGAACTCCTCAGGGCCAAGCAGGCAGAGCAAGGCTTCCCAGTGCACCAACTGGTGCAGGATGTCTCCACCAGGTGGAATTCCACCTTCTTGATGCTTGAGGGGCTTGTGGAGCAGAAAGCCACCTTGCATCAGGTGCAATTGGACACAGACAGCAGGGCTCCTCCAGGCTTCAATGGTACAGAATGGGAGATCCTCTCCCAGATGGTCTTCGTTCTGTGATCATTCCTTGGAGTGATGGAGACTATCAGCTCCTCCAAAGGCACAATCAGCCAGGTGAGCCTTCTGGTCCAGAGTCTCCACTGGAGACTTGAGAAGATTCTGCAGGGGCAGAATTACGGCCCTCAGGGCAAGAAGCTGGGGACTGAGGCTGTTGGGCTGGTGCAGAAACTAAAAACAGGCCTGAAGGCGAGGTTTGATGAGCTCCTACTGCAGGGGGAATATGTTTTGGAAACAATGCTGAACCCCAGGGTCAAGGGCAGCGTGGCATGCAAGTCATCCCTCTATGGTCTCTTAAAGGATGATCTTGTGGGGAGGGTCCAGAAGGCAGAGCGGGCTCTTGAGAGTGCGTGGCGGCAGCAGAAGGATGCCCCTGGGGATGGTGGCAGCTGCCTCCAGTCACCGGGGTCTATTCCTGCCTCCAGCCCTTGTGGTAGAAGGAGTAGCAGCAGGATCAGCAGAAGCAGCAGCAGCACCCCTACTGCCAACAGCTCCTCCTCTGTACAGCCCACTCTGGGGGGCATGGGGCCAAGCACAAAAGGGCAGACAGCATGGCTGAGGGCAGTGGGGGGGGGGAGTGCCCAGGGACAGCTATGAGAGGGAGTACGATGGCTCCTAAGCAGTAGTTGAGACCTACCTGGACAAGGAGCCGTGCAGCGATCCCAGCAGTGATACCTTGGCCTCTGGGCTAGCAACACTGACGTGTGGCTGGCCCTGTCCAATGTGGCCAGGGAATTATTGTCCTGCCCACCAACCAGTATCCCCAGCGAGTGGGTGTTCTCTGTGGTGGGGGACATTTGCTCCCTGCACCGCCTGAGACTCTCTCTCTCTCTCTCTCTCTCTCTCTCTCTCTCTCTCTCTCTCTCTCTCTCATACTAGATGGCCTCGGACGCCTTATTTGACTGACCTCATGACGCAGGGTGTCATTGGGAAACAAACGGTAAGCCTACCAGCCGTACCAATAGGCTACATGATTTCGGCCCGCCTATGTGACGCTGACTGGCTCTTGCTCTCTCACACTGCACAGTCTTTGCTAGCCTATTTGAGTGCCCTGCTGCCAATGTCCCAGTCTGCCTGCCCTACTGTCTCCAATGCCACACTGCCTGTCTGCCTGCCCAGCTTGCCACCAAGCTCAAAGCATGCCTCAGTCCGCCTTCCTGCCTCTCATGCCAAAGTGCCTGTCTGCCCACCCAGGTTGCCTAGCTCAAAGCCTGCCCAAACCCACCTGCCCTACTGCCTCTCATGCCACGCTGCCTGCCTGCCCAGGTTGCAAAGCTCGAACCCTGCCTCAGTCTGCCTGACTGTCGCTCATGCCATGGCACCTGACTGCCCGTCCTGGCAACCAATGTCTGCTTCTTCTAGTGGCAATGGCCCCCAGGCCTGTATGCCATCTGTCCCAAGGGTTCTTTACCTTATCAATCAATGTCTTCTGGTTCCAGTGGTGCCCAGGTCAGGCCTATATGCTCTCTATGGCAAGGGTTCTGTACCCTGGCAACCAATGTCTGCTGGTGCTAGTACCAATGGCCCCCAGGCCAGGCCTATATGCTGTCTGTGCTAAGTGTTCTGTACCCTGGCAACCAATGTCTGTTGCTGCTGCCAATGCCACCCATGCTGTCTGTGCCACGGTTTCTAGGACCTGTCATTCCTTGCACAGAGGCGATGTCATTCCTCTGCATCAAGAAACAACCACTTCAGCCCAGGACATGCAGTCAGGGTGCTGGGGCCAAGTTACCAGCAGGTAGGCCTGTGGCCAATATCCAGAAGCTGCCACTCTAGCGCCAGGATCCACCGTCATGGGCCTGGGACCATCATTCCTTGCACAGAGGTGATGTCTCTCCACCACATCAAGAAACAGCCACTCCATCCCCAGGACCCACCATCAAGGTTCTGGGTTCAAGTTATTGGCAGGGAGGGCTGTGGACAATATCTCGAACCTGCCACTCTAGCCCCATGACCCACCATCAGAGTTCAGGGCCAAGTTACAGGCAGGGAGGACTGTGGCCAATACCTAGAAGCTACCACTCTAGCCGCAGGACCCACCATCATGGGTCTGAGTCCATCATTTCTTGCACAGAGGTGATGTCATTCCACCACATCAAGAAACAGCCACTCCAGCTGCAGGACCCACCATCAGGGTTCTGTGGCCAAGTTACCAGTAGGGAAGGCTCTGGCCAATATCCAGAAGTTGCCACTCTAGCCCCAGGACCTACCATCATGGGTCTAAAACCATCATTAATCGCACAGAGATGATGTCTTTCCACTGCATCAAGAAACAGCCACTCCAGCCCCAGGACCCGCCATCAGGGTTCTTGGTTCAAGTTACTGGCAGGGAGGACTGTGGTCAATACAGTCCAGGCAGGCATTGCAGCGCCCAGAAAGCCCCCAGCAGGCATTGCAGTGCCCAGAAAGCCCCTCCAGGAGAGCAGGGCCCCACCCCATAGCCACAAGCCAAAGGTGCACGCCCGCGCCCAGAAAGCCCCAGCAGGCATTGCAGCACCCAGAAATCCCCCAGCAGGCATTGCAG
>QEPC01013498.1:13562756-13606994 GCA_003113815.1 Sphenodon punctatus
CTCTCCTTGTCTCCCCCTCCTTGTCTTTTAGATTGTAAGCCACAGGTAGGGACCGCAGCTGATTATATGTTCTGTACAGCACCAGGTTGTTACTGGCGCTTTATAAATGTTTAATAATAATAATAATAATAATACCTAGTAGCTGCCATTCTAGTTCCAGGACCCACCGTCATAGGTTTGGTTGGGGCCATCATTCTTTGCACAGAGGCAATGTCATTCCACCGGATCAAGAAACAGCCACTCCAACCCCAGGACCCACCATCAAGGTTCTGGGTTCAAGTTAATGGCAGGGAGGTCTGTGGCCAATATCTCGAACCTGCCACTCTAGCCCCAGGACCCACCATCAGAGTTCAGGGGCCAAGTTACAGGCAGGGAGGGCTGTGGCCAATACCGAGAAGCTACCACTCTAGCCCCATGACCCAACATCATGTGACTCGGACATTATTCCTCGCACAGGGTGCTGTCATTCCACTGCAGCCAGAAATAGCCACTCCAGCCCCAGAATCTGCTGTCAGGGTTCTGGGGCCAATTTACCGGCAGGGAGGGCTGTGGCCAATACCTAGAAGCTGCCACTCTAGTCCCAGGACTCATCATCATTGGTCTGGTCTATCATTTTTCGCACAGAGGTGATGTCATTCCACTGCATCAGAAAACAAACACTCCAGCCGCAGGACCCAACGTCAGGGTTCTCGGGCCGAGTTACAGACAGGGAGGGCTATGGCCAATACCTAGAAGCTGCCACGCTAGCCCAGGACCCACCATCATGGGTCTGGGGCCATCATTCCTTGCACAGAGGTGATGTCATTCCACCACATAAAGAAACAGACACTCCAACCGCAAGACCCACCATCAGGGTTCTGTGGCCAAGTTACAGGTAGGGAGGGCTGTGGCCAATACCTAGAAGCTGCCACTCTATCCCCAGGACCCACCGTTATGAGTTTGGGGCCATCATTCCTCACACAATATGCTGTCATTCCACAGGATCCAAAAACAATCAGTCCAGCCCCAGGACCCACCATCAGGGTTATGGGGCAAGGTTTCTTGTAGGGAGGGAAGTGTACAATACTTAGAAGCTGACACTCTAGCCCCAGGACCAACCATCATGGGTCTGGGGCCATAATTCCTCACACAGAGGTGATGTCAATCCACCGCTTCAGGAAACAGCCACTCCATCCCCAGGACCCACCCTCAGGGTACTGGGGCCAAGTTACCAGCAATGAAGGCTGTGGACAATACCTAGAACCTGCCAGTCTAGCCCCAGGACCCACCATCATGGGTCTGGTTGGGGACATCATTCCTCTCACAGAGGCAATGTCATTCCACCACATCAAGAAATAGCCACTCCAGCCGCAGGACCCACCATCACAGTTCTGGGGCCAAGTTAAAGACAGGGAGGACTGTGGCCAATATCTAGAATCTGACACTCTGGGCACTGTCATTCCACAGCATCCAGAAACAACTAGTCCAGCCCCAGTACCCGATATCAGGGTTCTGGGGCAAATTTACTGGCAGGGAGGACTGTGGCCACTACCTAAATAATGCCACTCTAGCCCCAGGACCAACGGTCATGGGTCTGGTTGGGGCCATCCTTCCTCGCACAGAGGTGATATCATTCCACCGTGCAGGAAACAGTCACTCCAACCCCATGACCCACTATGAGGGTTCTGGGACCAAGTTACAGGCAGGAGGGGCAGTGGCCAATACCTAGAAGCTACCACTCTAGCCCTAGGACCCACCATCATGGGTCTGGGGCCATCATTCCTCGCACAGAGGCGATGTCAATCCACTGCATCAAGAAACAGTCACTCCAGTCACAAAACCCAATGTCACAGTTATGGCTAATACTTAGAAGCTTCCACCCTAGCCCCAGGAACCACCATTATGAGTCTGGGGCCATCATTCCTTGCACAGAGGCGATGTCATTCCACTGCATCAAGAAACAGCCACTCCAGCCGCAGGACCCAACATCACAGTTATGGCCAATACCTAGAAGCTGCCACCCTAGCCCCAGGACCCACCATCATGGGTTTGGGGTCATCATTCCTTGCATAGAGGTGATGTCATTCCACTGCATCAAGAAACAGCCATTCCAGCTCCAGGACCCACCATCAGGGTTCTGGGGCCAAGGTACAGGCAGGGAGGGCTGTGGTCAATACCTAGAAGCTGCCACTCTAGCCCCAGGACCCACCATCATGGGTCTGGGGTTATCATTCCTCGCACAGGGCACTGTCATTCCAAAGCATTCAGAAACAGCCCCAGGACCCGCCATCAGGGTTCAGGGGTCAAGTTACTGGCAGGGAGGGCTGTGGCTAATACCTAGAAGCTGCCACTCTAGTCCCAGGGCTCACCGTCATGGGTCTGGGGCCATCATTCCTCGCACAGAGGCAATGTCATACCGCTGCATCAAGAAACACCACTTCAGCCACAGGACCCAATGTCAGGGTTCTGTGGCCAGGTTACATACAGGGAGGGCTGTGTCCAATACCTAGAAGCTGCCAGTTTAGCCCCAGGACCCACCGTCATGGGTCTGGGGCCATCATTCCTCGCACAGAGGCGATGTCATTCCACAACATCAAGAAACAGCCACTCCAACCGCAGGACCCACTTTCAGGGTTCTGTGGCCAAGTTACAGGCAGGAAGGGCTGTAGCCAATACATAGAAGCTGCCACTGTAGCCCCAGGACTCACCATCATGGGTCTGGGGCCATCATTCCTCGCACAGAGGCGATGTCATTCCACCGCATCATTAAACAGGCGTGCAGATTATTAGCAAAGTCGTGCCAATTGGTGACAATCAGGGGTGAGTGGGATTGGTCATATGACCAATCCCATTGGTCCCATACCCATATGTTTGTATCTCTGCCACAGTTATTTTGTATGTGGGTATTTATGTAGGTGTGGGTTGGGAGTTTTACTTGATTTCCTGTATCACCACAGTCTCTAGACCTCCTCCAAGTTGCCATCATTCCGCTCATGGAGATGGCCCCCAGACCTTGGCCTATATGCTGTCTGTACCAAGGGTTCTGTACCATGGCCACCAATGTCTGCTGCTTCCAGTGCCAATGGCCCCCCAGGCCAGGCCTATATGATGTCTGTGCCATCAAGTCATTCTGTATCATGTAGAACAATGATTCTGTACCCTGGAAACCCACTGTTAGATGCTGTCTGTGCCAAGAGTTCTGTACCCCAGCTTCCCGCCAAGCTCAAAGCCTGCCTCAGCCCACCTTCCTGCCTCTCATGCCAAGGTTCCTGTCTGCCCACCCATGTTGCTGCCAATAGAGAGAAATAAGAGAGAGAGAGAGAAATAAGAGAGAGAGAGAGAGAAAGTTTCCCCACTGCTAGAAGGAGAGACAAAAATGATCCCACCCATGCTGTCACTTGCAATATATGGCCAGAGAGAGAGGGAGGGAGAGAGAGAGAGGTTCCCCACTAGAATGAGAGAGATGGGGTGGAGGGGAGGCCAGCTCAAACTGTCACCTGCCAGAACCATGTAGACTTCCCATCTGTGCTCATGAGCCCGATGCCCACATCCAGCAACAAACCTACCAGAATGAGATGGAATATAACACAATGTAATATATGTTCCTGTCTGCCTGTGTGCATTCCTGTACCTGCTGCTACCACCTATCACTTGATTGAATGAAGTGTGCCCAACCATGCGCTAATTCTAGGGACATAATTATCATTAAACTCACATAGGCTTTCATTCCATTGTACCTGAATCAGTCATGCCTGCCCATCCCAGGAACCATCAATGAGATTCTGGGACCATCATTCCAGTCACTGGGGGATGCATTCCATTCCACTGCATCAAGAAGCCTGGTGCCCGCACACCAGCCAACCTCCCCCTGCCTCCAATAGCCTACTCCTCTGCACCCACCTGCGGATGCCCACTGAAGCTGCTGGAAATACAGGCACCCACAACCACCAGTTCCCGCCGCCTGCTGCTCGTTACCAAGGAGCCTGTCTCTCTTTCTCTCTGGCACACCCACACAGACACAAGCGATGCCCCTCCTGGGGGGCTGTCTGTAATTTGAGGCCCTGGTGCTGCCTGGCACATCTTTGGGTTAATACCTTAACTACACTACATGTGGAGCCAGCCAGATGCTGCTGGTAGAGATTGACAAGCTGTATGAGATGCTGCCACCAGCCAGCCAGAACTTCAGCACATAGGGATAAAAGATTTGGTGGACCAACTTTTATTAAAACTATATTTGAAAAACAACAACAGAACAACAACAACAGCATTATGAAACCAAAACAAACACCAAAAGGACACTTAATAAGGGAAATTATTAGTCTCTGGGCCTGTCCCCTGGGACTTGGGGGAAAGGCAAAATGCATTGGGGGAAAGGCAAGAAGCACAGGGCTGAGGAGTGGCCACCCTGTGCTCTCCCATTTCATAGCCGTGGGCAACAGCAAACTCCAGGGCCCCTTCCAAGTCTTGATGCCACCTGGGGACCGCTTGGTGGTACAGTTCCTGGCATTCCATCTCAGCGGAGACGTACTTGCCATACACCTCCACCTTCTTTTTCTCCACCTCTACTGCCTGGAACTGTTCCATCAGGCGATTCCCAAAGCAGCGTACACCCAACATCATTTGGCATCCAGGCCTCTCAAGTTCGGCCTGAAAGGCCGTGTCCTATGCAGACTCCCGGGGCCCGGGGCACTCCACATTGGGACTGGAGGAGGGGGAAGGGCCTACATGCCATTGCTTCCGGGGTGCCTTCCCCCCCCTTCTTCTGGCGCTGTTGCTTGGGTTCCACAGCCATGCCAGAGTCCTCCTGTCGCCTCACCATCCGGCCCTGGAGCTTTTCAATATGGGAGATTAGCCCTGATGTGGTCCCCTCTCTCTGCCTCCTTAATCTTTTGCCACACATCTAAACAGCATAAAAAGATAGGAACATAAGAAATGCCATACTGCATCAGACCAATGGTCTGTGTCAAGCCCTGCCTGCATTCTGTCTCCACAAGTGGGTTGGTGGCCAATCTCTCTCTGCAGGAGACATCATTTCTAAACAGGTCATAGGGAAATCCATTCCCTGTTGTTCCAGTCCCCATGCCTTACCTTGCAGATGGCGATTCCATCACCCTTGTCATAAAAACTCCAGATATTGGGTATTTTCAGTCGTTACGTGATCACGGTCAACCACAGTGAATCCCCAGATGGTGATCATGATCATGGAATGTCTGTTGGGGGGAACGGAAGTTCCCCCCCAGATGTTCACCCCTGTGAATCACAGGGGGGAATCACATTCACCATGCGAACGGCGGTCCCAGAGGGACTGGTGCCGTTTGCGTGCTGAATGTGATTCCCCCAGTGATGAAGGGGACTGTAATGTCTGTCCCCAGACCACGGCCCGGAAACCGCAGTGGGATTCTGGGCCATGGTCAATGCGCCAGGTGCTGTGGCCTCATTGGCCGTGGCACTCGTCCGTCTCCTGGAGGGCGGGCGGTCAGGGCAGCATGGGGGGGCGGGGTTGTGCGGCCGCACATTCCGCCTCAAAGCCCCACTCCCCCCCCGGATTCCCCCCCGGGATTGCCCACCACGTCTGTTGGCCTGTTACGTGGTGGCCTGGGCAGTGAATCAAAGGGGTGATTCCATGTCGGGGCCAATCAGCCCCATCATGTCTGAAAATACCCATTGCCGACTGTATGGGGGTGGCACTGGTGAGTCTGACCTCCGCCTGGGTGTCTTGCATGTTGGGGCACCAGCACCAGCATCTGATTACTCTCTGAAACAGGAACACATAAACAATACCTAAGTAATATCATGCATTTATGATGATGCCTCCAGTCCTCCCTCTTTGGGGTGCTAGGAATGGCAACGGGAGATGGTGACCCTGGCTGGCACATGCAAATCCTGCCCTCCTTGGGGTGCTAGTGATGGCAACTAGAAAGAACCTTGCTGGCACGTGCAAATCCTGCCCTCCTTGGGGTGCTGCTAGGGAGGGATGGCAATGGAGAGACCTTGACTGGCACGTGCAAATCCTGCCATCCTTGGCATGCTGCTAAGGAGGGATGGCAATGGAGAGACCCTGGCTGGCACATGCAAATTCTGTCCTCTTTGGGGTGTTGCTAGGGAGGGATGGCAATGGAGATACCCTGGCTGGCACGTGCAAATCCTGACCTCCTTGGGGTGCTGCCTGCTAGGGAGGGATGGCAAATGGAGAGACTCTGGCTGGCTGGCATGTGCAAATCCTGCCCTCTTTGCGGTGCTTGGGATGGCAATGGAGAGACCCTGGCTGGCACATTCAAATCCTGCCCTTATTTGGGGGTGCATAGGGATGGCAACTGGAGAGTGGAGACCCTTTCCATGGATGGCTGGAAGGCACATGTTTGGGTGGGGGTGCTGCTTGTCCTCGTGCCTGATTGCTGGAAGAGCCCCCCACACTACAGTACCCTCTCTCTCTATGGCAGACATGTGCTGCTACCCCCTGATGCCCACTGTTTATGCCTGACTGATGTCCACCATCCACGCACCCACCCGCAAGCCAGTGAGCTTGCTCTAACGGATAGAGCGTTAAGTTTCTTGTCTTCAAAGTAAATTAAAAATTACAAACTGGCTGGCAGAAGTGGCAGCAGCACCTCCTGTGCCCGCCGGCTCTGGCTCCTCCTCCACCACCAAAGGTCCAACAGCGGCCGGAGGAACCTCTTCCTCCACCATCAGTTTCCCCACCTTGGCCTTCCCCCAGGCCCAGCACTTAATGGTGGTGGCACTGGTCACCTTCTCCATTTTATTTTTATTTTTATTTTTTAAACACGCAGCTAACACACACAGCACCGACCAACACTCCAAACCAAAACCAACACACACCACACAGCCAAAACACACAAATCACAACCAAACACCCAGCCAGCCACAACACACATGCTCTAACACACACAAGCTCCACACAAACTCAAATTTCTGGTTTCTGGAATGATCACGATACTTTTACCGAATGCCCGAACCGAACCAAACACAACTGAACTGAACAGCGGAACCCCAACGCGGCGACAGAACCGAATGGGTGAACCGGACTGAACCGAATGGCCAAACCTGAACCGCGATCTGTTCACCCATCCCTAGTTAGGGGTGGGTTTTTAAAGGTTTTTTAACTCTGCCTTGGGGTTTTATTGTTGATTTTAATCTGTTATTTCTGGGTTGTTTGTTTCTTTATTATTTGGGTTTATCTTATATTATTATATTATACTTTTATACATGTTTTAATATGCTGTGAGCTGTCCTGAGCTGTTAAGGTAGGAGGGGGGTATAAATTGAAATAAATAAAAATAAATAAATAAAAATAAATAAATATATTTTACACCAAATGTATGAATTGTAATTACAGTTGGGAGGGAGGAATGAATGGAAACATTAATTTCAGCAGAGGTTTGGGGCCAAAATAGTTTTAGAAACCCTAGTCTGTGCAAAAGTTGGATTTGAAATAACCATCTTAATCTGTTCACCAATGATTGCACTATGATGGAGTGGTTGTTGATGTGATCTTCAGCAACATCTTGTCAATAACAGATGTAGGGCACCAGTGACTTGGTACTCTATACCAAGAAAGATTAAACATTCAACATAAAAGAAAAAGAAAACACATTCAGATGTTTTAAAGTAGAAAGAAAAAAAATCAAACAGACAAGAAATATCAATAGAATCTGTAGTCAAAAATCAAAGCAGCAATATAGCGTGTGTGTGTCTTCAAAACTCTCATTTCTCCTGGAGGTAATAATCCAGGTGATCGATCCATCTGAAAGCTTGCAGAACAATGTTGTTCATCAGGTATGATAACATAACAACATTGTTGGTCTTGAAAGTAAGCATGATTTGAGTACTGCAGCCATTTAAAAATGTACACTCCCATTACCCCAAACATAAGAAACATAGTTTGCTGTTGATGTTGAGAAAGTATGGTAACTTGAACGCATTGTTAATAATAATAACAATAATAATAACACCCATTTTATCAGTGTTAGAGTGTCTGTGTGAAAAGGGCCTTTGTCTCTTACCTAATGGAGTCCTCTTCCCCCTCCTCAGCACCCCCCCAAATCCTCCATGTTCATACTTCTCGTCTTACACAGGGGCTGTGGCATATTCACCTCCATCCCATCCTATTCTTTCCCCTTTTTTCCTCTCGCCTTAGTCCGTATAAATGTTAGAGCTGAAAAGAATATTCACTACAAATACCACATTTGACTAATCCAGCATATTCAATTTCATTTTTTTAAAAAAGAATACAGAGCAATATTCACTTTTCTATTAACACAGCTTTTCAAGTATTTATTTCTGCCTTCCTGACTTAATTTATATTGCATCTATTTTTTAACCTCCAGAGGGAAAGATAAAAAGCCTAGAGAAACAAAAGCTAAAAAGGGTCTTAAGCATAATACATCACTCTAGTGCTGTCATGGTGAGAAGTCACCCAGCTATTGCTTTGCCATCCAGGAAAGGTCTCTGACAAATAACAAGGACTTGTCCCTATAATCATGACAGAATTAGGCACATTATTAGTGCTATATAAATAATAATGACTAATTATTATTATTAATTTATTCAGAGGGTGCAAAGGCCACAGAGCTATTAAAGCGGTATCTAACAAGCAGTAGTAAGGATGTGTACTTAGTAGTACTCAATACTGAGTACTTAGTAGTACTCAGTAGTAAGGATGTGTTTGTCTCCCAGGTTTTTCAGATCCCTCCAGGGGCTGACACCACTTCATCTGGGGTGGGCTTTTATGCCAGAGAAAGGGCCCCATGAGAATTAAGTAAACAGCGTATGGCATCTGTGGTTCCGGGTGAGGGGGGGTCAATTAACTGCTTAATTTCTGTCCAGTCCACTTCCATACCTATCTTTACCCATAGCCCCCTATGCACTACCTCATACAGGGGGCATTTCAGCAAATAATGAGTTAATGTCTCAACGTCCGTTCCGCAATGACACTTCCTTTCTTCCTTCGGGGTCCCCTGAAATTTCCCCAGAAGATCTGCCGTTTTAACTGTCTGGAACCTCAGCGTAGAATACCTGTATTTCAAATCAGGATTTAACTGCGAGTATAAATAAGGAGCCCCTGTCCGAGGAGGAAGAATATATTGATAAAGCCAAGCTGATCCAGAAGACGCAGCCAAGGCCCTAAGACTTTGCCTATCTATATCAAGAATACGGGACTTCAGAAGATCTATGACCTGGTTACTGGTAGCATATTGAAAGAAGGGAACAGAAAAACCCAACCGAGCCAGCCTGTTAGACACCCCCTTATACCAGGGGTCACTCCCCACTTTTTCCATCACTTTCTCAACCCATGTGCATTCCAGAAGAGAACCCTCTGGTGCATTGCACAATTTAGCCCAGAAAGTTAATAATCTTATCTCCACCTGGGCTGACAATGACGGGCAGCCTAGTTCCGTTAATAACATGGCCACACTAGTGGCCTGCGGGCATCTCAATATCTTCCTTCAGAACTGAGAAATTATTGGTTGCAACAAACGTGTCACTCCATCATCTATTCCCCAAATATGGGCCCTGAATAGCAAACGAGATATAACTTTAGCTTCCAGAATTCGGCGGGGGACCGCAACTGATGGCTGGCCGTGGGCAAAAAAGAAACGAACAATGGCCATTACCTCCAGGGCAACCCCTTCCTTTATGGCCTGCGCCTGTTGGGTCCAAGAGCAAGACTCAGATACTCTAACCCCCAGGTACCGGAAGGATTGAACCTGTTGTATATGGTGCAGACGGAGAGACCAAATGTATTTCTTGCCACTTCCACCACTCACCATAATTTTAGTTTTCTCGTAATTAATCCTACGGTGCTTTAATTGACATCTTTCCTGGAAATCAAGCAGTGCTCTACGCAACCCCACTCTGGAGAGAGACACAAGGACAGCATCATCCACATACATTCATATGAAAAGCTTCCTCCCTCCCACATTGGGCGGATGATACCTTCTCACCTCATCATGCTCAGTTATCAATGAGTTGACATAGATATTAAAAAGTAGGTGCGCAAGCAAACATCCTTGCCTAACTCCTCTAAATGTTTGAACAGGATCTGGCAAGACTCCCTCAGGAGGCATACTGACACGAAGCAGGGTCTCAGAGTATAGGGTTCTTATCAGTGCAATTAACCACGGGTCAATCTTAAGCCCTCCCAGCACATTCCACAGTTCGGCCCTACAAACTGTGTCAAAAGCTGCGGAAAAGTCCACAAAAATTATAAATAGCTTTTGCCTGCGCCTATGATATATGCTTATTACGTGATGTAAAATAAAGATCAGCTCTCCAGTCGATCGATTAGCTCTGAAACCCACCTGCTCTTCTGCCAGGATGTTGTGGGAATTGCACCATTCCTGCAATCGTCGCAGAAGGAGAGAGGCATACACCTTGGCAGCCACACAAAGCAATGTGATGGGTCTGCAGTTGTTGGGATTGGATTTACTTCCCTTTTTAAATGTGGGAACCACCGTCCCCACTTTCCACAATTCTGGGATAATAATGGCATTGTTAATTAAGGTGAGCATGTTTGCCAGTGCTCCCAATCCCCAGTCTGGAAGGGCCTTGAAAAATTCATACGGGACAAAATCTGGCCCTACTGCTTTCCCCCTTTTAAGTGCCTTGATGACTACCTGGACCTCCTGCGGCAAAATCGGATCCCACAGTGGCATATCCTTATCCTAGAGTGGTATATCCCCTGTGTCCTGCTCCAATAAGGCAAATAAAGCCGAAAAGTGGGAAGTCCAAGCTGAAGGGGATAAGATGACCTCCCTTACTAGTCCCTTCTGATGTCTAGTTCCATTCACCAAGGCCCAAAACCTCTTCCCATCATTCCTTTCTATGGCTTCCTGTAATGCCCGCTAGTGCTCCTGAAAGTAATTCTCTTTCTTTGTCTTCAGGAGTATCTTATAATGCTTCCTTAAATCTCTGTACTGTCGGTATAACTGGTCTTCGCTATCCCGGCGGAGCATACGAGCTCTCTGCCTGAGGGCAGTTCTTATTTCCCTACATTCAGCATCCCACCATGCCGGTGTCCCATAGGACCAAGGCTCTTTCCTCCCTCTATATTCTATCGTTATCCAGGGGTGTAGTTGTTCTAATAACTGCTCCCAAACTACCAAAGCCTCCTCAATAGAGGACGCCATCTTTAAAGATTTAAATCTCTCCTGCACCTCGGAACAGGAAAGAAAATTATCAAGCCCCTCAGCAACAGACGGGGTCCACCTACGTGCCCGCACTAGATGATTCATACTCTTGCTACCAAGCTCCTCTGGCTTCCCATTTCTCTGACCATCATCTAATACAGGGGGAAAAAAAACCATCTGGATCGGAAAATGATCGCTCTGGTGCTGATCTCCCACTTGCAAGTATGTTACAAACTGTTCCAGCCCCTGCAAACCAATAGCAAAGTCAATCACACTGCTACCGAATGGGCCCACGTAAGTTATACAGCCCTGTTCGTCTCCCATACAATTACCATTAAAGATCACAAAAGCCCATTCCAGTATTAATCTATACAGTCCCAAACCAGCTGAGTTAATACCCCGGTCCTGCGATACCCTATCTATATTACAATCATAGACAATATAAGATTCATCTCCACAACCCAAGCAAGCATAAATAGTCATACTAGACTCCCCCATTAGAGGTTTTAAAGTATTTGCCCTGGGAGCCACTTCCTCTTTGGCAGGGGAGCACCCTAGTGGGGAGCTTGCCCTTTTGATTGCAGAAGACAAGAGTGTCTTAATAAAGGCTTTAAGTGTGTACAGGTCTTACTTCGCATTATATCACTGTTTGCTGCCTGGGGGAAGAGTGCGCCTTCTGGGGAACGTGTATATCCCCCTCTTTGTTCAAATTACTATACTCCAAGATTTGGTCCAAAGTGTCTAAGCTGATTGCTAAAGTGAAGGTAGAATATGCTAAGGCGCTATTATATGTGAGTGATGATTTCAATGCCAGGTTGGGGGATCCTAGTCGAAGCAAGGTAAGCTCTGACGAGTCAGGCTGTGGGGCGTTTGAACTCCCTCGCTCCTCGCGAGATGCAGGAGTTAACCCCCACAAGCCAGAGATGGAATTATTACTGGAATGCTTGGAGTTGGTGGTGGTGAACGGTAGGGTCCAGGGAGATATGGAGGGGAATTTCACCTTCCATGGGATTCATGGGTTTAGTGTGATAGATTACTTCTTATCCCTCCATGTAGGGTTTAACTTCATCACTAAGATGGAGGTTATGTTGTGAACTGAAACCTGCCACCTACCACTCCTGTTGGAATTAGACTGGCTAGAAACAAGAAAGTTCTGTGGACAGGAGGGTACAGAGCCTCTAGGAGGTCTTAGGTATCTTGCCTCTGAAAGAGACCCTGAAAGAGCTGGATTTGGAGCAAAGAATTTGAATCCCCTGCTGCTGTGTCAGGTTGTGACAATACTGTACTAAGATGGACCATTGGTCTGACTCAGTTAGGCAGCTCCTTATATCTTTAAAAAGATTTTCTTACATGTCATGGTGGTATAAAATCTGCTTGTGATGCCAATTGGCCTGAAGAAATATCAACAAAATATCCTCCTTCTGTGCTGTGTGACCATACCCACATCTCCCCCGCCCCCCCGCACACACACACTTGTCACTGGAAAGTCAGAAGCATCTGTTTATGAAAGAGCCAACATCGATTCTCTTATGTCTTCTGCCACAGTGCTGCAGGATGTGATTGTGATGATAACTGGCTAGCCTGGATGTGTAAACCATGGGTGATTTCAGACGTGACGTTAACACGGTGAACCATGGTGAATACCCACCTGTGGTCACGGTGTCCCGTACGTCTGTTTGCGGCGCGCCAGATGTTGGCCACGGTCAATACCCACATGGGGTTCGTTTGAACCACGCTTCCCGGGCTAGCCGGGGGAAGGTCCCGGGAAGCGTGGTCAAACGGACCCCGGGCCGTGGCCAAGGAAAAGTAACATCTGGCCGCGTGCCACGGCCCGGGATCCCCGGCGGGATCCCGGGTCGTGGCACGATCGGCTGGACGTGGTGGCCGCATTGGCCCCGCTGCCCGCCCGTCTCCTTGGAGGGCGGGCGGCGGGGTGCGTGGAGGGGGCAGGGCCGTGCGGCCGCACATTGCGCCGCGTGGCCCCGGCCCCTCCCACTTTCCCCTCCGGGATCCCCCCGGCACGTCTGTTGTGCCGTTACGGGGTGACCCCGGCGGGGAACGAAGCCGGTGGTGCCGGTACTGGGCCAAAAGGCCCCGTATCGTCTGAAAGTACCCCATGTCTCCTGATTGCTGGGATGCTATGACCATAGTCACAGTTATGTCATTTCTATGCCTGCCTCAAGGCCGCCCCCTATGCTTGCTCGAAGCGACCATCAATTGGTACTGTAAAGCTGGAAGCATGCAGTAATTGGCCAATGAATGTGTCTGTCCATCTGTTGGATTGCTCCCCATTCTCCATCTTACAGCCTCACTCCCCCTGCCATGCCACATGCTTGCCTCTGACTGCCACTGCATGTGCTATTTATCTGAATAATGGTCTTCAAGAGGACAACTGCTTGTAAAATTGGGGTCCTTTATCAAATTGTCCTGTAGTTTGGCAGAGCTTATAGGAGAGTTGTGAGATACATTCCTGCCAACTGTCTTGTAAATGGGATGGAATATAAAAATGTTACAGCTAGGGAATATATTTTAAAGTTAATGGCTTATAACATCAGGACACTTTATCTAATATATTTGACATTTGGTAGGACTGATAAACTTGAGGAGGGACATAAACATCCCAGGTTTTATGCAAATTGGATGGAAGATAAAGAAGATGTAGTCAGGAATGTGTATGGAGCTTTTCTTAAAATCACAATTTCCCATTGCTTCTAATGTCAGTTCCCTTTATCCAATATTTTAAAAAATTGGTACATGAACTGAACTCTGTTGGGGGTAAAACCTTCCCAAGTTTCATCAGAATTTAATAAGAAACCAAAAAGATATAGCTGGAAATAGGTTTGTTAGTCCTTCTCCATTATTTTGAAAACAAAAGTCTGTTTTCATTTTCATTATTTGTCATTTTTGCTATTACACTAAAGAAAAAGAAAATCAAAATTTTCATTTTTGTTATCATAATAATGAAAACGAAATGCACACCCCTAGGGAAGGCACCAAAAGCCAAGGGGTTAAGAATCAGAGGGGAGAGGCATAAGGGAGGCAGGAACCACAAACAAAGAATCAGAAAAACATGAAGGTAGGAGTCTGGGATAGAAAAGCAAGGTGGGGAGAGGAGATAGGTAGAGTGACTAAGGAAACTCCACCCAACTTCCTACTGATACCAGCATGCCCCATATACTAGCTGATATCCAGTCAAGAAGTTGGGAGTTAGACCTGGACCAATTGGGAAACAGATGGGAATAGTAGTGGTATGATGAAGACTAACAGGAAACAGGAGGAGAGGTGAGAGTAGATTCGACCATGTGCAGCCTCTCCTCCTCTCCCTTCACTGGCTCCCCCTTCCTGAACGTATCCTGTTTAAACTCCTGGTTTTCACGTTCAAATCGCTCCATGACCAAGCTCCCCCTTACCTCTCTGACCTAATCGCCCTACGCACTCCTGCACGCGCTCTCCGCTCTTCCTCTGTCCCCTCCCTCGCTCTCCCTCGTTTCTCCTGCTGGCCCAACCGCCTTCGTCCCTTCTCCCTCGCTGCCCCACATGCCTGGAACTCCCTCCCTGCCGACATCCGCCTTGCCTCCTCCCTCCGCTCCTTCAAATCCCTCCTCAAGACCCACCTTTTCCATGCTGCCTTTCCCAATGCCCTCTAGTCTTTCCCCTTGCTCTTACTGTCAGCCCTCCTCTGCTGACTGCTGCTACCAACCACCTAGTAACCAAGCCAAGTACACGCACCTGAGACTTCGCATCCGCCTGAATGTTTGTTTGTCTTCTTCCATGTCTCTCCCACTGTCCCCTCTCCTTGTCTCCCCCTCCTTGTCTTTTAGATTGTAAGCCACAGGCAGGGACCGCATCTGACTGTATGTTCTGTACAGCGCCAGGTTGCAACTGGCGCTTTATAAATGTTTAATAATAATAATAATAATAATAATAAGTCAAGGCCTGGATGTTGGCACTAGCAGCTGTGTTCAACACTTCAAACCTCTGTGGCCTGGGGATCAAGACCTAGGAGCCTTACAATGCGGGCCTTGCAGGGTATCTCCAGGGGAAATTCCTTCTCTAAGAACACAATAAATAGGGATGTGTGAAAGCGGTTTGGCTGGTCGATGTTCAGACATAGGGCTGTAGCAGAATGTCACAGCGGTAGCTATTTCCGCCACAAACAGCATTTCCGCAATTAGTGGTACGGCGTGGCAGGGACTTTTATTCTGCGAGTTTCATTCCGCTACTTCCGCAGTTCCGCTAATTTCATTCCGCTACTTCCACAGGCTTCGCAAAATAGTGGAAACATGACATTTTCGCTACTTCTGCCTTTCCGCCAGCTCCACAAAATAGCGGAACAGTGGTTTTCTGACAGTTTCTGCAATTTTCCCACATTTCCACAATTTGGAATTGGACCGGTAATTCCACCGGTCCAGGTGGAATTACCGGAATGTCCGCAAAAAAGCCACGGTGTGGCGCGGGCAATTCCGAAATGGCGAAATGGAATTGCGGTACGATAACAGCTGCTGCCGCATCAGCCCTATTCTGACAGAACTTGGTCCATTCAGATGGCTGAACTGAATGGCCAAACTGAACATGGAAGCGGCCAAACAGTTTGGCTGTGTTCGGATGAGTTTGGCGGCATTCGAGTGGGAAAAACAGGGCTAGCAGGCCCCGGGGGAGGGGGGTGTCAGCTGAGGAGCAGACTTCCTGCTGTCAGCGGTGGAGAGGCTTGGACTAGCAGCCAGCCTGCCCAATAACCATCCCTCTTTTCCTCAGACCACTGGCTTCGCAGTCTGAGATTGGCATGGGGCTAGGCTGCATGGAGCCAATGGGGCTTGTGGTAAGGCGGGTGCAGCAAGTCACAAAAGTCATTGCCCTCCCTGCTTCCAATTCCTTCTGAGCTAGTCACTGATCCTGTCAGCAGGTGTTTTCAGAAGTCTGCCTGTCCCAGTAGTTTGTGTTCCTCCCAATTCATTGCCATCCTCCTCCTATTTCACTCATTTCCACACATTCACCTCCGTAGTTTCATTTATTTAGATTAGATTAGATTAGATTAGATTAGATTTATTTATTTATTTATTTATTTATTTATTTATTAAAAATATATACCCCACCCCTCCTACCAGGCAGCCCAGGGAGGCTAACAAATCAATCAATAAAATACAATAAAAATACAATAATATATATAAAACATTCAATAAAAACAATAATTAAAATTGCGAGGAAAAAAAAAAACATAACCCCCACCATCCCATCCAGCCTCACCCTTCTCCCTCACCAAATGCCTGGCGGAACAGCCAGGTCTTACAATTCCTATGGAAACTTGGGAGGTCTGGGGCCAGACGGACCCCCACCAGGAGGGAGTTCCACAGCCATGGTGCGGCCTCTGAGAACGCCCTGTCCCGTGTGGCCCCCTGGGAAACCCGGGGGACCTCTAACAGGGTGCCCCCAGATGACCTCAGGGGCCGTTCCAGAACCCGGGTAGTGAGGCGATCTCGCAAACAGGCCGGGCCCAGACTGATTAAGGCTTTACAGGTTAAAAACAACACTTTGAATCGAGCCCAGAAGACTATTGGCAGCCAGTGCAGAGATCAGAGCACTGGTGTAATGTGCTCTTGGCAGCCCAGCCCCACCAGGAGCCATGACGCTTAATTCTGCACCAGATGCAGCTTCATTTAGGTGTTGTTGTTGTTTTTTTACCCCTCCCTGTGTTCTTTTTCCCTCGCCTCCATTGAATCCTTCCCTCCTCCCTGTATATATTCCATCCCTGGTTCCCTTCCCCCGTTTTTGGATTTATTTAGAGTAGCATTAGATTGATATAGGTTTCATTTCAGTTTTGTACCCCTCCCTGTGTCATTTCTTGTGAGCTGTCTGTGTCCCCCCCATCCCTGTGTAGATAGATAGATAGATAGATAGATAGATAGATAGATAGATAGATAGATACGTGTAGGAGTTAGCTTAGATATAGAGATAGATAGATATAGTGTGTAGTGATTCAGTTTTAATAATTTATAGTGTGTATGTAGGACTAGGCCTTTGTTGATATTAGACAATATTCCATTTAATTCCATTACTTTTAGAATAGTTAATAGCAGTTAGAGTTAGTATAGTAGATATATATAATATTCAAATTATGAATAAGTAAACAACTAAACAAGTAAACAAGTAAATAAATAAATAAATAAATAAATAAATAAAAATCTTTGTTTGCATTATTTAGGTGGAAGAAATGGAGAAGGGAAGCAAGAGAGGCTGGTCTGCTGCCCGTAAGGCAGACAATGGGGCACGTGACAAGAGCCGTGCCAGTGGAGAGGCAGCAGGCATCAGCAGCATCCTGAGCCCATCACTAAGCCCCAAACTCCACAGGCCTGATGGCAGTCAGGCTTCAGAGGCTCCTACCAGTGGCCCTATCCAGGGTGTGATTCGGCGGCGCCTCTTGCCAGCATCCTCCACTGCCACACAGGACCTGGAAGGCTTGCAGTACAGGAGGCCTGCAGTACAGTGGTGCCAGCCACTCAAGCTCTGGCCGGGCCTCTGCCACTGCTCCACCAATGCCAGCCAGACTGCAACCCCTGGACAAGCAGGGGTGCCAGTCACTCCAGCCCCAGGATCCACCATCAGGGTTCTGGGGACGTCATTCTTCTCACAGGGAGGCATCATTCCACTTGTTTGCAAATGTCCCACATCCAGGCCAGCCAGCTTGCAATGCCCAGCAAAGCCGGGGTGCTGGCCACTCCAGCCCCAGGACCCCCCGTCAGGCTTCTGGAGCCTACACTCCAGGTATGGAGGACTTTCATTTCACTACATTGTCTACAAGTGTCCCACACAGAGGCCAGCCATCCTGCAACACACGGACGAGCAAGGGTGCAAGCCACTGAGCCCTGGCCGGGCCTCTGTCACTGCTCCACTAATGCCAGCCAGTCTTTAACGCCTGGCCAAGCAGCCACTCCAGCCCTAGGACCCACCATCAGGCTTCTGGGGCCTCGATACAGGCAGGGAGGACAGTCGTTTCACTTCATTGTCTGCAAGTGTCCCACACAGAGGCCAGCCAGCCTGCAATGAATGGCCGAGCAGCGGTTCCAGTCATCAAACCCTGGCTGGGCCTCTGATGCTGCTCCACCAATGCCAGCCATCCTGCAATGCCCAGCTGAGCAGGGGTGCCAGCCGCAGTTACTGTGCCCGGGCAGTCCAATATCTGCTGCTGCTGCTGCTGCTGCTGCTAGTACTGCACGTCAGTCATTTGCTCTTCCAATCTTGTAGATGGGCATAGCTTGGATAAGTGCGCCGGTGGGAGGGGGGCTAGGTGTCCATGAGATTCACCACTGGGGAAGTCTTGCTCAAATTGGAATAGAGCATCTTGAGCTCAGTCGAGTAGGATGCCAGCCTGCAATGCCCAGTCTAGTAGGGGTTCTAGCCACCGAGTTCTGACAAGGCCTCTGCCACTGCTCCGCTGATACCTGGCTGGCAGCCTGCAATGCCCTGCCAAGTAGGGGTGCCAGCCACTTCAGTCCCAGGACCCACCATCAGGGTTTTGGGGCTGTCATTCCACTCATGGGGAGCCAGCATTCCACTTCATCGAGACCACTCCAGTCCCAGGACCCACCATCAGGGTTCTGGTGCTGTCATTCCTCTCACAGGAAGCTGTCATTCCACTGCATCAAGAAGCAGTCACTCGAGCCTGGGGCCGGGGTGCCTGGGGGCCCTTCTGCTGGACAGACACCACATCTGTCATCGTGTGGCCCATCTTTGTAGCTGCTACTGCCCCGTCGATACTGCTTCTGCCACTGCTGTTGCGGGACCCACACGTGGACCCACTGTATGCTGCCACCATCATTGTGTACAACATGTGGCCCTTAGTGGGACTGGGGGATATTAGGGTTGTGCAGATTTTATCTTGTTTTAACTTGTGGTTTTAAGGGGTTTTGGGGGGATGAGGTGGGTGTGGCTTCATGGTGGGGGGCATGGGGAGTGGGTTAGGGTGGATAGGGATGACCCCTCTGGTGATAAGGGGGAGGTGCACCCTGGGGAGGGTTGGGGGGTACTCCCTGTGAGAGGGGGAGCCCCAGGAAGGGGATTCCTTGTGAGGAATCCTGGGGGGTGGGGAGGCGGTGGGAATAGGATGGGAAGGGTTTGTGCCCCCCGATGAGATGGGGGCACCTCCCATATGATGGGGAAGGGGGACTCCCTGTGAGAGATGGAGTCCCTGGGGGAGGGGTGTGGGTGGGGAGGGGAGTGGGATTCGGGAGGTTGGGGGTGGAGTCCCTCTCGCTGGCCTATCAGGGCAGCCCATAGAGGGTGGGTGTTGAACGGGGTTCTCTGAGGATGGGAGGAGTTCTACAGCTATCGGGCTTTTTACGGGTCAGGGGAAATATGGTCCAAAGGGGAGGGGTGTTTCATTAGTGAGGAAGGGAGCGGTGCCTTGTGCCCAGTCCCCTCTCAACCCCCCATGTGGGAAGGTTGTGGGTCGAGGCCCAGGAGACCCCAGGCCTTGGCCTGGTGCTGCTAAAAGTGAGGTCAGTGGTTAATAAGTCATCTACCATCTGGGAGTTAATCCTGGAGTGGGATGCCAACTTCGTGTGTATTACATAGACATGGCTGGAAAATGAATTGGGCCCTATTCTGGCCGATTTTGTTCTGACTGGGTTCTCTGTGCAGCATCAGCCTTGGCTGGAGGGACAGGGGGTGGGGTGGGGTGTGTGGGGTGTATAGCTATTTTTATTAAGGATGCACTGTATTTTAGGAGGTAACCAGTGCAGGCTCCACCAGGTGTTGAGTGCCTCCATCTTGTTTTGGATTTGGCCAGGGGAATATTAGGGGTGCTGCTGGTGTACCTTGCACCCAAATGCCTGATGGCATCCCTACATGCTCTTGCTGATTTGGTGTCTGATGTAATCCTCCAGACCCCAAAACTAGTGGTCCTGGGGGATTTTAACATCCACACTGACACCAATCTTGGAGGAGCTAGGCATGAGTTCATGGCCTCCATGACAACCATGGGCTTGTCCCAAATCATCTGTGGCCCAACACATGAGGAGGGACATACACTGGATTTGGTTTTATGCACCGGCATTGAGACGGGGGGTCAATTAGTAGAAGTTAGGGGGATGGAACCCTTGTCATGGTCTGACCATTACCTCCTTAAGGTGTGCATCCTGACGCATGTCAGCCCCCAACGGGGTGCAGGACTTCTTAGATCAGTCCACCCCCGGAGACATATGGAACCAGATCGGTTGCGGAATGCTCTGAGGGAGTGTCCCCTGGACCTTGACACCCGCTCGGTCAATGATCTCGTAGCCTTCTGGAACACCTTGTTGCCTGAGACGATTGACAGAGTGGCTCCCAAGCATCCACTGTCCTACCGAGTCTCCCACAGGTCTCCTTGGTTTACTGAGAGCCTGCAGTGTATGAAGTGGGAGAGCAGGCGGTTAGAACGATGATGGCGCCGGAGTCGCGATGAGTATGATCGATCGCAGCATATGAGCAGTTTAAAGGCTTATGCTGTGGTGGTGCAGGCAGCAAAGAAGCAGTTCTTTGCTTCCCTTATTGAATCTGCAAAGTCACATCCAGCGGAGTTTTTCCGGGTGGTGAAAGGTTTGGTCAGTCCTGCCTGTCTCCTCCTGGACTTGGAGCAATCCAATGAACGCTGTGACCGGTTTATTGATTACTTTGCAGCTAAGATCTCTCACATCCACCACGATTTCAGTCCCGCAAAGGATCTGCTATTGCTTGATATGCTTGAGAGCGGGCGACGGTAACCTATGTATGATTACTGCCTGGGAGTTGGTTTTTTCATGATATGGGTGATGTAGTTCGGTTACCGATTATGGCCTTGTTCTGTATTTTGATTGTTTTATTAATTAAGCAGTGGTGATTGGAGTTTAGTTTACTCCCATTTCTTTCGCTTTGATTTTATTTGTATGGGTTATATTATTGTATTGCACATTTTGTATCGACCAATTGGTCACATCAATAAAGGAATTACTTACTTACAGTCCCGCAGTTATTGCAGAGGATCATCTTGGGGCTATGGATGCCCCATCCTCTCCTGTTTTGTGGGATCGGTTTCAGATGGTATTGCCTGCCGATGTTGAGTCCTTGTTAGGATCTGTTTGTGCCACCACTTGTGAACAAGGTCCTTGCCCATTCTGGGTGGTCTTGTGGGAGTCTGGTAAAAGTCAGCCAGGAGACACTACAGCCATTGCTGGCTGGGGTGGTTAGTGCCTCCCTTCAGGAGGGCATGGTGCCTGAATGCCTGAAGGAGGCTGTGGTTAGGCCCCTGCTCAAGAAACCATCTCTTGACACCGATTCTCCTGCAAGTTATCAGCCGGGCTCTAACCTTCCCTTATTAGGGAAGGTTATTGAACGGGCTGTGGCACGGCAACTCCAAGAACACCTGGACCATACCAGTTTCCTTGACCCCTCTCAGTCCAGGTTTTGTCTTGGGTATGGTACGGAGACTGCATTGGTGGCCTTGGTTGACAATCTCCATCTGGAATTGGACCAGGGTCATCAGACATTACTGGTCCTGCTAGACCTTTCGGCTGCGTTCGTCACAGTCGATCATGAGATGTTGGTGCCTCACCTGTGGGACCGTACCAGGATTGGTGGGATGGTCTTGGACTGGTTTCATTCATTCCTGGCCAGGAGAACTTACTGGGTGGTCTTGGGGGAGTCTAGGTCTTCCCCCCGGGACCTCATGTGTGGAGTCCTGCAGGGTGACATTCTGCCCCCCTCTTGTTTAACATCTATATTCAGCTGTTAGGGAAGATCGTGAGAGGGTTTCAGGGCATGCAGTGTCATCAGTATGCTGATGACACTCAGCTCTACCTCTCTTTTTCCATCAACCCAGGCCATGCAGTCTCTTTGTTTTCCCAGTGCCTGTCAGCTGTGGGAACTTGTATTAGGCTGAGCTATCTGCAGCTGGATCCTGACAAGTCGGAGGTGATGTTGGTGGGCGAGGGCTTGGGGGGCCTGGGAGTGGTTGAATCTCCTCTTGTGGGAGGGGGGTCACACTCCCATAGTCTCACAGGTACAGAGTCTTGGTGTGCTCCTCAATTCATGGCTCAGCCTGGAATCTCATGTTGTGGCCGTGGGAGGGAGTGCATTTCGGTAGTTACATCTTGTCCGTTGGCTTCGGCCGTATCTCTCAGACTCTGACCTCGTCACTGTCATCCATGCCTTCATCACCTCGAGGCTGGATTACTGCAACACGCTGTATGTGGGGCTGCCTGAGAGGCTCGTCTCCTTACTGGGGTGGGTCGCAGGGAGCACATGACACCTGTGCTCCAGGCTCTGCACTGGCTGCCTATAAAGCACTGGGCTAGGTTCAAGGTACTGGTTTTGACCTTTAAAACCCTTCACGGCCTGGGCCCTGCCTATCTGTGGGATTGCCTCACTCCCCATGTGCCCGTGCAACCCCTGAGATCGTCTGTGGTGGCCTTTTTGGAGGTCCCCCGGGTGAGATGGGTGGCCACTGATGTGAGATCTTTTTTGGTGGCATCCCCTGTGCTGTGGAATTCACTCCCAGAGGAGCCTCGGTTAACCCCCGCCCTCCTGTCATTTCAACATTTGTGTAAGGCCTGACTGTTCCGCCAGGCTTTTGGTGAGGGGGAGTGGGAGGGGGGGTAGGGTTTTGGAGGGAGGGTGAGTTTTATTATTTGTTTTAAAATTTGTTTTTTTATTGTTAAATCTTTTCTGATGTTCACTGCCCAGAGCTGCCTTTGGGCAGGAGGGGCAGGATACAAATTTTAAATAAATAAAATATAAATAAAAAATCATTCACTAGAGGAAGCCCACTGTCCATCACAAGTTGAACCTGAAACAAGACTGCTTTCTGCTCGAGAAGCCACTCAAGCATCAGGAAGGTCTAATTCCACTGTGTGGACATATCTTGCACCAACTGGTGCACTGGGGAGCCTTGCTCTGCCTGCTTCACCCGGAGGAGGTTGCTGCCCTTCACGTTCTGGTTAAAGAAACCGGCCAGCTTCCTCCCCTCTTGATCAGGGATCTATGAATGCCTGTCCCAATCCCCTTCCCCCAAGCCCAGAAAGTCCCTGTGACCACCAGGTGAAGGGTGTGTGCAGCGCAAGGGATGCTCGTGAAGCCCCCTTGCTGACTGCCATCAATATGTTGTCCGCGTTGTGCGTCACCACGCACCGCTTGGTGAAGGGCACACCTGGCATGACCCACTCCCTCACCATGGTGGTCAGGGCTGCCTCGATGTTCCAAGCAGTGTGAGGGACATCCATGACTTCTGCCTGAAGCAGGACCCACCTATACCCTACTCTGGGACCCCTCTTGCCACTGCCAAATGCTGCCTCGGGGTCCTGCCACCAGTGTGCCATTACTGCAAGGTAGGCGTGCTGTGCATGTCTGCTTGACCACAAGTTGGTGGTGAAGTAGATGGTGGCATCCCATGCCCCTGAAGGCTGCTCCCTCATCTACTCCTTTAAAGCCCGGTACAAGACTGGCACCACCTGCCAACACAAGCTGGTGTGCAAGGGCAGCTTAAACTGGGGAGCCAGGAAGCCAATCAGGTGGCTAAACCCCATGTTCCTGACCACCAAGAAGGGCTGCCCATCGAGCGCAATCATTTCCCCCTACATGTGCGTGGCTTTCAGTTGAAAGCCATGCCACCCTCCATGTCCTGCAGCTGCTGATGAACTTGCCAGTTGCCCCCACCCCAGCTCCTCTGTGGTGCACTGATCCTTCTGGGCCTCAACTGGCTGCTGATGCTGCACCACTGACAGCGTTGATGAGTGGGGCAGAACATGATGGCGACACAGCTCTCGGAGTGACGTGTGGCCGGCCCTGTCCAAAGTGGCCAAGGGTCTCTTGTTCTGCCCACCAATGAGTGTCCCCAGCAAGCAGGTATTTTCTATGGCATTGGACATTTGCTCATCGCACCGACTGAGACTGGGGGCCAAGTTGGTGGAACAGTTGCTTTTCATCAAGGTCAACCTTCCACTGCTGGGATTCCCCGAGCTGCCCCGCCCAGGTTTCCAAGCTCAAACCCTGCCTCAGGCTACCTTCTGCTTCTCATGCCATTCTGCCTGTCTTCTTCAGCTGCCACAGCTGCCTCTGCTGTACCATGGGTTCTGTTACCTGGCAATCCAATGTATGCTGTTCCTCCACCAATGCCTGGCAGTCTGAAATGCCCAGCCAAGTAGGGGTTCCAGACCAGCCACAGAGCCCCAAGCCTTCCCAGCCTCTGCTGCTGCCACTGGGTCTCAAAAGGTGAGCCCTAGTGCCATGGGCACCCCCAGGGACCAAGTGCCGAGCCTGCCTACCAGGGCAACCCTGGGTGCCAAGTGCCGAACCTTCCCGGTCTCTGCTGTTGCTGCTGTTGTGTCTCCGATGGCCAGCCCCGGTGCCACGGTCACCCCCAGGGGCCAAGCACCAAGCCTGCCTGCCTGGGCAAGCTGGGGTACCAAGCGCCAAATCTTTCTGGTCTCTGCTGCTGCTTCTGGGTCTACAACAACCTGTCATGACACCACAGGCCTCCCTGGGGGTCCCTGGAGTGTCCCAAACCTCCCGGTGGCACTGAACTCCGCCAAACGTTTGGGGGACTGAACTCCACTGGACTGAACCCCCAAACCTGAGCTAAGCTTTTTGTCTGTACGGCCCAAACATCCGAACTCCGTCCTGTTTGCACATCCCTAACTATCAAAAATTCTCCACGAGGGGAGCATCCACCACTAATTAAGGGAACCAGATATAGAACTGACTTTCTTCATGAGATTAAATCATTTAAGCTACTGGTGTGTGAGCAGAATTTGTCCCCATAAAATAGGTTTCCAAAACATGCTCAGTATGTTTGCACAATTTTCTTTACCATGAAAATTTATACAGCAAAGTCAAATCCCAGAACTTTACTGTATACTGACAACTTTTTTTCCAGATTAAATTCTTTAATGCTCGGCTCTCTGTTATATTTTCTGAGTCCATAAACTGTCAAGGAGATAAAAGCTTAAGAAAAACATATAGATCTAGGTTATTTTAGGAGTTTGTCTCAGATATATTTCCATCAAAACTCTAGTAGGATGTTCAGTAACTGGAAAAATTGAACTCAGGACTGATATTTCATCATGGAAAAGTTTCTTTTTTGCAACTTCATTGCATGTTATACATATATTGTAATTATGCATCAGTCTTTCCAGTTCTCTTTACTTGCAGTAGAAGTGATAGACATATTATTATACTGTATCCCTTAACTATATCATTAGTCAATCTCTTTTGCACGTAGTTATTTGTGATGTTTCACTAAAGTTATCTTCAGGGAGATTTTAAAACTATTAATGAGTATTATTGTATCTTTGAATAGTTTTGCTTAGGTTTAGGTATTACGCACCAGGAAAAACAAAATACTTGAATTATAGCGTGGCTGGTTGCAATTGCAAAGCGTTCTGGCTCATCTTTTAAAAAAAACAAAAAACAAACAGGTCAAATGTTTTGTCTCTGCACTCTCACTATTAAAACAAAGAGACAGATGGTGGGTCCAATCCCAAACCCCAAACACAACCCTTGCATGGACTTTGTGCACATCCACATTGTCAGGACTATGGCCCACATGCAAGCCACAAAAAAGCTGCATGGGTACACGTACGCCTGTGCATAAGCCACTCACACTGGGGTTTGGGATCGCTCCCAATATTTCAGCCCTTTTATTAAAACAATCAACAAGAATTAAATGAAAACAGGCATCCAGTCCACAACAGTCCAGGACAAACAGGACAAAGCATCTAGCAGGCTTGACTGGACCCCCCACCCCCAAACCCAGGCATAAACTGCAGGCACAAGTCCGCCTTGGCCCTCTAGCCGTTCAGCATCCATGGGACTCCTCCTCTCACATGAGATGGCCATCAAGGGATGTAGAGCAGCCCTGGCCTCTACCACTCATGGGGTATACGTTACAGAGCCATATAAACTCACTATTATTATTATTATTATTAACAAACATTTATATAGCGCCAGCAGTGTACCTGGCACTTTACAAAGTAATAAAATAGACACGGTCCCTGCCCCTAGGGCTTACAATCTGAGAGACAGGAGCTGGGGGAGAGACTTAGGAAGGGGAACAGAGGGAGAGACAAGGGGTCTAACATTCATGAAGATGCGAGGTCTCAAGTGCACGTGCTTGGCTTGGTTACAATGAGAATGACAGCAGGCAGGTCCATGTTGCAATATCAGCAAATTTATGTTCTAGCTTTAGTTCAATATTTTGGGGGCACTTAGAGGCAAACAGATTAACAGATTGTTATTATTATTATTTAAGAAGAGTGGCTTAAAGGTGATCTGTACATGATTTTTAGGGTCTCTGATAACATCCCGAGGCTTGTGCTGAACATCCTAAACAGCTAGCAAAAGGGACAAGGAAATCAACACACACACACACGCACTAGTTTTACACGACTTCACCGCAGAGCCCCTCCCGTTTTCTGTAACAGCCAAATATTTGCTGGCCCCACGCGATACCCGGCGCCCCATGGTCCCGATGTTCCTGCTGGTCATCAAGGCCAGAGAGGTGGCGGCGGCGGCGGCAGCAAGGTGGGTCTGTGACCGCCCCACGCCCAGGCCTCCCCAGGGCCGGCCCCGGCAAGGTTATGTCACCGGCTCGAGGCAGCCTCTCCCAAGCGGCTTCCTCCGTGTAACTCATCTGCCCCAGGTAAGGCCCAGACGCTGCCAGGCTCCGGCCCGGGAACAGCAGCTGCTGCTGCACCGTCAGGGAGCTAAAGAAGCCCCAGCGCCTACAGCAGCCGCGCGAGAGCAGCAGGTAACGGTGCGCCATGATCAGCCCCAGCACCCCCCAAAGCTCCGCCCCCACTAGGCTCCCTAGTGATATTAAAGTCTCAAAGGGATAAGATAGATGATAACTAATGCCAGGAGACGTTGAGGCCATCGCTGGCTGGGGTGATCAACGCCTCCCTTCGGGAAGGCAGAGTGTCAAGCTGCCTTAAGGCGACAATTGTTCACCTCTGCTAAAGAAGCCATCATTAGACATTGATTCCCCTGCCAGCTATCAGCCTGTCTCTAACCTACCCTTTTTAGGATGGGTTATTGAATGGGTGGTGGCTCATCAGCTTCAGGTGCATCTGGATGCTATCAGATTCCTGGGCCCATCGCAATCTGGTTTTCATCCTGGGAATGGCATGGAGACTGCACTTGTGGTCTTGGTCAATAACCTTCAATTTCAGTTAGACTGGGGAAATTCTACCCTGTTGTTTTTATTAGATATTTCAGCGACTTTTGATCATGAGGTGTTGATTTGACTGTGGCACCTGGCTGTAGTGGGTGGGAGTACTCTTCAATGGTTCACCTCTTTCTTGTATGGGTGGTCTCAGCAGGTGGTATTGGGTGACTGCTCATCATCTCCTCTGGATCTCCCTTGTGGGGCCCCACAGGATTCCGTTCTGTCCCCCCTCTTGTTCAACATGTATATGTAGCTGCTAGGTGAGGTCATTCATAGGTTTCGGGTGAGGTGCCATCAGTATGCTGATGACACCCAGATCTACCTCTCCTTTTCATCTGAACCAACATTCTCGGTGCTTACCCATTGCCTGGATGTGGTGGGGGACTGGATGAGGGTGAGTCAACTGAAGCTGAATCCTGACAAGACTGAGTTGATGATAACTGACTGGTCTTGTGCCCTGGAGGGGATTGGGACTCCTATTATTGATGGGGTCCATCCCCCTTTGGTTGATCGGGTTCGCAACCTGTGAGTGCTTCTGGATCCTTTGCTGTGCCTGGATTGTCAGGTTGCGGCAGTGGCCAGGAGTGCTTTTCACCAACTTCAATTGATGATGAAGTTGCGGCCTTTTTGTTTTGGACTCGGATTGGGCCACTGTAATCCATGCTTTCATCAACTCGAGACTAGACTACTGTAATGCGCTCTATGTGGGGCTGTCCTTGGTGACAGTTCAGAGGCTTATTTATTGCAAGCACATAATACCGGTGTGCCATTGGTTGTACTGGCTTCTGATAGTCTTCTGGACCCAACTGAAAGTGCTTGTGATGACCTTTAAAACCCTAAATAACCTTGGCCCCATCTATCTTAGTGATCGCCTGGCTCCCAGGGTCCCATCACAACCTCTGCAATCAACTAGGGGTGCCTTACTGGAGACTCAATTTTTTCACCGTGTCTCCACTACTAGGAGGGTGTTCTCAGCTGTTGCACCTTTGTTATGGAACTCCCTCCTCCAGATGGTCTGCCTATGTTCAAACCAGGTGGCCTTCCAGAGGCAAAGTAAGACCATTTTGTTCCATTGCAGTTTTGGCAGCAGGACTGTATTGGGGGGAGGGGTAATTCTAAAGGGGAGGATGGGATGGGTGATAGGGAGGGGAATTAAGTGCGAGGTTGTTGGAAGATGGGAGTGGGTTGGGCTTCATCGGGGAGGGGGTTAAATGTTTTTACACCTTTTTTAAAAAAAAATTAAAAAAATTTAAAATTGGAAGCTGCCCTGAGACTTCGGGGAAGGTCAGGATATAAATGCAAATAATACTAATACTAATACTAATACTAATACTAATACTAATACTAATACTAATAATGCCTTGGACCCTGACTTACCTGACTTATGCACTGGATCAGAGGTTCTCAACCTTTTTTCCAGTCATGAGCACTGGAGTGACGTAAGTGACTACTTGGGAGCACTGCATGATTTTCAGGAATGATTTGCATAAATATGCATAGATTAAGTCTCCCCTCTGCAATTCAATTGAATTCAGTCCAAAGGAAGACTGTTTCAAAGTGCTCCTGAGCACTACTGACACCTGGCTTGGAGAGCACTTTGATTCATTGCCCGAGCACTCTGGTGCTCTTGAGCACTAGGTTGAGAATCCCTGTACTGGATGAGGTGTGTGGGTGCTATATTTCAAATTTATTTAACACCAACACAACTAAAAGTCCCCTTCCTCTTGTAAACCAGGAAATTGATAGAGTGAGGGAACTGCATGGAAGACAGAAAAACCCTAGTCATATAAACCAATTGACTGCTGCAGGTAAAAAATTCCTTCACCGGTCCCAAAGCTTGGTGACTAGTTGATGACTTACAATTTTAATGGATGAGTGAGACTGCCAATACTGGCCCCAACAACATGCCACAGCCAGCAGCTGGTGTAGGTTTTAAAAAGCTCAGCACTCTGAAGAGGTCTGACCATTAATGTATTCATTAACAATATGGAAAATGGTGTTAAGAGTGATCAGTTTTGCAGATGTCACCAAGTTATTTATGGTAGTTAAAACACAAGCAGATTGTGAAGAACTACAACAGGATCTTATGAGACTGAGTGCCTGGGCATCTAAATGGCAGATGAGATTTAATGTGGACAAGTGCAAAGTGATGCACATAGGGAAAAATAATTCAATCTATGAGTACACATTGCTGGGTACTAAGCTAGGAGTTACCACTCAGGAAAAGGATCTGGGAGTGATTGTGGACAATACATTGAAATCCTCAGCTGAGTGTGCAGCAGTAGTCAAAAAAGCAAACAGAATGTTAGGAGTTATTTGCAAAGGGATAGAGAATAAAACTGAGGATGTCATAATGTCTCTATACAAATCGATGGTGCGACCGCAGCTGGAATATTGTTTGCCGTTCTGGTCACTTGATCTCAAAACAGACATAGCTGAGCTGGAGAAGGTACAGAGAAAGGCAACGAGAATTATAAAAGGCATGGAATGGCTTCCATTCAAAGAGAGGCTTGACAAGCTGGGTCTCTTCAGCTTAGAGAAGAGAAGACTGAGAGGGGCCATGATAGAGGTTTATAAAATCTTGAGTGGTGTGGAATGAGTAGATAGAGAACAGTTATTTATCCTCTCAAATTGTACTAGAACTAGGGGACACTCCATGAAACTAGCTGCCAGCAAATTTAAAACAAACAAAAAAAGGAAGTACTTTTTCACTCAATGCATGGCATTTTTTTTTTTTTACCAGAGGATGTTGTCAAGGTCAGGAGAATAGCTGGGTTTAAAAAAGGACGGATAAGTTCTTGGAGAGTAGATTCATTAACTGCTATTATTATTATTATTATTATTAGTAGTAGTAGTAGTAGTAGTAGTAGTAGTAGCAGCAGCAACATTTATATATAGTGCCAGTGGTGTACCTGGTGCTTTACAAAAAAATAAGATAGACGCAGTCCCTGTCTGAGAGCTTACAATCTAAAGACAGTGGGAGGGGAGACAGGGAAGGGGGAACAGAGGGAGAGACAAGGTATGTGACATTTATGAGACTGCGAGAACACAGGTAAACTTTCTTGGCTTGGTTACAGAAAATTGGGAGTTTACAGATAACAGGTGGGGGATAGTCCTGGGTGGGGATGATTAGCAGGAGTTCAGAAGGGTGGAACAGAAGAGGTGGATTTTGAGGAGGGACTTGAAGGTAAGGAGGGTGGAGGCAAGGCGGACGAGGGCATGGAGGGCATTCCAGGCATGCAGGGCAGCAAATGAGAAGGGATGAAGGTGGTTGGGGGAGTAGGGGAGGTGTGGGAGGGTGAGGGAGGGGATGGAAGAGGAGGAGCTGAGTGCTCGAACAGGGGTTCGGAGGGAGATCAGGGCAGAGAGGTAGGGGGGAGCGAGGTTGTGAAGTGCTTTCTAAGTGAGGAGAAGAAGCTTGTGCAGAATACGCTTAGGAAGAGGGAGCCAGTGGAGAGAGGAAAGGAGAGGCTGCATGCTGTCAAAGCGACGGGCAAGGTGGATGATCCTGGCATCAGAGTTTTGAACAGAGATGAGGGAAGAAAGGTGAGAGCAGGGAAGGCCAGCAAGGAGGAGGTTACAGTAGTTGAGACGTGAGATGACTAGGGTGTGAATGAAACTTTTGGCAGAAGAGACAGACAGAAAATGGCGGATCTTAGAAATGTTGTGGAGGGAGAAGCAGCAGGACTTGGCAACGGAGTCAATATAGGGTTTGAAGGTAAGGTGCAAGTCAAAAATGAAGCCCAAGCTACGGGCTTGGGGGACACGGAGGATGGAGACCCCATCAATGGCAATTGAAAGGGAGGAGGGAGAGGAAGGATGGTGAGGGAAGATAAGGAGTTCAGTTTTTGCCATGTTCAGTTTGAGTTGGTGTTGAGACATTCAGGTGGAGATATCAGAGAGACAATTAGTGAGACGAGCTTGAACAGAGGGGGAGAGGGAAGGATTGGAGAGATAGATTTGAGTGTCATCAGTAGCTTAAGAGATGGACTTCTTACTGTTGGGAGCTGGGAGTGAACAACAGGGAATGGATTGCCCATTGTGACTGTTGGTTCTTCTCCCATGCAGTCGAGATTAGCCACTGTCAGAGGACAGGATGCTGGGCTTATGACTAAGTATGACACTACTTATCTTCTTAATGAGTTCCTTCCCTTGGCACTATCAGGAAATCTGCCCCCTGGGGGCATCTTGTTGGAGGTCCTCTGGGTTCTCCAGGGGCCCACACAGAATAGGGTGTTCTTGGTGACAGCACCGTGCCTTTGGAATTCCCTTCCAGTGGGGGCACGGTTGACCCCGGACCTCCCAGCTTTCCACAGGAACTGCAAAACCTGGCTGTTCCATCAGGCATTTGGTGAAGGAGAAGGGTAGGGTGGGGGTTAGGGAGGGTGGTATGGGAGTGTTTTATGGTTGTCTTATTTTATTGTTGAATTGTGGGGTATTTTTTGGTTTTGTAACTGAATTGAAATGTTTTTAGTTATATGTATTATTGTTAGCCAACTTGAGGCACCTGTGGCAGGAGAAAGCTGGATATAAATTTTGAAAATAAATAAATAAATAAATAATTTTTATTTATTTTATTTATTTTGTAACTTTTTACCCCGCCCCTCCTGCCATGCAGCTCGGGGCGGCTTCCATACATTAAAACAATAAAATCAATTAAATATCAGCATAAATATTATAAAATATTAAAACAGGGCTAGATACAATCATAAAACCAAAAATAGGTGGGGGAGCTAAAAAAAAAACACCCTACTCACCCTCCCTCCCAAAGGCCTGGGCGAACAGCCAGGTCTTATAATTTCGCCGGAATGTTAACAGGTATGGGGCCAGGCGAGCTTCCTCCGGAAGGGAGTTCCATAGCCATGGCCCCACTACCGAGAATGCCCTCTCCATTGTGGCCCCCCGTTTAATACGGGGGACCTCCAGGAAGGCACCCCGGCAGACCGCAGGAGCCACTCTGGGGCGCGGAGGGCAAGGCGGTCCCTAAGGTATGAGGGTCCGAGACCATGTAGGGCTTTATAGGTCATCACCAGCACCTTGAACTTGGCTTGGCATGCTATCGGCAGCCAGTGCAGAGCTCGGAGCACAGGTGTATTGTGCTCCCGGCGGCCCGTCCCTGTAAGAAGACGAGCTGCCGCATTCTGCACTAGCTGCAGCCTCCGAACCAAGCACAAGGGAAGCCCCACATAGAGCGTGTTGCAGTAGTCGAGCCTCGAGGTGACGAAGGCATGGATGAAGGAGGCCAGGTCCGGGCCGGAGACATATGGACGCAGCCTACGCACTAGATATAGCTGGTGGAAGGCAGCCTTAGCGACTGACTCCACCTGCCGCTCCAGACGAAGATATGCATCCAGTATAACCCCCAGACTCCGAACCTGCTGAGCTATAGGAGGGCGAACCCCCCCAACCAGTGGGGCCGCCACCCCCTTCGCTCTCCCCACCAACATCACCTCCATCTTAAATAAATAGTGGCCCCAGAAAGAGACAAATGCTGCTTGGAAATCTTCAGCCAAATGTTGGAATCTCTTTGTTTGTCTCATTCCTAGGAAATTTGGGGATGAGGGGTTGGGGTGGACCGTGCTCTGCTTCTTAGTGGCAAAGTGGCATTCTTAGAATGTAAGGGATGACTACAAGCCATTACCTTGAAAATGCATTTCCAACTGTAACATTTTTATATTCCATTCTGTTTACAAGATATTTGGTAGGAATGTATCCCACACCTTCTCTGTCATCACTGACAAACTACAGGACAATCTGATAAAGGGCCCCAATTTTATAAGTAATTGAATTTGTCACCTTGAAAACCATTATTTAGATAAATAGCAGCACATGCAGTGTGAGTCAGAGGCAGGCACCTGGTATGGCAGGGGGAGGGAGATTGTAGGAGGGAGTATGGGGAGAAACCCAACAGAGTGACAGACATATTCACTGGCCAATTACTGCATGCTTTTTCCAGCTTTACAGTACCAATCGGTGGTGGCTTTGACTTGGGCATAGGGGTTGGCCCTGAGACGGGCAAGGAAGGTACATAACTGGGACTTTGGGGATAGCATCCCAGCAATCAGAAGATATATTTTACACATCCAGGCTGGCCAGTTATCATCACAATAACATCCTGTAGCACTGACAGAGGACATAAGAGAATCTCTATTGGCTCTTTCATAAACAGATGCTTCCGACTTCTCAGTGCAAGTGGGGGAGAGAATTTGGGATGGTCACAGCAGAGAATAAGGATATTTGGTTAGCATTTCTGCTGTCCAATTGGCTTCAAAAACCCATCTTATACCAAAGTGACATGTAAGAGAATCCCTGGCATAGGCTCCTTCTCTGCATATGCTGTGCAGGCATATAAAATTGGGACCCTTTATCACATATTTAGGATATTTTGCAGAGATGATCTTGAAGGTGTGATATACAGCCCTGCCAAATTTCATTTACACTTATTGGACTACAAAGATGTTACAGTCAGACATACTTTTATAAGTTAATTGCTCATACCACCAGGACTCTTTATCCAATCCTTCTGAAATTTGGCATAGATAGTTAATATAAGGAGGGATATACATTTTCTAAGTTTCCCCATACTAAATGGGAGACAAAGAACTTACAGGCAGTTATGTATATGCATATTTTTTTTCAAAATAACATAATTCAACTGTTTATAAAATAGGATTTTTTTATCCAATCTTTCTGAAATTTGGTATACATCATGCCTTCCATTGTAGGTACAATCCCTCAATGTTTCATCTAAATATAATGAACAACAAAAATTTTCATCCAAAAATGTGTTTTCTATTTAAACCAATGGAAAGCAAAAATGAAAGCAAAAACAAAAACAAAATGTTGATATTTATAAAAATGAAAACAAAAGATTCCCGCCCCCCCCCCCACCGTATTCAGTGCAGCACAAGTATTAACATGAAAAAACAAGATTTACACAGTTGCCAAACTCATGATTTCTTTGCCATAAAATGTCTGAAATAAAATTACAGTAGGTTTCATTTGCATGAATCAAACCAAATTACAGTAAAGTCAGAGACAGGCAAGGGAAAAGACACAGAACTTTTGAACAGCATTGAACTTCTAAATAGAGCAAATTTAAGGGGCTTAATTCTCACTTATTAACATACTTGGAGCTACCAGATGAGTTCACACCTTTATTTTGGTAGATTATATTTGATGTCTGCTGTTCTCTTGATGTCAATGAGATTGCATTATGAGGGTGTTAACATTTCATAACCTTCATTTTTTCCCCTTCTCATGACCAATATTCAGATTAATAGAAAAGATATTTTAAAAACTAACAGTTTTCACAAAACAACAGAAGACTGGGAATAATTATTTATTTATATATTTATTTAGATTTTTATCCTGCCCTTCCCTTCAAAAGGCTCAGGGCAACTGAGAAAGTTGAGGAACACAAGACCAGAACCTAAAATTTGAATTACTTGGATAAAGGAATGAAAACCTGAAGCAAGAAAAGGATCAGATTAGTTGTTACTTCACATAATTTTTTAAATATAAAGTATATCCTCCCAGAACTCTACACTAGTGGTGAAGAACCTCTAGCCTGTGGACCAAATTCAGCCAGTAACTTAAAAAATAATAATTGGCCCCTTTCCAATTAATTGATCTGACCCTATTCTCAGGGGCTAAAGGAACCTGAGAGGGAATGCAGCTCCCCTCCGTTTCCCTGCCCTGAGCACTCACTCACCCAATCATGCACTCCTGTCTTAGTATGCCTTTTCTGCATCTCTTTATCACACCCATACCTTTCTGGAGTCCATTCTGTACAGCCCCTTTACCCATGCCCTGAAGATTTCTCCTCACTCTTGTCATAGATAATGCTTTTCTTTTTGGCACTCACATGACTCGGTCACTATGGATTAAGTACAAATATGAAGTATGAGCATTGGAGGGGGAAATAGTGTTTATCTTTTTCCATATTTTTTGTTTTGGCTCACTGGCCATTTTTAAATTGTCAACATATAACCTTTCACACCCCTAACCAAAAATATCAGTTCCTGATACCATCTCAGTCAAATCAAGAACCTCTTGGTACATGGTAATGGCCATGTTCTCAAACCTCCTGTGTGTGGGATCTGTGCAGGTCCTACACAGGTCCTGCATAGCTTGTATGTGGCAAAATGTCCCTGCACTGGGCACACATGCAGTTTTTGCACACATGTGTTTGCAGGCTGGGCATGGGATTGGATTGAGTGGAACTGATCCTAAACCCTGTGGACCCCATGTGCAGCTGCATGTGCACGCAGTCATGTGCAAGTCACATGGATCCCCATTTCAGGCACATTGTGCCATTTGGTACGGCTGAATTGGCAACTACTTTTTCCGTGATGATATTTCATTCCGCCATTTCGGTACTGCCTGTGACTTTCCACAGCTTTTTCGCTGGCATTCCACTAATTCCATGCCCTTTGCTTTGAGACATCGGAATTATTGGAATAATCTCATAAAGTGTTGGAATAATCTCGGAAATTGTCAGAAGAAACATTGCTTTGGTACTTTCGCACAATGACCGCATGTCGGAAAGTGCCGGTGGAAGTAGCAGAATGAAAGTAGCGGAATGAACATCTCTATTGCACCGTGACACTCATTGAAGAAGAGCTCTTTCTGTCAAAAGCATCTACCGCAGCGGCTTGCCATTTCAGCCCTACCATGTGGGAATTGCACACATGTGCATGCACAGGAGATCCATGGGGTTTAGGATCAGCCCCAATGTCTTGATTATCATTTAATTTTTCAACTTACCAACTTTACATTTATTGGGATCCCATTTACTGCTTTGCCATGCATTTCAAATGCTGAGAAGTAATACTGATACAATATCACTTTTCTAGTACTCCGTTTTCCCATGTACTTATTTGTCACTCATTGGCTGGTATGCAGATTCCTTTACTGATCTGTAATCCAGTTGTAGATGGGTCAATGCAAAGGGAACAACAGAGAACAATTCTGATTGGAAGCACTGGAATGGAGGTTAAGGGGCACTGGATGGGAGTTAAGGGGTGGGCTATTTGCACAGTGATTGGCTCAGAAATGTGGAAACAACAAACCCAGAAGTAAAATGGTACCCTCAGCAACATGGTAAGCATTAAAATGAACGGTACATAGTAAATGGTAAGCGGAAAATTATTAGATCAGGACAGTATGCCAGACTGCCCTTTGGCAGGAGAGGGAGGTATAGAAATAATATAAATCAATAGATAATAAATAAATAGTATCTCATGGTATTGTGAGAATCAAGAAATTGCATATTGTATCGGGAAATGGTCAGGAAATTGATACCGGTTCCTGATATGGTGAAATTTCTTGCAAGCAACAAATTAGCTGTTTGTTTCAGTCCTAATGGCCACCCAGAAGCTTTTCCCCCCACCCCATTGACAGCATTCAAGCTGTCTGGTGGACACCAGACAGCTTGATAGCACTTCCAGGCTACAGGTCACACCCTCTACACAGGAGGTTCTATCCCAAGAGTGGGGAACCTCAGGCCCGGGGTCAAATTCATCCCATGGCAAGTGTCACGGGGGTATGGGATGGAGAAGGAAGGAGGTTGGAGAGTAGGGGGGCTCCACACTGTCTCGGTACACAGATAAGACACCACAAAGACAACCAGAGGCAACTACGCTTAACTCCAATACCTAGCTCGGTAAGGCTAGGGTCCCTCAGGGTGGAAGGTGGGCTTTCCCTCAATACTAGAAAGCAATGCTTTTCATCATAAGGACAAGGCGAATGGTAGCTGTCTGCCTCAGACAAACAAGACCTACAAACACAAATGGAGACCACCCACTCGGGGAAGTACACAGGGTCCAGGACACCGTGCAGCTCTGTGAAAGGAATAAGGGGATGGGGGAAGGTCCCCAGGGGAGGGAAAAAGGGAAAGGGGAATAGGAGCAGGGAGATAGGAGAGTGGGGGAACGGATTTTCTCACTCGAAGGGATGTGCCAGGAAAACTGGGGCAGGGAAACTAGAGGATGCCAGGAATCAGGGGAGTAGGTACCCCAACACCGTATGAAACCACTCACCGTATATAAAGGACACACTTAAATACAGGACACTCCTCTACTCACTCTCACGCAGCTCAATCAACAGGAGGGGAAACACCAGGACCACTCACTCCACCTAAACTCTACGACAGACAATGAATCTCCAAGGCAAGGGGGCCAGTTTCTCAAGAATGATTACCGGCGGGGGAGTCAGGCCCCACCGGTACCCTTTATAGCCCTGCTTCCCAAGATCCCGGGCGTGCTCAGGGCGGAGTCCCTCCACCCCGCCGCCACAGCTGATGCCGTTCTGGGGATTCAGGGGGCGTGGCCAGAAGTGTGCTCCCTTGTGGTGTGACCCCGCCCCCTCATCTTCTCAGCGCCGCACCTGATCCCTCTGCCGAGCCCCCGAGGCAGGCCCGCCTCCGGGTCAGTGGGCCTGCTGTGCCGGGGCCCCCGGCCCGGGGAGTACGCATGCTGACAGCAAGTTTTTATGTGGCCCCTTTCCACTTCCTGGATCTGGACCTTGGATTCAGTTCTTACCTCCAATCTGAAAAAACTGAGCTATGGGGAAGGGAGCAGAGATGAGGTTATGCAAACAAGGCTAAGGGACAGTTCCATGGTACAGATCCATGATTTCGGCCCTCCTTTCCTTGAATGAATCCCTTAAACACCCCTGCCCCAAATTTTCTGTGGCCCTCAGAGCTTGTAAAAGCTTTCAAAGTGGTCCCTGGGAGGGAAAAGGTTCCTCACTGATGTTCTAGCCCAAAGCAAGTCAACTGTTGTCCAACTCTGATACACAACTTACATTGTTCAAAGTGCTGTACAATTTCATCTAATTCAGCCATACAATAACACTGTGAGATAGGTCATTCATATTCCCATTTTATAGATAGAGAGCTGAGATCATGAGAATGGGCAAAGCCACATGATGTACTTACTGCACCTAACCACATGAAGCAGTGCACTGTGTGTCTGGCAGTCACCAGATATTCACCCCACCATATGGCAACCGACTGCTACATGCTACAACTTTTGAAAAAGGCCATTGATGCAGTGTGTAGCAGTCTTACTCAATGTGGGGTAATGCTGCCAAAGGCACTGTAGCACACTGAAGTTCATGTGCCTGGTTCCCATCTGCCCTGCCACACAGTGAGGTCTGTTGAGGGGCTTTGAGGGGTGGGTACTAGCTTGAATCCTGTGCCACCATATCATGGCTGGGGGCAGGATAGTGAATGGGGCAGGGCTGAGCACTGGCTTGTGTATCTGGTGCCTTGGCCCACCACAGGGTGTGTAAGGAGGGCTTACAGCAGCCTGCTCAGTCAGCTACCCTGCGGGGGTGGGGGGGGAGGCATCCATATGTCCTGCTCCCTACACTTGCCCCAAAGTATGGGAGCTGTGATTTCCTGGCATGGGATGCACGGTGATTGGGCCCACCACAGCTCATGTAGAGTCACCCATAGTGATGTGCCCAAGACCACACAATGAGCTCATAGCTAAAACAGGATTTCAACCCTGGTCTCCAATGTAACACCTTTTCTACTAGGCTATCCTTGCAGTCAAGCTATTTGTCTAGATATGAACGGTGCATTAATACAACATTTGGTTGTCAGTGCTGATCTCTTAATCTGACGTGCTTTTCAGCATAATCATATTCTGGATATGCTTATTTCCTCTGACGGTGCGAAGGAATATAAAGCATGTCGAGAATATATAAAAATCCAGAAATTATAGGTTTGGATTGGATAGAACAGATTATACTGTGTGTACATGAAAGAATGCCTCATGCCCTAATGAAAATGAAAAAGTTTATTTTCAAGGTAATTTGGAAATTGCAAACATCGGCTGCAATCCTATGTGCCATGGATTGCATTCATGTGCACATTTTCCGCAGGGCTCAATGTGTCCACAATGTGGAACCGCGCAGTTTGTGGGTGACTGTGCACATGCGCATGAACACACGATCCACAGGACATGATATCGACCACTGACTCTTTCTTGATAGACACTATGGTCTTACTTATACAGAAAGACAGAAGTGGTGTTGTAATTTAGGGATGTGCAAGGGGACATTTTCATTTTTGTTTTAATTTTGCTTTTGTTTGAAAGAAAATCTGTTTCATTTTTCATTTCATTTTTATTTAGTTTATGTAGGCCATCCCAGTTAGCCAGCAGAGATGCCAATCATGCTCTCCCATTCTCTAAGTTCCTCCTCCTCCTCCCTGCCTTGAATTGATATACTGTTTGTTTTGTTTGATAGCTTCACTGCAGCAGGCACTGTCAGGAAAAACATAAACAAAATTTAAATGAAATTTCTATGGTTTTTTATTCTGTTTGCTTTCTGTTTACCTTAAATGAAATTACAAAATTATGTTTGAGTCAAAAAGGAAACATAAATGAATTGCACACCATGTATTTTGAGAAGATTAGGAGGCAAGACATACAGAAACCTTGGGATTCAAACAGAAATAATGGGCCAAGAGCTGGCTTTAAGCAGGGCCAAAAGGGCCCATAGAATGGCCCCAAATGGTGGCTAGTCCATGTAGCATCAGGATCATAGCTCCTGAGGACTCAGGATAGGATATATCTGTAGGGTTGAGGGCTCTGAAAATCTCAGCCTTCATGGTGGCTGCTTCTTCTGGGGCCCTACTACCCACCCCATACCACACCTTACCAAATAAGATAGGGGAGCAGGGCTCTGCAGGAAGAGGTTAAAGGGGTGGGGCTATTATCAGGGACATAGGATCCCCACATTTTATTTCCACCTCTGGCCCCACAAATTCTAAAGTCGTTCCTGAACATACCCTTTCCTACCTCTGCCTAAGAGAGATAACAAAAAGAAAAAAGAAGAAAAAAGGAGTAAACAAATGCAGTCTACTTTTAGCTTCATATTGGTTAGAGATGGGCGAACGCGGTTCGGAAGTTTGGAGTTTGGAGGGACCCAACTCGGTCTGTTTGGTCGACCGAACCGAACTTTTGAACCGAACTCAAATTTAAAACCGAACCGAACCGAATTTACAAACTCCATTCTGTTCACCCATCCCTAGTGGTAACACACACCCAAAAAACCTGGTTTTGAATGGCCGAACTTGGTTTGGAAGTTCGGAATTCGACCTAACTTGGTCTATTTGGTCGACCGAACCGAACTTCCAAATCGAACTCGAATTGTAAACCAAACCGAACCGAATTTCTGAACTTGAATTTCAAACCAAACTGAACCGAACCGAATTTCCGAACTCTGTTCTGTTTGCCCATCCCTAATATTGGTTTCCTCTCATGTTCTGAAGAGATCTCTTTCATTGGAATGAAAACAGAAATCATTACCAGGTGATAGTTCTACAAAGCCATTCTACCATCAAACCTGTCAGCTTGAAGCTGTTTATCAAAAGGAAGACAAGGCATAGAATTTTGGCATTATAACCGGGCTTGTGGTCCCTCTTGGCTGAGCGTTTGTGGGGCCTTGACCCTCTAGGTCAAGGTTGTGAGACACTGGCTTGGTTGATTAGACATTCTTTTTATTCTCTTCCTCAGGGTCATAGAAATAATTCAGGCCTATTCCAGCACCCTCCATCTGCAGCCCCACTCCCTCAGGGTAGTCCATCAACACTCATTCTGTCTCCTTGCACAAGTGTCCAGGCAGGCTGCAGTCTTTTTTTAAAAAAAATATTTTTTGCTTGGCCTACCCAAGCCCAGGAGCCTTAGGCTGCTACAGGCCAAGGAACCTGTTCTCAGTATTTTCTCATTTTTTAATGAGAATTCTGTTTCTCAGTTTATTTTGGGAAATGAGAACAAACTGAGAAATGGGCTGAATTCTAATTAAAAAATGAGAAAATATCAAGAAAAATGAAAAAAGTAATTACTTTGGGACTGCTGGCCTCTAGTCCAGTGGCTACTCACTGCTCCCTGCCTCAGTGCTGCATTCTGAAGAGCTGAGCTTGCTCTCTGCTTCCCCCACCATGTTGCACTCTGCAGAGGTTAACTGGGACCTGACAATAAATTATCTCTATGGAGAGGGGAGGATCAGGGAAGGGAAGTCTCCTCCAACCTGTGTGCAACATTGTAATCAGTCCTTATTTCCTGGAGGTGGCGGCAATATTAGAGCAGCACAAAGAGCACCTCTGAGCGATCCCTCTGAAAACAGGGACCAATTAGATTGTTGTAAAGAACTTGGAGGATGCTTTCCTGCTCCTTTCTCCACTCAGATAATTTCCTGTCAGATAATTTACACCCTTCCCCCCAGAGGTTCATTTGAGCCCAAGACTGGGCATCATTCAGAGTTGTTTTTTATTTTTTAGGGTATTTTGGCAGGCAGGGATAGGGAATGGGGTTTTGGTGGGTTTATTTGTACACTTTTACCCTGCCCCTCTCACTACAAGTGATTCAGGGTGGCTCACAAAATTCATAATAAAAACAGTGTAAATATAAAAATATAAAATATATAAAACATATTAAAACTTCATTAAAACTCTAATCCTGTGCAGAACAAAAACCACAGTGCAAAACACCCAAAGTTACCCCGACATAACCATCCTACCCTCCCATCCTCCCCTGTCAAATGCCTGGCAGAAAAGGCAAGTCTTACAATTCCATCAGAAGGCGACAAGATTTGGGCTGAGGTGAACCCCCACTGGAAGGGAGTTCCAATGTGATGGTGCGGCTGCTGAGAGCACCCTCCTATCCATCTGAACCTATTGGTAATGTGGGACTTCCAGGAGGGCACCCCTAGATGACTGCAGGGGCCAATGAGGGGGTGAGGTAATCAATCAGATAAGTAGGGACCAGACCGTGAAGGGATTTAAAGGTCAATGCCAGCACGTTGAATTGGGCCCAAAAGATAATAGGCAGCCAGTGCAGTGCTTGGAGCACTGGTGTTATGTCATCTCTGCAGTCTGTCCCAGTAAGGAGATGGACCACCGCATTCTTCACTAGCTACAGCTTTCGAACCATCATCATGGGCAGTCCAATGTAGAGTGCATTGCAATAGTCTAGCCCTGAGGTGACAAATGCATGGATGATAGTGGCAAGATCATAGTCCAAGACATATGGGTGGAGCCATTTCTCCAGATGTAATTGGCAAAATGTGTCCCTGGCCACAGCCAAACCCTGAGAATCCAGGCATAGCGGTGACTCTAGGAGCAATCCTATGCTCCACACAGATGGAACCAAAGGAGGACGGATATCCACAATAAATTGGGAGACATCCTCACCCAGATCACCCATCCTGCCAACTAGCATCACCTCTGTCTTATTGGGATTGAGCTTCAATCAGCTTGACTTCATCCAATCCCCCACAGAGTTCAAGCACCGAGACAGCAAGGAGGCAGCGGGGCCCAAGTCAGATGAAAATGACAGATACAGCTGGATGTCATCCACATATTTATGACAGCAGACCCCCCCCAGATGCACACAATTTCTCCAAACAGCTTAATATACACATTAAACAAGAGAGGAGACAGAATGGAACCCTGTGGGACTCCATATGGGAGGCCACCGGAGGACAAAGTACGGTCCCCTAGCACCACCTGCTGGGATCTATGTGCAAGGTAGGAATAGAAACAATGTAACATAGTTCCATCCACTCCTGCCAGGTCTCACAGACCAGCCACCGGGAACTCATGGTTAACAGTGTCGAAGGCCACTGATAGATATAGTAGGACTAACAGGGTCATACGAACCTTGTCCAACTCTATGAGGAGGTTGTCAACCAAGGCCACAAACGCTGTCTCTGTGCCGTATCCTGGGTGAAAGCCAGACTGCATGGAATCAAGAAAACCAATGCTGAAGAGCCACTACCCATTCAATAACCTTCCCTAAAAAGGGAAGCTTAGACACAGGTCGGTAGCTGGCTGGGGCATCAATGTCAAGTGATGTTTTTTTGGAAGGGGCTGAACCACAGCCTCCTTTAGGCAACCTGGCACCCTCCCCTCCGAAGGGAGGCATTGATAACCCCTGCCAGTCCCACTGTCTCCCTGGCAGCTTTTACAAACCAGGACTGGTACGGATCTAGTTCACAAGTTGTGGTTTGAATAGATCCCAGCACATCGGCTGCATCGGCAGGTGTCACCAGTGGAAAATCATTCCATAAAGTATGACCAGACAGGGCATTCCTAACCTCTGGCTCTGCCACTGCCTATAAAGTGGTGGAGTCAAAGTCGTGCTCAATGCAAGCATTTTGTCTGCAAAATGCTTTAAAAAAACATGTCAGAACAAGTCATGGATGAATCCGGCTGGTGGAGACAGGCTGAAGGCAAAGACAGGTTGGACCAACCAGACTTCTCACCAGCTGGAAAAGCTCCATTGGAAGTGACTGAACAGACTCAATGAGTGCAGAAAAGAACCAGTTCTTTGCTGCCCTCACCACCATGGTAAAGGTCTTCAAAATGCTGTATGCCACAACTGATCATCTTGGGCATGGGCGCAGTGCCATTGGTGCTCTAACTGCCTCCCCTCATGTTTCATACAACCCAGGTCCTCTGTAAACCACTGGGACCTGTGGAGCTGACATGCTGGGAGTTGACGCTTAGGAGCCACCTGATCAATGGTCTCAGTCAGTTAGGCGTTCCACAAGGTCGCAAGGTCATCAATGGAGCAGCCATTGAGGTCAACAGGTATCTCCCCAAGAGCATTTTGGAACCCCTCTGGTTCCATAAGTCTCATGGAGTGGAACATTCGAACTGGTCTTATACCCCTATGGTCAGGTAGGCACACTAGGATGGAGATTTGCAGGAGATAATGGGTATTTTCAGACGTTACGAGATCACAGTGAACCACGGTGAATACCCACCTGTGGTCAATGTGTCTCGAACATCTGTTTGGCGGCCGCCAGATGTTCGCCACGGTCAGTAGTGGGACCGCGGCTGTGGAACTCCCTTCCGGAGGAAGCCCGCCTGGCCCCTAGCCTGTTAACATTCCGGCGAAACTGTAAGACCTGGCTGTTCGCCCA
>QEPC01013498.1:13607013-13640136 GCA_003113815.1 Sphenodon punctatus
GCCCAGGCCTTTGGGAGGGAGGGTGGGTAGGGTGTGGGGTTTTTAGTTCCCCCACCTATTTCTGGTTTTTAGATTGGTTTGCTAGCCCTGTTTAAATTATTTTTATAATATTTATGATTATTTTAAATTGTTTTTATTGTATTTTAAAACGTTGGAAGCCGCCCCGAGCTGCATGGCAGGAGGGGCGGGGTAAAAGTTTATAAAATAAAAATAATAAAATAAATAAATAGCCACATGGGGTCAATTTGAACCACGCTTCCCGGGCTAGCCGGGGGAATGTCCCGGGAAGCGTGGACCAAAAAAAAGTAACGTCTGGCTGGGCGCCACAGCCCGGGATCCCCGGTGGGATCCCAGGCCATGGCGAATCCGGCCTGATGCGGAGGCCGCATTGGCCCCACCGCCCGCCCATCTCCCCAGAGGGCAGGTGGCGGGAGCGTGGAGGGGGCGGGGCCGTGCGGCCGCACGTTGCGCCCCGCGGCCCCGCCCCCTCCCAGATTCCCCTCCAGGTTCCCCCCAGCACATCTGTCGCGGCGTGACGGGGTGACCCCAGCGGGGAATGAATGGGTTGATTTTGGTACGGGGCCAATGGGCCCCGTAAGGTCTGAAATCACCCAATGGTCCGATCACAGCAAGGGTGAACATACTACACTCCCAATCATCGGACCCCTCACCTCAAGGTCAGTGCAGAAAACCAAGTCCAAAGTGTGCCCCCGCTCACGTGTCAGACCCCTAACCATCTGGAACAGGTTCATGGTTGCCATGGTGGCCATGAAATCCTGCTTCATCCCTTGAAATCCCACCTTGGCATGGATATTTAAGTCCCCAAAGACAATAAGCCTGGGGGACCTCAAGACCAAGTCTGAGATGAGAGCTGCAAGAGCAGACAGTGATGCTGCTGTGCAGTGGGGTGCCCTGTACACCAGCAGAATCCCCAACCTCTCCCTGGCTGGACCATCTGGTCCATTCCCAGTCAAATCAATCACAAGGTGGAGGCACTCTATTCCAGACTCTGTCTGCACTGACAATCTCTGTGCAACCAATCCATCCCTAAAAATAATAGCTACAATACCCCCCCACGACCCTTTGGCCTGGGTTGGTGCTGGATGGAGTACTCAGCTGGAAAAAGCTCCACCAGAATTGGTCCGGAGCATTCGTCCAGTCAGGTCTCCATCACACACATGAGGTTAGTTATCAATCACCCATTTATCAATCACCCGGTTATCTGAGCCCAGAAAACATGTGGGGCACTGGCACCAGGCACCAAGCCCTCCTTGCATAATGATGTCTCACCTCTCTAGGGTCATAATTCCCCCACCACATCATGACCCCTATTGTCTGCACCCCTCCCTCAAAGGGGGTGCCTTCAGCCCACTTCCTGACAGCTATCCACCAGGGTGGCAGGGGTAGGACCGCACACCCCTCCCCACACCCCCAGATTCCCACCCCACACAAACCTTCCCATTTACCCCCCCGTCACAGGAGGACTACCAACCCCCTTCCTATGTGCCCTTCCCCCTCTTACAGGAAATTCCCAACTCTTCCTGCTATTCCCACCATCAGGCAAGCTAAGCCCACTGCTCTCACTAGTGGGCTAGGACATGCACCTCCCACATTCCTAATACATCCACTACAACCCACATCCCTTCCACCACACAAAATCCCCAAACATGATTGTCAGCCTACCACTACTAACAAATACAGAAACCTAACCACTAGTCCCCCACTGGGCAGCAGGCCACTTTTATCCCCTTTTAGCCCAAGAGCCACAGAAGCCTTGCTGGAGAGCCCTGACCATGGCCCCACCCACTCTCCTCCGATTAGGGGGGTGGGGGTAGAATGCCAACTGGTGACCCAGGGCAAAGTGTCCTCCTGGCATTGGATGGTCATTGGGGGAAACTCAGGCAGAGTAAAACAGCCACATGAAAAAAGTGGGAAGCAGCACCGTCAGAGTTCTTTCAGGTTTGGCTTGCTATCCAACAGCCTGCCACAGAACAGTCAAAAAATGGCCAGCACCCTTTTACCACCGCCCTTCAGGACCCACCAGATCCTATGCCTCTGGCAAGCCCCAGCCCAGAAATACCTGTAGCAGGGGGAAGGGGATGATAGTGATCAGGTGTGGTAGCTCTTGCATGGCACATCACCCAGCAATCCCCTTAGGTTAAGGTGAGTGGTTGAGTAGAGTTTTGTGGAGTTGGGTTTTGGACTTGGGAGGGGAAATATTGGGGGGGTTGCTTTTTTTATGTTGTTTTATATCTATTGTTTTTGTTTCATAAGCTGTTTTGTAAGCTGCCCTGAGCAATTTGGGAAGGGCAGGGTAAAAATTGGAGAAAAACTAGAATCTAAGAGAGTGTAAAGTTTCCCTAAATGCAATTTGACATTCAATTCCTGACTCCTCCCCCCCCTAAAATGTTACTGCTATCAAGTGATCACTTTGTAGGGATGTACGAACGTGGTTCGGGTGTTCGGTGTTCGACCCAAACTCAGCCCGTTCTGATGAGGAGCCACTCGAAGAAGAACAGAAGGTTTCTTCCTTGTAAACAAGGTTCTTTGAGATGTTTTCCGTACATACTCTCAACACCCACCTTTCCAGCCCCACATGGAAAGTTTTTCTTATATGCCTAGAAAGGGTTGGAAGGAACTGTCATTCTGAGGGGGAGAATGCTTTTATACTAGAGGAGCTCAAGACCATCAAGTGGTCTATTACTTGAATAGGGTGAGCATTAGGGGTGGGAAGTTCGGTTCCCCTGGTATCCGATACTGCCGGTATTTTGCTGTACCGGCAGTATCGGATTAATCTGGTTATTGGGGGTACTGGTGCCGGTTCCCCCATGCTGGATTTGTTTACATTGCGGCCATTGAAATGAATGGCCGCAATGTAAAAGAAGAAAGAAAGGGGGAAAAAAATTCCGTCCCCCGTCCAGGCTGCATGGGTGGAAGGGGGGTCACCCCCCACCCACACTGCCCAGCCTGGATTTTAAAAAAAATTTTTTTTAGCTGAAGTCCCTCCTAGTGCAGACCATGTCAGCATGTCAGCAGCGGCGACCATGTCAGCAGCGGCGACCCGGTGGAAGGGGGGGTCACCCCCACCCATCCTGCCCAGCCTGCTAGCGTGGGCTCTGGGTCGCTGCCATGTCAGCGGCGGTGACCCGGTGCACAACGGTCCGGGCTGCACAACGGTCCGGCGGCTTCAGTGCTGGCTGGCTACAGCACTTGACTAGGCTTTCCAGGGAACTTCCGTCTTTCCCCGGAAGGCCTAGTCAAGCGCTGAAGCCAGCCAGCGCTGAAGCCCCCGGACCGCCGTGCAGCCGCCACCACCCGAAGCGCAAAAGGTAGGCAATCTCTGGGTGGGGGGGTAGGGTGATCCCTGGGATGGGGGGTGTTAAATCACCCCCCATCCCAGGGGTCACCCTAGTACCTGCTGGTGCGGGCTCTGGGTCACCGCCGCTGACATGGCAGCGACCCAGAGCCCACGCTAGCAGGATGGGCAGGATGGGTGGGAGTGACCCCCCCCCTTCCACCCACGCAGCCTGGATGGGGGGACTGTTCCCCATTGAAATCAATGGAAAAATACCGGTACCGGTATACAGGTTCTAATCCGGTAAATCAGATTTTTGGGAACTGGTATCCAGTAAAACCGGTATCCATTTTTTTGGGTGAAGTCCCACCCCTAGTGAGCATGCACAACCCATTGTGAGAATGTAGGGAGCCATCTCAAAGAACCTTCTTTACAAGGTAACAAGCTTCTGATCACCTTCTGATGACTTTACCTCCCAGTCCAATCGGTGTGTCACCACTGCTTCTGCTGCTGCTGCTGCTGCTTCTGGGTCTCTAATGGCCTGCCATGCCACCACGGGCACCCCTGGGAGTCCCTGGAGCATCCCAAGCCTCCTGGCATGCCTGAACTCTGCCAAAAATTCGGCAGGCCTGAACTCTGCCGGACCGAACCCCTGAACCCAAACTAGTTTTTCAGTCCATATGTCCAAACATCCGAACCCCATTCTGTTTGCACATCCCTATCACTTTGTGCTGATGGGGAAAGAGGTGATGCAGGTCAGATCTCCTCATTGCTTACTTTGGATAATAATGTGACTCACCCGCTAATTACCACATTAAGTATTTGGTCCTTAATAAAAAGGAAAATGGGACTGAAAGGTGATTACTTCTGAAACATTAATAATAGTATCAACCAATTTAAATCAAAATTTATTTACGGCTTTCACCAAATTAAGTGACATTACAATATCCTGGTAAGCAGAATACAATCATACAGTTGTTTTCAGAATGTCAAACTTTAGAGACTTTGAAAAATAAAAAGCTCAAGTAGCTTAATTCAAAAAAGTAAATCCCACTTACAAAAATTCCTACTTTCTCATATTTCAAAGTTATCAATTTATGTATAGTATATCTGATCTAAATATGGTAATCTCGATGAGGGTTTCCAGAGATATCCAAGAGGGGGCTTCCAAACTAACCCTCTAGAGCCATAAAATGGCTTGCAAGGGCCAATTTTCTCTTAAAAGGTCTAATTAACTGGGCAATAAGACAAACTGAATTTGGCTTGAAAAAGTTGACACAGCTTTTTCTGGAAGGCGTTTTAACTATTTTGATCGAGATACATAACAAAACAATTCACCACAATTTCTCTTTATACTTATATTTCCACATCAGAAACTTTGTATCGGATTCGAATACTAAAACATTTCACACATAATATAATGTACATATAAATTATTTTACACATCAAAAAATGGTGGGTCAATATATCAAGGAAAGAGAGCAAATGCCTTCATAGCTTCAATAAAACAAAATTTAAGTTTATTACACTATGGATTTATATAGTGCCTTTATGATATTTTTTGTCTCTGTCTTACTAATTCCTAACATTCAGTTTGCCAGATGAACATTTTGTTTTCTGTTAATCTGCCTGGCTGGTTGCTGTGGGCGATTCACATAACAGTGGACTTTCTATTTTTTGCATGTTTTAAATTGTTTTTTGGGCTTGTGCTGACTGTATTTAAGCAACCTTTATGCAATGTGTGCTTTTTTTTTGTTAGATCGAATAAAGGACAATGACATCAAATAATGTTGAATACAACTTGATTGCCATATAGACCATAAATAGTTGCAGCAACATATATTTTTAATCATCTTACATTTTATCTATGAAACTGATGATGCATAGTACACAACTAGAAATTAAATATCACTGGAAAATGGAAACTGGAAATAAGTTCCACTAGATAATATAATCAGTAGAGATGGTGGTTGCTGTGTTTGCTGTATATATGAGAGAGATTGGAGACAAGTAGATAAAGATGGTATTTTTTTCTTGAACCATCTTCTGTTAATGAGATTAGGGGAGGTTTTGAACTTGAAAAGCTTGAATATTTTCACCAACTGATGTTGGTATAAGAAAAGGTCTCAACTTAATTACTCAATGCAGGTAATCAGAATGGTTAAATAAATGATAAAGTAAAAAAAACCCACATAAAATTTACTTTCAAACCACATCAAAATTCGATTACTAAATATTCTTTGCGTTAAAATTGTGTAATATTTCTTAACTTCAATAAATTCCTATCAGGGAAAACTTCCTCACAGTAAGAACTGTGTGGCAATTGAACAAGTTGTCTAGGGAGGCTGTAGCTCTCCATGGCTGGGGGTCTTTAAATAGAGGCTGGGCAGCCAACTGTTGGGAATGTTGTAGCTGTAGTCATCCTTCATTCAAGCAGGCAATTGGACTATATGACCCTTGAGGTACCTTCCAACTCTATGGCTATTTTCAGATGTGGCGGGGTTCAATTCACCCCGCCACAGAAACAACCTACTGATTCCCCACCGGGGCCAACATTTAACAGCCAACAGACGTATTGGCCGCTCCCAGCGGCGAATACCGAGCGGGCGGGGCTGCGCAGCCCAACGTGTGGCAGCACAGCCCTGTCCCCCCCCACGCTCCCCCCAGTAGCCCGCCCTCCCAGAGATGGGTGGGTGCTGTGGCCAATATGGCCACTGCGCCTGCCCACCCCTGGGAAATGGACCACGGCCCAGAATCAGTGGCAAGCACAGCCACCGATTCCGGGCCATGGTCAGCGGCCAGACGTGACATTGACACGCCTAACCACGGGGAATTCCCCATGGTTGAGCATGTCAACATCACGTCTGTTCAGTGTTACGCCAGGTGGTCACCCCCATGAATCACGGGGGGGAATCACATTCAACACGCAAATGGAGATGGTCAGAGCAGGACCTCCATTTGCGTGTTGAATGTGATTTCCCCCCCCCCCCTCCGTGATTCACGGGGGTGAACATCTCACGGGGAGCTTCCATTCCCCCCAACAGACATTACAGGATCACGTTCACCATGTAGGAATTTACCATGGTTGAGCATGATCCCGTAACGTCTGAAAATACCCTATGATTCTATGAATTATTTCTTCTCAAAAGAAATTTCAACCTTAGTTTATTTAAATGTCAGTTGTCAATGAAATTTCTGGCAGCCCCAGTGATTAAATCTAGGACAGGTACTGAAAGCAATACATATTTGTTTTTTAAAATCCTTTTAAAGTAGATATTTTCTAAACAAACCTCTACTTATTTTTGGAATCAGTGAAGTTTTCTTTTAATTAAAGATAGGAACTTAAAGTACTAAATCTAGTCAAATTATAATGAATGCTAATGTTTTCTCCATTCTCAATTAAGCGTAGATATTTTTCAAGAGCCTTCAAACAGTGGGACATCTTTGCACTAATCTATTGACTTTATCCACTCCAGCATCAAAGCACGACATGCTTCCTGCAGATCAAATTGAAGCCGTGAGTCTGGTATTTCTGGTTTTGCTGAATTTTAAGGCAGATGCAATGCTGTTTCTTTTTTCTTCTTGTGTGTATGATTTAGTTTCTATTTTATGGTTGTGTAAACATAATAAATCTGTCACAGAATTATCTGAGTGACAAGATGAATCAGGACAGCTCCTTTTAAGCTATTATTGTCAATAGTCTAAGTATATATTTAGAATATCATGGAAGCACTTACTGTTTACCTGATTGATCGTAATGGCTTGGAAGCAGTCCTGGCTATGTAAATTCATTTTTCAGGACCCTCTAATCTGACTATTTTTTCAACAAGATATATAGCTGTGCTACTCCATCGACAGAAGATTTTCAGTCCATGAGGAGTTTTGACTTCTTAGTGTGCACTTCAGAAGATCTTGTCTTTGTATCCTGAAAAATAGATAACCATTTTAGTATCCCTCAGAATGGGAGAGGAGGGACATTACTTGCAGGGATCTGGGTCAGGATTGTAGCCAGAGGCAACTTTTGAAGCTGAGTTGGAGCTAGGATGTCAGAGCCAAAATGTATGCAATGAGGCAAGCAAGAGTGATTGAAGCCATCAAACAGTACCAAGGCAGAGACAGGGAAACATAGATCTATGAAGGCTCTGTGTATGTGTGTGTGTGTGTGTGTGTCAGAAAGAGAGAGAGGGGGAGGGGAGAGAGAGAGAGAGGGTGACATGTTGTTCTTAAAAGTAATAGATAGAGACTAAGTAAATCAGAAACTATGTTTTATTGGACAAACTTCTCTTGGTAAGGGTATGCAAGCTTTCAAGACAAACACAGACTTTGCTCAAAGGCAGAGACAAAGTAAATGTCAGAAACCATAAAAAGCTGAGTTCCAGAAGATCAGAAGCTTGGTCAAATGATTCCAGAAGTCAACAATACCTTTGGAATAGTGGTATCAAGGGATTCTCATGGATAACTTAATAATGAATACAACAGACCTTGACATAAAAAGATCATGTGCTAAAAAGATTAATGCCCTTTTCACCATAATTTCTGTGCTATTTCCAGCTCTGAGGTCTGGCTTATTGATTGGAGAAAACTTAGATTGTATTAGAAGTGAGCAATTTGTTTTACTTTCATTTTATTACAAAAACGAATTCAAATACAAAAATGACAGACCAGGGTAACAAAAACAAATGAAAACAAAGGGGGAAAGGTGTCCCTTTTCATTATCAAAATAAAAAATATTTTTTTAAAAAAAACCTGCATGCACAAATGGCTGCTGGGTACATCATGTGCATGTGCACCCTTTCCCAAAATGGCACCAGCTTCGTTGGGGCTATTTTGGAGATGAACGGGCGGCATATGCATGCATGGTGACCATTTTGCTCATGTGCAGATTGACTACCCTTTTTGAAAATGGCACCAACGCTGTTGACACTGTTTTGGGAAAGGGCTCTACATACATACACAGAATGGTCCAGCAGCCATTTTGCACACGCACAATGATTTTTTTAAATTATTTATTATTTATTTTTATTTTTAATAAAAATACATGAAAAAATAAAGCAAACCCCAAAATGAACATTTTCCTTTATGAAAAAAACCCCAAAAGGATTTTTTGTAAATGAAAATGAAATAAAAAACAAATGAGGTATCTGCTGCACACCCCTGGATTGTATAGCAAGGGTGGGGAATCTTTCTCTTTGGGGGCAGTGTGGTAATTTAATATTAGCCAATAGAGCACACCAAAATTAGAAGAAGGGAGAATTCTGCTTCTTCCCATCAATCGCCTGTTCAGTGGAAAGCCACAGATCCATTCCCATGTCTCATTGTGAAAGTTTCATCAGCTCCAGACTCTACTTGGCCATGAAGGAAAACGGAGTGGAGTGCATTGCTGCTCCTAGAGCTCACGTGGATTTTTGAAGCAAATTCAGGATCCAATGGATTTGCCCAATTTGACCCTGATCTGGTGAAATAGAGACCGAGTGCAATTTGGTTCCTGTTTTGTCAGTGATCCATTTTAGGTTTCTGGCTCACTGACCCTTGCATTTCACAAACCTGCACGTGTACAGTGACAAAAAGATCCAGAACTCAAATTCTCCAAACTAGTGATGAAACGAATAATTGATTCTGTATTCTTAAATACTATTTGCACATAGATAACCATACAATCACCAAATAATATCCACATCCAAAATGGATAGTCACACATTTATTTAAACACTTTATTTGGTTATTCTGTGTTTGATCTGCTTAGTTTATTTGTTTTGGGGATTTTTTAGTTTTGTGGGCTTTTAGTAACGTATTTTATATTTGTATTTTATGCATTTATTGGAACCTGCCCTGAGCCTGAGGGAATAGGCCAGGATATAAATAAAAATAAATAAATAAATTAGGTTATATACTTTGGCTACTACTCAGTTTATTCAATTACTTCTTTTTGGTGCTATTTAACATTATTGTGCATGGGATGAAATGATGATGGTTGGCCAGCCCTGTGATCTGCTGAGAGTAGAAATTGCCCATTGTTTCCAACATTCAGTCTCTCCTGGTCCCTGAAGTGTGCAGCTTTGGAATGCTCCTGAAACTCACTTTGGCCCTTTTCACACAGACACTCTAACACTGATAAAATGGGTGTTACATTTTATTATACATGTTGCAGGGCACCCATAGAGCACACCCGCAGCGCAACGTGTGGCCGCACGGCCCCGCCCCTCCATGTGCCCCANCCCTTTTCACACAGACACTCTAACACTGATAAAATGGGTGTTACATTTTATTATACATGTTGCAGGGCACCCATAGAGCACACCTGCAGTCCTGCAACATGTATAATAAAATGTAACACACATTCTATCAGTATTAGAGGGTGTTTTCAGACATTACGGGGCCTGTTGGCCCCGTACCGAAAACACCCTATCTATTTCCTGCCGGGATGACCCCGTCACACCGTATCAGACGTGCCAGGGGGACCCCAATGGGGAATCTGGGAGGGGGCGGGACTGCGCAGCGCAACGTGTGGCCGCACGGCCCCGCCCCTCCATGTGCCCCACCGCCCACCCTCTGGGGAGATGGGCGGGCGGCAAGGCCAATGAGGCCATCGCGTCAGGCCGGATTCGCCACGGCCCGGGATCCTGACGGTGATCCCGGGCTGTGGCGCCCGACCAGACGTGACGCCGGGGTTCACCCCGCCGTGGAATTGCATTCAACACACGACGGCCTCTGGCCCTGCCGCTTTGGCCGCTCGCATGGTGAATGTAATTCCACGCCGTGGTAACATCTTGAGGGGAACATCCGTCCCCCCAACAGACGTTCCGGAAATCACAGCCACCACCGGGAATTGACCGTGGTTGACTGTGATCTTGTAACGTCTGAAAATACCCAGAGTGTCTGTGTGAAAAGATCTTTTGTAGAAGTGGCAAGGAGCACCTTTCACCAACTTCATCTGTGACTCATTCTTTCTGACTTGGAGTTGTTGACTAAAATCATACATGCCTTCATAATCAAAGGCACTGCAATGTGATCTATATACAACTGCCATTAAAGAATGTTTAGGGGGTTTAGGTGGTGCAAAACACAACAGCCATCTGTGTTGATCACCAGAACATTACATCTGTGCTCCAGAGCCAAAAGTGGTTTCCAATTGCATTCCAGGCACATTTCAAGGTGCTGGTTTTGTCCTAAAATGCTCTAAACCTCGCGTCCCCATAACAGCTAAAGACTGCTCTTTCTCTTATGTTCCAAACCTTTATAATCCCTAAAGTCAGTCATAGTTCTTTTTTGCAAGTTCCATTACTACACCAAGCACACACAACAAAGGCACACAGAGAGACATCCACAATGGAGCTTTGGAACTCTCTTTCTCTGGTGGTTCAACACATCCCAAGCCTGAGCATTTTCAGGAGCCAATGTAAAATTAATTAATTTGGCTAGGGATTTGGAAAAATTAATTTGTCTTTTAAATTGGTTTTATTTTATCCATGATTTTTATATACATTTTGTTACCTACTCTGAGCCTTCAGGGAAGGGAATGAATAAATAAATGAATAAATGGACAAATAAACAAATAAATAAAAAGAAACTTAAGAAGCAGAATAACTGAATAACCATAAATCAAATACATACTGACTAGCCAAATAAGCTGAACAGCAAAAATTTGCCCCTGTATTTTCAGAAGAAGGCATGGACACACAAATTCTTTGGGTGACAATGATCACAATTTTTATTTAATAGGGGTGTGCATCAAGAACCGATGTTGTTTTTTGTTTTTGTTTTAGTTTTTCATTATTAAAAACTGTCATTTTCATTACTGTTATTAACGAAATTCCATTTTTTCATTTTCAGTGTCATTATCAGTATCAGTATCAATTTTTAGCAATAACCAAGTTTTTGTTTTCAGTGGGCTTCCACAAGTGGAAGGAGTGCTAGCAGATACCTGCTGCAGACTTCTCAGAAGTTGAACTCCTTCATCCCTTTCTCATTATAATACAGTAGTAATAATAAGTGCACAATGACAATATGAAAAATTACTAATATGTATGTGTCACAAAGAGGTACTGTGTCACAAAGAGGTACTGGACTATAGGTCTAACAGATATGCAAAGCTAAAGGTTAAACATGGGTGTAATGTTAAGAACTGACAACTCAATTCATGTAATCATGTAATGTAAAACTGAGTACTAGAAACTCAATCCAAGCACTGGAGAGAGACAATGGGTGATTTCAGACGTTACGGGACCCTTTGGCCCCGTACCGAAATCACCGGATTCATTCCCCCCCGGGGTCACCCCGTAACGCCATAGCAGACGTGCCGGGGAGATCCCGGCGGGGAATGTGGGAGGGGGCAGGGCCGCGTGGCGCAACGTGCAGCCGTACGGCCCCGCCCCCTCCACGCACCCCGCCGCCCGCCCTCCGAGGAGACGGGTGGGCGGCGGGGTCATTGCGGCCGCCGCGTCGGGCCGAAAGCGCCATGGCCCGGGATCCCTGGCGGGATCCCGGGCCGTTGCACTCGGCCAGACGTTACTTTTTCTTGGTCCCTGCTGGGGATCTTTTTGACCACGCTTCCTGGGACATTCCCCCGGCTAGCCCGGGAAGCGTGGTTCAAATTGAGCCCTTGCGGGTATTGACCGTGGCAAACATCTGGCGGCCGCCAAACAGACGTTCGGGACATGGTGACCACAGGTGGGTATTCACCGTGGTTCACCGTGATCTCGTAACATCTGAAAATACCCAATGATATGACAATGTGTATTCAAAAGCTTAACACATCTGCAAAGAGCCAGACAGAAGCCACTCAGTTGCAAATGCACCTTTCCTGCAGATGTGACAAAAGACATTCACTCACCGAGTGGGAAACCTAAACAAAGGACTCTGAAAGCTATTTAAACTGAGAGACAAGACAAAGAGAAGTTTCTGCTAGGAGTTCCTCCTATTTCTTGGAGCCGAAAGCTTCATTTACATCTTGCAGCCAGAGAAGGCTGTGCCAAGTGAACCATGAAGTAAAGACCTTTATGGATACTCTTTAAGACCAGAGCCCAGCCAAACTTCCACTGTTGGCTGAGAACAAACTCAAGTGCATGGACTATTCTATAGGGTAAGATTTTATCTAGGGACCCACTCTGTATAACCTAGGAATGCATTATTTTACTGTTGATTTGAATTGCCACTCTGGGTCAAACAATATTTGCTTATGTTATCAAAAAACTTTTTTCTTATTCACTAAGAAGTGATTTATGTTGTCCTTCATTGGGAACACAAGTGAGCAACTTGAGCCTTCAAGCTCTCGCGAACCCAGAGAAATAGTATGTGAACGGGAAGCTTTCTGGAGTGCGGGGTGATAAAAGTATTGTCCCCATTGCAGAACCAAATTAGCCAGAGAGATAACTGATCCATGTGGGCTGCAAGTGAGGGAAATTGAGTCACACAATCCAGAAAAGTGGGGTGTTGGACCCCCAAAACTGTGACAGTGTTTCTAACCTAAACTTACACCTAATAACCTATTTGATATGCAATATATTCCTATCTAAGTATCTATATCAATAAACTTCTATCTACTATGTGTTCTATCTAAGTATCTATTCTATAATGCTAATATATATAATTTAAAAAGCCTAGTGACTGTCTGTCTGTCTAAATATGGATGGGGAAACAGACAGGGGAAGGGGAAAGGAAAAACAATCGGGTATATCTATATAATCAATATCTATATTATCTATATCTATAATATCTATCTCTCTGTGTGTGTGTGTGTGTACAGGGGGAAACAGACAGGGGAAGGTAAAAGGTAAAATAAAGGGTATAAGGTATAAAGGTATAACACTGAGGGCTAGGGTAGATTTTTAGTGTAAGCAGCACCAGAGTTCTGTAAATGCAACCGGACACATCAAGAGATAACACAGAAAAAGATTCAAACAGTCTGGCCCTGCAATATAAAGGGTTGAAGTGCCCTCCCCAGAGCTCCCATGTTTGGTTGTGGGAGACAGGAGGCATTGAGCAACCACTATCCCATAAAACCCCCATCCTCCCCCCACAATAAAACACACCCAAACCCCCACTATCCCTGCCTGCCAAATGCATTCTCAAATAAAAACATTTTGCACCACGTCCAGAAGAGAGACAGGCTCAAGCTCAGGCAAACCTCCTGGAGAAGTGAGTTCCACAACATGGGGGCAGCAACCAGGAATGCTTTCCTGTGCATCGACACACCATGGACAAGGGTAACATATGGAACGCATACAAGGGCACCCCCAGCCGACCATGGGAACTGAAAAGGGACATAATAGGACAGGCAGAATATCAGATATATGGGACCCAAACCATTTAGGGATTTAAAAGTCAAAACCAACACCTTGAATTGTGCCTAAAAAGCTTTAGGCAGCCAGTGCAGTCTTCAGAGCACTGGTGTAATGTGCTCCTGGTGACTCAGCCCCAAAGGAGCTGAGCCACTGCATTCTGAACCAGCTACAGCTTCTGAACAGTCATCGAAAGCAGCCCCACATAAAGCACATTGAAGCAATCTAGCCTCAAGGTGATGAAATCATGGATGACACTGGACAGCTCTAAATCATAAAGAAAAAGCCACAGCCTCCTTACCAGATGTAGTTGGTGAGAAGCGCTCATGGCCACCACTACCACCTGACAATCCTGGCACAGTGAGGGATCCAAAGCACTCTAAGTCTGAAAACCTGAGTGACCAGAGAGAACCAGACCCCATCAATGACAGGTGTTCTAATCCCCTCCAAGTCACCAGACCAGCCAACCTCATCACTTCAGTCTTGTCAGGACTGAGCTTCATTCAGCTCACCATCATCCAGCAGTTGCCAACAGTGACCAGGCATCAGGTAAGCACTGAGACTGCAGGACTTCGGTCAAATGAAAGAGACAGATAATATGCTGATGACACTCAGCTCTGATGACACCTCACCCCAAACTTCCAAATGTCCTCATCCAGCGTCCTCAGATACACATTGAACAAGAGGAGGGATAAGATAGAACCCTGAGGGACACCCCAGGGAAGGTCCTGAGAGGACGATGAGCAGTCATGCAAAACCACCTGTGGGACGTAGGGATTTGTGAACAGAACCAGGTTTGGATGTTTGGCTGTTTGGTGGTTCAGGTTGAATGTTGAGTTTGTATTCATATTCAGTTCAGTCGTGCTTGGTTCAGTTTTTAGTTAGGCGCAAACGGGAACTGAAATATCATTTGGTTTTTGAAATAAAGGGAAAAAACTGAAAAACATATTTATGGTTATAACATTTTTTTTTCTTACACATATTTTATGAAATTTGTTAATATTGTACAACCAATGGAGGGCACTATCTGTACCAAAATTTGTAATGATTATTTAAAGGGAACCAATTTCAAAATCAATTAAACATTGTGATTTTAAGAAAAGCTCCATACACATTCATGGCTACAACTTCTTTATCTTGCATACAATGTTCATGAAACATCTTCATATTACGTCCTTCCATATGCTTAATACTTCTGCCTATTTTCATAAAGAGTGGATAAAGGGTTCCAAGGATATAAGACATTAACCTGAAAATACATTTCCAGCTGTAACTTTTTGATATTCCATTCTGTTTACAGGATATTTGGCAAGAATATATCAAATATCTTTCCAGCCATGTTAACAAATGTACAGGAGATTTTGATAAAGGGACCCAATTATATAAGCAATTGATGTTGTCCCCATGAAGATCATTATTCAGATGAATATCAACATATTCAGTGCCAGGCAGAGGCAGGCACCCTGCATAGCAGGGGGAGAGAGATGGTAGGAGGAAGGATTTGGAGCAAACCCAAAGACTGACAGACACATTCAATGGCCAAACACATTACTGCAAGCTGCTAGCTTTACAGGACCAATTGGCAGTGGCTTCGAGGTGGGCTTAAGGGGCGACCCTGAGGCGGGCATAAGCAACATTACTGGGGCTTCTGAGATAGCATCCCAGAAGTCAGGAGACATAATTTAAACACATCCAGGCTGGCCAATTATCATCACAGGGTGAAAACAGACATGATGCGAACCACCATTTAACCACCCTTGGTGGTTATTTATGCATGTTGAAGGGCTGTATTGGTGCCCCATGCAGCCCTGAAGCATGCATAAATGACCACCAAGGGTGGTTAAAGGGTGGTTAGTGTCATGTCTGTTTTCACCCACAATCACATCCTGCAGCACTGAGACAGAGGACATAAGAGAATTTCTATTGACTCTTTCCTAAACAGATGCTTCTGACTTCCCAGAAACAAGTGGGGGAGATATGTTGGGATGGTCCCAGCACAGAATGAGGATATTTGGTTGACATTTCAGTTGGCCAATTCGCATCACAAACCGATCTTATACCACAGTGACATAAGAGAATCTCAAGCATAGGCCCCTTCTAGACATATGTTGTACAGGCATATAAAATTGGGATCCTTTATAAAATATTTCTGATATTTGGCAGAGATGATAATGAAAGTAAAATATATAGCCCTGCCAAATTTCATGTACACTGGTTGGACTACAAAGATGGTATAGTCAGACATACATTTATATGTTAATTGCTTATACCACCAAGAGCCTTTTTCCAATCCTTCTAAAATTTGGTAAAGATACTAAACATGAGAAGTGATATAAGTAGAACAAGTTTCACCTACATTAGATGTGAGACAAAGATGTTACAGCTAAGAATGTATATGTAGAATATTGCAATTTACAATAAATCAACTGCTTCTACAATAGGATTCCCTTATCCAATCATTTCAAAAGTTGGTACACATAATACCTTCTATTGGAGGTATAGGCATCCCAGGTTTCAGCTACATAGCATAAAAAACAAAAAATCTACAGTCAATAATGTGTTTTCCATTGAAACCAATGGAAATTCAATTGAAAACTCACCGAACTCATCCGAACTAATGTTCAAATTCCATTTTTGTTCTCATGTTCAGTTCAGTCAATCAAACTATTCGAGTTTGGTCCAAACTCCAAACTTCCAAACCACGTTCTACCATCCCTAGTGGGACGTCCCGGAAAAGAAATAGCAGAACCACTCAATAGCAATCCCGCACATCCCCACCAAGTTCTGCAGTCATTCCTTCATGGTCAACTGTATCAAAAGTCACACAAAGATCTAATAAGATCAACACGATGGATTTCCCCTTGTCCATCTCCAGGTGCAGGTCATTGACAAAACCACACCCAAGATGAAAAACTGACCAAAATGGGCCCAGGTATCCAGCAGCATTGAGATGTTCCTGCAGCTGTTGGGCAACCACCTGTTCAATAACCTTTTCTAAAAAGGAAAGGTTAGAGACAGACCAATAGCTGGCTGGGGCATCAGCGTCAGGAAGAAGGAAACGTCTCATTTCATTTAAGCCTTTGCACTGGAGCTCCACAAAAACTGTGTCAAATTATTATTGACCCATTTTATATGCAACCACACTAGCTCAAACAGCTGCCAGGCATGATGACACTATGTGTAATTTCAGATGTTACTAGATCACAGTCAACCACAGTGGACCACACTCAATCCCCCAGCATGGCCAATAAGTCCTGAACGTCTGTTCAGTGGCATCCAGATGTCACCACAGTCAGTCACTGGTAGGGGCCAAGGCCAAGGCCAACCAGACATTACGTTACCACCAGACGTTACGTTACCACACTCAACCATGGTGAATCCCCCATGGTGGTGGATGGTCCTGTAACATCTGGTTGCTCACCACCAGATGTTCACCACGGTGAACCACCAGGGGTGAGCAAAATAACCACGCTTTTGAGGATGGTTCAGGCACCATCCCCGAAAGCGTAGTTAATTGAACCATGGCCCAGAATCAGCAGATGGTAACATCTGATACCGCCGCCAATTACGACCCATGACCCAGACCCTGGATCAGAATCGGGTGCAGCAGCCAGATTGGCCGCTACGCACGCCCATTTCCAGGAGGGCAGGTGGCTGGGGAATGGGGGGGCTGTGTGGCTGCACATTGTGCCACGCAGCCCCCCCAGATTCCCTGCCAGAATCAGCTAGCCTGTCTGCTGGACGTGACATTTTGATTCCAGTGGCGAAGCAAATGGTGATTCCGTAATGGGGCCAACAGGCGCCCCGTCACGTCTGAAATCACCCCATGGGTGTTTTCAGACGTTACGAGATCACAGTCAACCACAGTTAACCACACACAACCCCATGGCAGGGCCAAAGAGCCCTGAACGTCTGTTCAGTGACTGCCAGATGTTCACCACAGACAATCCACAGCAGGGGACAAAATTAACTACCCTTCCGGAGCTCCGGCCCTGACCATCTCCGAAAGGGTGGTCAAAGCAATTCCCACTGGGAACCAACAAAACGTAATGTCCGAATGGCAACCACCAGATAGAATAAAGCAAAACAATTCACAGCCGGGGACAATGCACTCAGCGTTGCTGCCAGGCAACGAGCAACAACACAGGCCAGGAAGGGAGATTTAAAGGGCACACAGCAGCAGGGGGATGAGATGGAGTGAGGCGGAAGGGAGAGGAGAGCGGCGGGTGAGAGAGCAAGGGAGGAGGAGGAGGAGGAGGAGAAGGAGGAGGAGGTCCTTCTGCGCATGGAGGCAGTGGTGGGAGAGGAGCAGCAGCAGCCACCAGAACAAGCTGCCCCAGAGATGACAACCAGCCCAGGGGATGGGCCACCCCGGAAACAGGTAAGGGGAGTGAGCTGGGGCAGAGGCCCAGGGGCACCAAGGTGGGGGTTGGCCAAGCAGAAGGGGGGAAAGGTGGAGGCCCGTGGGGATGAGGCAACCTGGCGGCAACCAACTGCCCCCCCCTTACAACCCACAGACATAGAAATGGCCCCGGAAGCTCGAGCCCCTGGAGGAGACAGGCGGAGGGCATGCGGAGGAGAAGGAGGAGGAGGGCCCATGCGGGAAATGACTGTACCACTGAGGGGGGCAATGGGGGCACAGGAAAACCCAGGACTTCATCAGGATATGGGGCACCCTGGAGTACCAGCTGGAGCTAGCAGTCAACCAGCGGAACGAGCACATGTTCCAGGAGATCGTAAGGGAAATGGAGGCAGCATGGCACCACAGGACACTGGACCAGTGCCTCTTCAAGGTCAAGGAGCTCAAGAAGGGGTACAAGGCCATTAAGGACAACAACCGGTGGTCCAGCCATGGATCCCGGACTGCCCCCTACTATGACGTCTTGGACCACATTCTGCACATGAAGCGCTCCATTGCTGGCCCACATCTTGTTCAGCGCAGTGGTCCAGGGAAGGCAATGGGCTGAGGTACCCCCTCCCCTCACCACCCCACGAGAAGGCACCTGCTCCAGGGGCCCCACCCCCCAAGAGGAATGCCCTGGGACCTCGGGGACTGCCAGTCCCCCCTCGCAAACCAGCTACGGGAGCCCCCATCCAATCTCAGACATGGTGGGATCCGAGGCCGCCACACAGGTCACACCCAGCCAGGGGACATAGGGCAACCACAGCAACACAGATGGGCTGGCCTCGGAGGGATCAGACACCGAAATTGAGGGTAAGCAAGCGGGTGTGAGGGGGGGACACTGGATGGGATGGGGCTAGAGGGGAACCCCTGACACCCCAGACCATGGAAAGGGGGCCAGGGGGCTTCCTGGGGACATGTTCCACCTACCCTCCCCAACCACCCCATATCTTTACAGACCATGGCATGCCCCAGCACCCGGTACAGGCAGGCAAGGGGGATGGAGGCGAACAGCCCCAGGAGCAGCCAGAGGTACCAGGTGAGGCCTCCCAAGGATGGGGGAGAGAGGGCCGGGTAGGATGATCAGGGGGATCCAGCCTGCACGGTGCAGGGGAGAGGGGACCCGGTCTCCGGGGGCCTCCGGGGGAGAGCAACTGCTGGCCTCCCAAGGGGGGGGCAGGACCCCCCCAGCTGCGGCACGGGATGGGGGCAGGAGTCCTGGGTGCCTAACCAATCCCTGACTTGCACCCCATAAGGGCAACCCACCAGGTCCCGGCAAGCCAGTCCTGAGCCCCTGGCGCAACAGATGAGGGAGCACCGTGCATGGCTACAGCGCTGGAGGGTGGAGCAGGTGGAGGACATTGTCTGCAGCACCACTGAGGAGGGCGAGCGGATTATAGCGGCCATCAACCACATGGAGGCAACCACCAAAACGGCCGTGCAGCAAGCGGAAGCCAGGGACCGGAGACTGCAGGCAGAGGTATGACTGGAACGGAGGTGGAAGTGTGGGAGCACAGCAGGCAGGTGGAGGCATTTGGGCAGCTGGAACAGGCCATCAACTGGATGGTGAGGGAGCACTCTACCAAGATGGACCAGTCCTATGACATTGGCACCTTGCCGTTATTGCACGCAGGGACCATGAGCGCATACATGATGGCAGCTGCCCCACCGGGCAACCTGCCTGCCCTGACCCCAATGCCATGCCCCTCGGTGCCCCCACCACCACCGCCTCAGCAGCCATCACACCCGCTGGGCCTGCGCATCCACCTACCAGTCCCTGTAGGCCTCCAGAGGGAGCAGCTGCCCAGGGGCCCCCCTCTGGCACTGGGTCTGCCTGATCTCCCAACAACACCTGCCCCTCAGGATACCGAGGCATCCCAGGACACTGTCGGGGACACGGACAGTGGGGGGAGGGAAGCGCCAAGAGCTCCATAGTGGCCACAGGGCAGCTGAGAGGGAGGCCCTGAAGACCTGGGGGAAGGGGGCGAGCGGCCTGAGGGGGGATAAATGGCAGTGGAAGGCGGGTGGTGGTGGTGGTGGTGGTGTGAACTGTAGATGGGAAACACAATAAATTCCTGGGCACCACAGTCACTGTCCTGCCTCTGTTCATGGGCCCCGCGGCTGGGGGCTGATGGGCATCTAGGGGAATGCCCTGAGTTCTGGTGGGGGCCCGGGGTGGTGGGTACGGTGGTGCGCAGCCTCACACCTTGGCCTCCTGGCTGATGCACCTAGCCAGGGCAGCTTAGATGCGCTTTGTGTACCGGTACTCCCGGGGGTTCCCAGCGTTCACATAGAGAGGCACAGGGCCAGGCGGGCACCAGGTCATGGGGTAGTTAAGAGCGGTCCTATCAGTCTTGTACATGTTGTGCAGCACACAGCAGGTGCCAATCACAAGAGCAGAGATCTCTACCGTGTAGTCCAGGCGACCCGCAAAGCACCTCCAGCGCTGCTTGATGGCCCCGAAGGCCCTCTCGACCACGGTCCTGCTTGCGCACATGCGGGTATTGTACAGTGCCTCCACAGGGTTCCTGGTGACCACGTATGCCTTCATCATCCACCGGATGAGTGGATAGGCCAGGTCCCCCAGGATGCAGGGGGGCATCAGCACCCCCTCAATCCAGGTCATCTCCATGTCCGCGAAGTCCCCGTGTGTCAGGGGGGAAGGGGAAAGGGACCTACACTAGCAGGAGAGAGGGACTGAGGGAACCTATACCCAGGGAGGGTTACTGTAGGAAGGGCCCCGGGGAACCCAGATAAGATAGATATCCAGAAGGAAAAACCTCTCAGCCAGTGTCTTGGGTGTTTCGAGACAGTTCTCATTCTCCCAGCTGGGGAACCCAGCCTCAGAATGCACAGCTCATCATTGAGACTACATAAAGTAAAGGGAAGAGGGTCCCAAGTCAAAAGAGAAGATACAGGCCAGGGAGAAGCGAGTTAAGGACAGCACGAGAAGAAAAGCAAGGAAAGGAGAGAACACCCACTATAGAGAGGTGAGGCAAGGCAGGATACAGCAAAGAGAAAGCAAGACCTGACAACCCGAAGCAGACACCGGTGATAGGAAATGCAAGACCACAGGGAAGAGCAATGGGGAAGCACAGAAAAATGGGGGAAGCACAGAGCTCCAGGGAAGCACAACGCAATGGGGAAACAGAGCTCCAGGGAAGCACAACGCAATGGGGAAACAGAGCTCCAGGGAAGCACAACGCAATGGGGAAAAGCACAGGGCAATGAGGGAACAGAGCTCCAGGGAAGCACAGAGCAAGGGGGGAACGGAGCTCCAGGGAAGCACAGAGCAATAGCAAGAAGGGAACAGAGCTCCAAGGAAGCACAGAGCAATGGGGGAACAGAGTTCCAAGGAAGCACAGAGCAATGGGGAAAGCACAGGGCAATGAGGGAACAGAGCTCCAAGGAATCACAGAGCAATGGGGAAACAGAGCTCCAGGGAAGCACAACGCAATGGGGAAAAGCACAGGGCAATGAGGGAACAGAGCTCCAGGGAAGCACAGAGCAAGGGGGGAACGGAGCTCCAGGGAAGCACAGAGCAATAGCAAGAAGGGAACAGAGCTCCAAGGAAGCACAGAGCAATGGGGGAACAGAGTTCCAAGGAAGCACAGAGCAATGGGGAAAGCACAGGGCAATGAGGGAACAGAGCTCCAAGGAATCACAGAGCAATGGGGAAACAGAGCTCCAGGGAAGCACAAAGCAATGGGGAAAGCACAGGGAAATGAGGGAACAGAGCTCCAAGGAAGCACAGAGCAATGGGGAAACAGAGCTCCAGGGAGGGAGACACATAATCACAGGGAACAGAGCAATGGGGGGGAATGCTGAGCACAACAGGGAGGTCCAGACTCACCAGACACTCAAATGACCAACACCATAGGAAAGGAAGACTCACAGACAGAAGGAGGACAAGATGATGCACAAGCCCTCACACAGGTCCTTGCACACAAGGGGTAAGAGAAGTTGCTCTCACAGCTTCCTGTGGCCACCCTATGGTTTAAATACTACCTTGTGGCCAATCAGGAAGCTGGGAGGCAAGGCAAGGGGGAAAAGGGCACAGCTGGGGAGGGGTGTGGCAACACAGGGGGTGGAGACATGAAGGAAGACATAGGAAGGAATAGTGAGCTGTTAACCCAGCCTGAGATAGCACTAGCTGTTAAAGCATTGCTCCTCAGTCCTGCAGGGCTGGGGGTTCAAGACCCAGCCCTGACACCGTGGTGCATCCGGGCATAGAAGGGAGAGATGGTCATGATCTGGGTATTGTGGCTGTGCCTAAAATGGCCCATGTATATGTCTATGAACCGTCCCCGGTGGTCCATGACCGCTTGCAGCTGCATGGAGTAGTTCTCCTGTGGGCTGACATATTCCACAGCCTCCCCATCGGATGGGTGGAGGATTTCAATGTGCGTTCCATCCCCAGTGCCCATGTAGTTGGGGAACCCTCCAGCCATGAAGCCGCCAATCACAGCCTTCTGGTCCACCAGATGGATTGCTTGGTCCAGGAGCACGCTCTCCACCACCTCGCAGATGTTCCGCAGGATTCTGGTGATGGTGCTCACCCTGATGCCAAAGTGCTGTGAGATGTAATGGTAGGAGTCAGGTGTTGCAAGGGACCAGACCCTGATGGCCACCCACTGGACCATGGGAATGGGGGCCCGCATGGGGGTTTGCTGCTGCACTAGCCAGGGTATTAGCAGCTCTGCAAGTCACAGAAGGCTGCGCCTGTCCATCCAAAAGTGCGTTCTCCAGGCAGCCTTGTCCCACTGAGCCAGCACCCAGGACCACCACCCCTGTGCCCACTCCATGACCCATAACCACTGGGCAAAGGGCATAGTGAGCTGAGCAGCGTGGCCCATGGTCTCCCTTCGGCCCTGGAGCTGGATGGCCACCTCATGGAGCATAGCAGCATGCTCCCAGGTGTGAAGGAGGGCCTGTCAGGCTGCTCCGGACACCCGCTGGGCCCTGAGATGGACCAAGGTGCGCCTGCTCCCGTGGTGGGCCCTCCAGGCTGTAGCAGCAGTCCTGGCTCTGCACACCCACAGCAGGGCGACCAGGTGCACCTCTGTGGTCTGGATGTGCAAGAGCTCTGAGTGCGAGTGGTACCACTCTGTGCAGACTGCTAGGTGCATCCCGCAGGTGCTCAGCCATTCCAGCTCCATGGTGAACAGTGCCCCGGGTGGGTTGGAGCTGCACCCCTTATAGACTGGGGAATGTGTGGCTCCCCCACCAGGTAGCTCCAAGGCCAAGCAATAAGGCAATTGGGCGAGGGGCCACAGGTCACCTCTGCCACACACCCCTGGCCGGCTTTCCTGGCTCCTGCAGGGTGACCAGGGCTTGGAGGCAGGGGGCACCCCATTGAGCACACCAGCGGCCCCTGCTCAGCGCCTGGTGGATAGTCCAGCCAGTGCCTGGGCGTGCGTGCAGATGCTGCATTCCTGCTGTCATCACCTCCCACCTCTGTGTGTTGACTGCCTGTTGTCCTCGCCGCCCTGATTAGTGTGTAGGCTGTCCTGTATGTGCACTTGGTTCCAGCAGCTGTGATGGGTCTGCATGCCACGCCTCGCTCCTTTGCCGTGCCATGTTGCAGGGTTTGGCCTTATTGATTGGCCTTGGAGCTCCCCTGCTTCCCCTCCCATCCTTCCAGGGATTGTGGGGCCCCTCTTTCCTTGCAGTTATTATCCTCTGCTTGCTGGACCATGGCTAACAGCGCTTCTCCAGGGCTCGTGGGCCCCACCGCCCCTGGCGCCCCCCATAGCTGAACCTTCCATGAGACCATGGCCCTGTGTGACCTGTGGCATTCCCTGGCCATGCAATTGCTCCTGAGCTGCCCGGACAGCCTCACAGGTGCCTATGCGAGTCTGAGCTCCGGCCTGCACTACTTTGGCTATGAGATGAGCACCTGCAATTGCCAGCTGCATGCGTAGACTCTGGGCCTGCGTCCCTTTCTTGATTGACGCATCCTGGAGATGAAGTGCTCGCATGTTGGGTGGTCAGCTGTGGAGACTGTTTTTGCTCTCTCTGTGTGATGCCTGGCTGCCTACATGGCCTCTCTGGCGGAGGGGGGCCCTGCCCTGGCCGTGTCCTTATTTGGCTGTATTCATGGGTCCTGTGGGTACCAGTGGTTGCCTGGGACTGTCTATCACCATCTGTTGGAGCTGGGTCACCTTCCATGGCCCCCAGCTTCTGACTATGGCTTGTCGGAGCCCACTGGTGTGGAGCTGATGGCACTGGCTGGTGTGTGGTCCTGGTCGGGTGCCCAGGTGGGGCTCGCTGTGCAGGATCCCTTTGAGGCATACTACCTCGTCACCCACCACATGTCTGCACTGGGATACCAATGGAGCATGCTCCAGTGGCCCCACTTGGTGCACCTGGCAGGCCACCCGGCCCTGGGCTCCTTTGTGGCCCCCTGAAGCTGGCTGTGAGGCCCCTTGTGCCTTCCAAGTCCTGAATGCTGGCCCCGCTGTGAGCTCCCACCTCCCACCTGCTGCTATTGGTCCCTGACTGCTTCCTCCATGATGTCAGGGCCTTGCTGATGTGCTGGCTGGTTCCTGGGGTTATGCTGACCCTGCCTGTGCCTCTGATCTCCTCTGCAACCATTGTTCCCCTCCGTTGTTCCCCTCCATGGCTGCCATCTCCTGTGTCTGTGTCCTGATCTCCGAGCCGTCACCCAGCACCCAGGGTGCTGCTGTCTTTCATGTTCTTGTTTTGGTCCCTCATGTGCCTGTGGCCCCCCACCCCCTCCCCCTCTGGGGTGACTATGGACCATAGGGTTCAGGGGTCCCCGGACTGTGCCTCCCGGCATCCTCCGGGGGGGCGGGTTTGGACAGCCTGCGCTGCATCTCGGCTCCGGTTCACCTCCATCTCATCCATCACATCCTTGCCAGTGCGTGTGGTTCCTGTATGCCTCCTGGCCATTCCCAGGCCTCTCCCTGCCTGTGTGGCCTCCACTTGTGCCTGTGCTATGCCCCTGGGGGTCCCCCCATGTCCAGGCTGCCTGTGTAGCTGTGGGGGTGCTTGTGCAGCCTGTTCTGTTGTGGGGGTTCTGGCTGCTGTTTCCCATGCCCTGCCCTGCCCCCGGGGCACCCACCCCCACTTCTCTGGCCCCAGGTCCCCCCTCCTTCCCCGTGCCCCTTTTGCCATATGTGTTGTCTGTCCCGCTGTGTTCCCCCTTCCCATCCTTTTCCATGCGGGTGTTTATGCGCCCGGGCATGTGTTTGTGCTGTGTGTTCTTCCGGGTGTTGCAGGCTTGCATCCTACTCAACTGAGCTCAAGAAGCTCTATTACAAATTGGACAAGATTTGCCTGCCGGCGCACTCATCTGAATTATGTCTGTCTACAAGAATGAAGAGCAAATGGCTGATGTGCAGTACCAGTAGCAGCAGATAGGTGTAGGTAGTACTCGCCTGTTGTGCGTGCCACCTCGGCCGCTCTTCTCCCTCCTCCCGCTCCCTTCCCATTTCCCTTGTGTGGGCATTTCCTTTTGGACTTTTTGGTTTTGTTTTCCCTCAGTCAGTCATGTCTGCCTCCCGCCCCTCCCCAGTACCTTCTGGGTGTTTTGACCATGGCCGGGAATCGGTGTCACATCTGTTGTGCTGCCCCATGCCATGGTCTGTTGGGCCAATTCCCTGCCGTGGTCCCACTTCCGTCACATCTGTTCAGGGCCTTCCAGGACCATGGGGGTGGTTGTTTGGCTCGCCACCACTGGAAATCCACTGTGGTGATTTGGGAGCCCTTAATGTCTGAAAACACCTCATGGTTCTGGAGCTCAAGATGGGAGCATGTCCATAACCATGGTCAATGCAATCCCCACTGGGAAATGGCCAAAAGTAACATCTGAACAGCAACCGCCAGAACGATTCCTTGTCATGGCGAATGCACACAGCATCGCTGCCAGGCAACGGTCAACAAATGGAACAAGGAGGGATATTTAAAGGGCACATTGCAGCAGAGGAATGAGGTGGTGAGACAGGAGGAGAGATTCAAGAGACACAAAAGCAATGGAGTGTGAGGAGCAGCAGCAGCAGCAGGACCCAGAGCAACCTGCCTCACAGGGGGATACCGAACAGGGGACGGAGGCCCCCTGCAAATGGGTAAGGAGACCAAAATGGGATGGNGAGCCCGTAATGTCTGAAAACACCCAAAGTAAACCAAACCAAGTAAGCTCTTGGGCAGGGACCGTGTGTACATCGCTGGCGCTATATAAATGCTAATGCTAACAAAATGGGCTGCGCGGATCAAAGAGGGTGCAAGAGTAGCGGACAACCATGGAGGGTGGGAGGGTGGGGGTCGGGGGCGGAATAGGCACAACCACAGCACCCAACCCCCCATGTCAACCCAACAGACCAGAAAATGTGCCCGAGACCCAGAACCCCACAGGACATCAGCAGGGAGGAGCCGGAGAAGCAGGAGGAGGTAGCACAGGAGCCAGAGGGCCCAGAATGGAGACAAAAGTACCAGAGAGGGGGACAGTGGGGAGTCCAGGAGACTCAGGACTTCATCAGGATCTGGGGGTCCCTGAAAAACCAGGTGGAGCTCGTGGTAAACAAGCAAAATGAGCACATGTTTGACATGATAGTGAGGGACATGTGGGAGGCCAGATACCAGAGGTCAGAAGCACAGTGCTGGTCCAAGGCCAAGGAGCTAAAGAGGGACTACAAGCACATAAAGGAAAATAACCAGCGATTTGGTCACACAGCTTGGACTGCGCCCTATTATGATGCTCTAAACAGGATCCACCACATGAAGGGAAACATAATGGCCCCCTGGGCTGTAGGGAGTGCCATGGCACAGGGCCAGAAACAGGAGGATGTCCCACCCTTCATGGCACCACTGGGTGCACACACAAGCACCACTGGACCTGCACCCCAAGAAGAACAGCCTGGGACCTCAGGAACCAGTAGGACCCCATCACAGTCAGGCATGGGGAGACCAATACCACACTCAGGGTCAGGCTCTGATGATGACATGCTGGTACATGCAGGCATGATGAGTGCCTACATCATGGCAGCAGGACCCCAGGGTGCCATATCAGCTGCAGCCCCACACCCACTGAAATCCCACCACCGGTGGCCATACCTCAAGATCAGTGGCATCCCCAACCACAGGGCTCATTCATCCGCTTCCCTGTCCCACCAGAATGTAGGCACCTTCCTGGAACGTAGGCCCCAGAACCCTGACGATGCTTCCTGGGTATGGAGTGGCTGGCACCCCCACTCAGCTGGGTATTGCAGGCTGCCAGGCATCAGTGCAGCAGCGGCAGAGGCCCAGCCAGACCTTGGTAGCTGGCATCCCTACTTGGTCAGGCATTGCAGGCTGGCTGGCATCGTTGGAACAGTGGCAGAGGCCCGGCCAGGGCTCAGTGACTGGCACCCCTACTTGACCAGGTGTTGCAGGCTTGCATCCTACTCAACTGAGCTCAAGAAGCTCTATTACAAATTGGGCAAGCCTTGGCTGCCGGCGCACTCATCTGAATTATGTCTGTCTACAAGAATGAGGAGCAAATGGCTGACGTGCAGTACCAGCAGCAGCAGACATTGGATTGCCCGGGCACATTAACTACGGCTGGCACCCCTGGCTCACAGCTCATTTCAGGTTGTATGGCATTGGTAGAGCAGCAGCAGAGGCCCGGCTGGGACTTGGTGACTGACACACCCTCTCGGCTGGGAATTGTAGGTGTGGGTAGTACTCAATGAAAATCAAGAAGCTCTACTGCAAAGTGGTCAAGCCTTGCCCGGTGGTGAATCTCATGTTCACCAAACCCCCACCCGCTGGTGCACTATGGCCATCTACAAGATTGAGAAGCAAATGGTTGATATGCAGTACCACCACCAGCAGACATTGGATTGCCAGCGCACAGTAACTGTGGCTGGCACCACTGCTTGACTGGGTGTTGCAGGCTGACTGGCATTGGTGGAGAAGCAGCAGAGGCCCGGCCAGGGCTCAGTGGCAGCCATCCCTGCTCAGCCGAGCATTGAAGGCTTGCATCCTACTCTCTGGATCTGAAAAAACGTTTCTACCAATTGGTCAAGCCTTCCCCAGTGCTGAATCACGTGGCCACCCAGTAGCAGACATTGGATTTCTGGGGCACAGTACCCATGGAACAGCAGAGGCAGAAGTTGTGGACATTGTATTTTTGGGGCACAGAGCCAGTGGCACAGACAGCAGAGTTGGCACTGGAAGCAGCAGCGGACATTGGATTTCTGGGGCACAGAACCGGTGGCAGAGACAGCAGAGGCGGCATTGGAAAGCAGCGGATATTAGATTGCCAGAGCACTGAATCCATGGCACAGAAATCAGAGGTGACATTGGCAGCAGCAGCAGATATTGAATTGCCAGGGAACAGAACCATTTGAAGAGACTGCAGAGGTGACATCAGCAGCAGCAGTGGACATTGGATTGCTGGGGCACAGAACCCGTGGCACAGACAGCAGAGGTAGCATTGTCAGCAGCAGCAGACATTGGATTTCCGGGGCACAGAACCCATGGCACAGACAGAAGAGGCGGCATTGGCACCAGCCCCAGACTTTGGATTGCTGGGGCACAGAACTCGTGGCACAGACAGAAGAGGTGACATTCACACCAGCAGTGGATATTGGATCACTGGGGCACAGAGCCCATGGCACAGGCAGCAGAGGTGGCATTGTTAGCCTCAGCAGATACTGGATTACCTGGGCACAGAACTCATGGCACAGACAGCAGATGCAGCATTGCCAACAGCAGAAGACATTGGATTGCCCGATAGCAGAACCCATGGCACAGATAGCAGATGCAGCATTGGCAGCAGCAGCAGATATTGGATTGCCCGGTAACAGAACCCATGGCACAGACAGCAGAGGCAGCATTGCCAGAAGCAGCAGACATTGGATTCTCTGGTAGCAGAACTCATGGCACAGATGGAAGAGGCGGCATTAGCAGCAGCAGCAGACATTGGATTGCTGTGGCACAGCACTCATGGCAAAGACAGCAGAGGAAACATTGGCAGCAGCAGAGGACATTGGATTGTCGGGGCACAGAACCCGTGGCACAGACAGAAGATGTAGAATTGGCAGTAGCAGCATTCAATTGCCCGGTAGCCGATCCCATGGCATAGACAGCAGAGGTGGGATTGGCAGCAGGAGCAGACATTGGATTGTTCGGGCACAGAACCCATGGCACAGATAGCAGAGGTGTCATCGGCAGCAGCAGCAGATATTGGATTTCTGGGGTACAGAATCCATGGCACAGACAGCAGAGGTGGCATTGGCAACAGCAGCAGGCATTGGATTGACCGGGCACAGAACCCATGGAACAGCAGAGATGGCAGCAGCAGGATTTGTCTGTGTGTAGCACACATGGAGCCAGGATGATAGTATTTGCAAGGGAACTGCTCCCATACAGCAGCAGACAGCAGCTGTATGATTGCATAGGCACATTTGGATTTGCCAGGGCAGAGCACCCATGGATAGGGCTGAAATGTTGTACCGTTGCAGCAGCATTTACTGGCAGAAAGTGCTCTTCTGCATCAAGCAGCATGGTTAGGAAGGGAGCAATTTTTGCACTTTGCACTCGTGGCTTTCTGCGGTTGCTGATGTGGTATTTTCACCACTGTTGAATTAAATTTTATTGTTTAACCATCAGTTATAACAAAAATATAAATACACATAAAACAAACATTATAAACTTCTGTCGCACCTACTAATTTATACAAGGCAACAAACTTACTGCTAAAAAATATGAAAATTACAACACCTTACTAAACCAAACTTTAACCCATTTCCCATACTCCACTATTAGCAGGAGTATTGTTATACGTACTTATTAAGAGCGAGTCAACATATAATACAATAAATAAATTTCCGCCAAAGGTAGATAACCAATACATTAAAACAAAATTAAGCGAATTCGCCCCTTTATCTCTCTTGGCGGGGAAACACTTTCCTCTTTTCTAGGAGAGTACAAGTCCCTCCAACTTTATCCGGGGCTCCAGCTCCAATATCCAGTCGCCCGACCTACTCATTTTTTCAGATCCTATTGCTACCTCCGTCCCATCTCTGTCTTGCTTGATTAGCCAGATTAGCAAAGATAGCGACTTCTTTTGTTAAATCTGATGCTAATGGCTCTAGACACAATCTGTAGCATTTAGCCACAGAGTTCTTTTCCAATAGTTTTGGGACCAATATCAAAACCTTGGCTCGAATGGGATTTAACATGGGGCATTCAAAGAGCAAATGCTTGTTGGTGTCTATTTTCTGTAATTCGCAGAAGCAGCATACCCTATCCTTCCATGCAATCCCCTGGTATCGGCCCTCCAGGACAGCCGTAGGGAAAACTCCGCAGCGTAGTCTGGTAAATGTCCTCCGGGTATGAAAATTTGGCCATGCCACCAAATACGAAGAGTCACCAAGAGGCACTCTTGGTGGAACATAGTCCCTAGCTATCTGTTGACATTGTAGCTGGGCCGAATCCAGCTGGTATTGCTGGTCTACGAGTCGTTCCTTCACCTGGGACCAAGCCGATTTAAACCCCATCTCTATCAACCTCAAAGGGTCAAAACCCATCTTCCTAATTACCTTCTCAACTTGTCCCAGCCAAGAGCCCAGGACCCCTCCATCCCTTGCCTGCCTTACTAAGGCCATATCCTCAGAAGGCAATAGAGAAATCTTCAGCCAATACCTAATGATGGATTTTAAAGCAGAGAGGCGTAAGGGTCGGCTACCTAATTCAAGTCTCAGCAAAATCTGAGTGGTGCCTTTCGGAACACCCAGGATTGCTCTCATAAACTTGTTTTGGACCATCTCAAGACCATCAATGAGTGTTAGGCCCCATACTGGGAAAGCGTTAAGAAGCTGGGGGATCACCTTGACCTGAAACAAACGCAAAGCAGGGAGGACCAACTTGCCCCCCTTCCCATAGAAGAATTTCAAAATAGTCCCCACCGTCTGGGAGGCATGACTCTTTGCCAATGGGCCATGCATCTGGCAACCCCGGGAGCTAAAAAAGTTAGCACCCAGATATCTGAATTGGGCCACCTGGGATATTTCGTTTGAACCAATCTTCCAGAGGTGAGTTTCCTTATTCTTCCTCCTCCCAACAATCATAACCTTTGTCTTGCTATAATTTACAACTAGACCTTCTCTCGATGCATAATCCCCCATAGCCTGCATAACCCTCCGAAGGCCAATCAGAGAGTGCGATATTAGCACTGCATCATCTGCATATAGAAGTGCTCCAATCTTTCTATCCCCTACCTGCGGCGGATGAGAGTCTACCGTTAATAGATAGGGGGGCAGGTCATTTAAGAAAAGATTTAAAAGAACAGGTGCCAAAAGGCACCCCTGCTTCACCCCTCGACCCACTTCTACCTTCCTTGTAAGAGCACCCTCACGATTATACCGGACCTGGAGGGTGTTCCCTTTATGCAGCTGCATCAAGAGATACAATAGTCGAGGCTCCACCCGCAGAGCACTAAGCTTATCCCAAATCCACTCCCTGCGGATGGAGTCAAAAGCCATCTTCAAATCCACAAAACAAAGGAACATCTTTCCCTTACATGTCACCCCCCTCTCTACCAATTGGTCAAGGACCAAAACATGGTCCACCATAGATTTACCACTTTGGAAACCTGCTTGTTCTGGGGTTATTATATCAAAAGTTCTTATCCAGTCGTTCAATCTCTTCAGAAGATACCGAGTATATATAGTTTCCCCACCACACTAAGGAGGCTTATTGGTCGGTAATTTTCTGGGGAAGTAGGATCTCCTTTTTTGAAAATTGGTATGACTATGCTATTTGTCCATTCCCCGGGAATCTTCCCAGACACATTCATCTTTGTGAAGATTGGGGCCAGAATCTCCGCCCACCACTCCGGGGATGCCTTTAGCTGGTCTCCCATTATCAAATCCTCTCCCGATGCCTTCCCCGATTTAATCTGTTTAATCAGTATAATAATCTCCTCAGGGGATACCGGGGGCCAATGCTGAAAAGAATCCTCTGCGGCCACCCGGGGCACATCAACAAAACCCTGGGAAGGAGCAAACACCTTTCTGTAGAAATCTTCCCATACCACAGGGTGTATAGCGGCCATGGATAACTGCCCTCCTCCCAGCCTAGTTTGCCGAATTAGTGACCAAAATTTCTTGGAGTCATTCCTTCCCGCCGCCTTCTGCAGCAGGTCCCATTGGGTTTGCTGGAAATTTATACGTCTTTCTTTTATCATCTTGTGATATTGGGAGCGGACTGCCAAAAATGTATGTCTGATAGCACTAGAGGGGTTCAATCTCAGCCTCTTCGCTGCCCTTCTTAATTTTTTGCGCTGATTCCTACACTGTAGATTGAACCATCTAGGTCCATTTATCCTGGTCTGTTCCCTGCCCTGGACTAATCTAATCCTAGAGGCGAAAAGGGACATCAACTCCTCAAACTTCCCGTCAGCATTTGAGCCTCCATCTCTCACCATCTGCCAAAGGGAATGAACTCCAGATTCCCCTTGGAGATCTAACATTGCTGACGCCATTTTTCCAGACCAACTGGGCCTCTTAAAGTAAGTGAGGGTCCTATGAGAAGGGTCCTCAAGGGTGGGGACTAATTTGTTCATCTCTTCCCCCCCAACCTGGCATGTGAGAACAACAGGGAAGTGGTCTAAAGCAGAACTAAGGACCTTAAAGCTCCTTACCCTTGGGAAAAAATACCAGGGTACCAAGAAAAAATCGATCACACTGGACCCTTGATAGGCGTGAAATGTAAAATGACCATCTCTATCCCCCTCCGTCTTTCCGTTCAAAATAATCAATTCCAAATTTTCCATCATCTGAGTCATATTTACCGCATTCCTATTCATAACTTTATCCTGTGAAATCCGTGGGGGGATATTAAATAAATTCAGAGAAGGCAAGATCTTCCCCTGGTCCCCCAGCCTAGTATTGAAGTCTCCCCCCAATATCAAGACGGCTTGCGGGATTAACTGTCGTGCCTCCTGAATCCTAACTGTTAATTCACTCCAAATCTGGGAGCTATAATGGTTAGGCATGGGCGAACAGATCGCGGTTCGTGTTCGGGCGTTCGGTTCGGCCACGATCGGTTCATGTGTTCGCGTTCGGCCGTTCGGTTCGGCCGCGTTCGGTTCGTGTGTTCGTGTTCGGTCGTTTGGTCGTACCTCGCGTTCGTGTTCGCCC
>QEPC01013498.1:13640236-13653696 GCA_003113815.1 Sphenodon punctatus
GAGTCAGAGGGAGATGCATTCACAGAATAAACCCTGTATCCCTCTAATTCCAGGTCACCCATTGACCAGGTCTCCTGGATGAGGCAAACATCCAGCTCCTTAAGGAAAAATCCAAACTCTGGGTCATTAAGGTGGGATCGCCATCCAGCAATATTCCACGAGGCAATCCTCACCCAATCTTCAGGTGCTAGTCAGAAACTCTGAGATCCAAGGGGGGGCTCAAAATTATCTTCAAACCTCTCTAATCCCCTTTGTTGGTTGTTTCCTTTTATTACTTCCTCATCATTTAACCTACCTTCATGATTTAACCCCCCCAATAGATCAGTGGCAGACCTTCGCAGATGAATATTTTTATCATATTTCAGAAGATCTCCACTCAGCCTATAGGTCTTGGTGATTTTCTTAACGGGAGCTTTCTTTGACACCCTAACGTCCCCCTGATTTACCCCCGGGGGTCCCCATGGTCCTAAATCTACTATCTCACCAGCTATCGTGGGCCCATGGCTTAAATTTATTCCCAAGTCAAAATCTGCTTTTTCTCCCTGAAGGGAGCAAAATAGCTGGGAGTCGTCCGGAGGTTGCGGTACTTTCCGTAACCGAGTCTTCTGTTGGGTAGATCTTATCAAGGGAGCTGACTCCCTTAAATGATTTAGTCGCAGACATAGATCATCAAGTTTTGCAACAAGCTGAAGCTGCGAGGAGGGGACAGGATAGTTTGGCTCCTCTCTCACTGGCAGGGCAGGAAGTTGTTCATATAGACTCTGTGGTCTCTGTGGGTCCACCTTCATAAGGGAGGCCTGTGACCCTTTTTGTCCAACCTCAGATTGGTAAGAGAGAGCCCTTTGTTGTTTCATCTGCCCTCTCTGGTCCGCCACCTTAAAGGGGGCCTGTAACCCTCTTTTTCCAACCTCAGGGTGATGAGGGTGAGCCCTTTTCTGTTGCCTCCGCCCTCGCTGATCCACCTCCGTAAGGGAGGCTTGTAACTCTCTTGATCTAACTTCAGGTTGATGAGGGTGAGCCCTTTCGCGTTGCCTCTGCCCTTGGGGATTACTCCTCTCTATTGGGGGTACAGACTGAGAAGATCTCAGTGGGTCCACCTGGGTGTCTGACACTGACAGTATCGCCTTGCCAGCATCTAATACCACTTGGACCTGGCCCGATTTTGACCCAAAAGCCCTCGAGGGGAATACTGCCTGCTCTTCTAAATACACTTTCCCCTCCCACACTAGATTGACTATTTCCAGGGTATTAAACTGGACATTTATCATTTGTCTTGTCCTTGATACTAATAACTGCTCAACTGAAATAATATCGTGTCTCGTTATAGGCTCGTTCAACAGCATCCTAAGGTGTTCAGCCACATCAAGAGGTACATTCCAAAGTGGGGACCATTTGCCTTGGTGAGGGAGAATTACAAAAATCAAATTTAAAGGAAGGGGATAGAATCTATCAGAATCCTCTTTAGGCATGCTGCTCGCAGCCTCCCCCAAAATCACATTGCATCGTGTACCCGGTTTACATTTACCAGGAATAGTACTATTTGAAACATAGGGTTGCTGCATTAATTGGGGACAAGATTGAATTTTCCCTACACTTCTTCTTGGTAAAGCCATCTGCTCTAATTTCCCATGGATTTGAGACACCTGGGTACACATAAAGCGAATTGTCTCTGCTGTTACTGCAACATGTTTCATCAAAAAATCAGTCAAAGGTTCGGGAATAGATGGTACAGATAGCAAATTACAGGACTGCAATATCAAAGATCCCTCTTCATCACAATGTACAGGTGTTGAATGCCAAGAAGGGAGAATCTTATGGTGGTCTACATTCTCCCGTAATGGGGATAAAGCATTTATAATCGGCACCTCCTCCTCTGACCCCTTCTCCAATAGAGACCCCTCTTCATGCCGACCAGGGACCACCTCTATTTTCCGGAAAAAGGAGTCCAGTTTCCTCTGCTTCATATTTTGAGTATTCACGGGAGGGCTACCACTTTCCGTCCCCCTCAGTCTTTTAGTACCTGGCATATGGTTAATTTACACTGCCACCCACTAATGTAAATTTATAATGGGAGCAGGTTGAAACAAATAGAAAAGAGACAGTAAAAAGAGGCAATAGAGAGGGGCGGACCCTGCGCCCGGTCGAGCCGAAGGGCGAGCCAAAGGGTGCACACCCTTTTGCGTGCGCCACCGGCGTGCTACCCGCGCCGCCGGAGGCTTCGTGTAGCTCTGTTTAAACTTGCCGTGAGCTGGTTAACTCCTCCCCCTCTCAAGACCCACACAGGTGGGGGCTGTCAGCAACTGGAGTCAGATGAGCCGGTCTAGGTTCCCCGCACAGCACCGCCAGAGGCTTCATGTAGCTCTGTTTAAACTTGCCGTGAGCTGGTTAACTCCTCCCCCTCTCAAGACCCACACAGGTGGGGCTGTCAGCAACTGGAGTCAGATGAGCCGGTCTAGGTTCCCCGCACAGCCTTCACCACTGTAGATTTCATGCAGAAGTGGCAGGTTTGCCACAGTTTCCCCTTTCCCTTAAGCGTGGCAGCTTTGTGATTCTTTGCAGCAGCCAGGGGCGTAGCCACCATGGCGCGGGGGAAGTTGCTGCCTTGTAAACAAAGTTCTTCTTTGAGGGGATCCTTCCAGTCTCACTTGCGTGCCCTTCTCTTAACGACATATACCAAGCTCACTAGCTTAAAAAAACAAACATGTGATGTTCACATGCCCCCACCCTATATAAGGTACCTAAACCCAACACAGTTCCTTCCAACCCTAAGCAATTAGGAAGAAAATTCCATGCAGGGTGGCTGGCATCAGTGGAACAGCTGCAGAGGCCTGCTCAGGGCTTGGTGGCTGGCACCCCTGCTAAGCCAGGCATTGCAGACTGCCAGGCATTGGTGGAGCAGTGGCAGAGGCCTGGCCAGGGCTCAGTGTCTGGCACCCCTACTTGGCCAGGCGTTGCAGGCTGCCCGGTATCGGTTGCAGCCTAAATCAGGGTGGTGTGTGAGGGCAGCTTAAACTGGGGGGCCAGGAAGCCAATCAGGTGCCTAAACCCGATGTCCCTGACCACCAAGAAGGGCTGCTAATCGAGCACAATCATTTCTGCCAACATGAATGTGACTTTAAGTTGAAAGCCATGCTGGCCTCCACATCCAGCAGATGCCAATGGACTTGGCAGCTGCCCCCACCCCAGCTCCTCCATGGTGGACTGACACTGCTTTTGGTGCTGCTTTTGGTGCTGCTGCTGCTTTTGGTGCTGCTTTTGGTGCTGCTGCTGGTGCTGCTGCTTCTGCTGCTGCTGCTGCTGATGATGAACTCCCTCCCTGCCAACATCCATCTCACCCCCTCCTTTGTACCTTCAAATCCCTCCTCAAGACCCACCTCTTCTGCTCTGCCCTCCCCAACTTCTTGCTCCCCTCACCTAACTCCTGCTGATACCTCCATCCTGTACAATCTGTTACCTAAGGTCTGTGTACTCATATCCTCACCACATGGACCAACCAGTCATCCTTCTTGATGTAACTAAGCCAAGTGCATGCACCTGGGACCTCGCATCCTCGTGAATGTTACACTCCCTGTCTCTCCCTCTGTTCCCCTTCCTTCGTCTCCCCCCCCCCCCCAGCTCTCAGATTGTAAGCCCTAGGGCAGGGACCGTGTATATTCACTTACTTTGTAAAGCACCAGATACATTGCTTACTGTATATAAATCCTTGTTGATGATGATGATGATGATGATGATGATGATGATGATCTCCCTAGCAGCAATACTGCTCCTACTGCTAGAGGCAGCTGTTTGAGCAGGATGCTTGCCTGCTGATGCAGACTGGCCGCTGCATTGGGGAACCTGGTGACATCCACTGCCCCTGTCTGCCTGTTTAGTAGCACAGCACTGTGGCATCCCCTCAGGTGCCTTACCATGGCATGTGTACCAAGGTTGGTTAGCACCTGCGCACGCTTCACCACCTTCTGGCACAAAGTGCACTTCACCTCCATGGGATCTTCCGCCCACACCAACTTAAAATGCACACAGACAGAGGATTTTTTGTCCCCTCCTGCTTTCTGGCCTGCACCAGGTGACGCACCACTGCCAGCACTCCTGGGAGGGGCAGAACATGGTGGCGACACAGCTCTCAGAGGGACAGTCATCACCTCAGCACCAGACATCTCCTCTGCAGGACTAGAGTCTGCCTCGCTGTCCCCAATCACAGTGATGTCCCGGTAAGGGGAGTTCTGGGTTAGCTTTTGATAAGGTCTCACATAAATGACTCTTGAGAAAATTTAAAAGCCATGCAATAGGAGTTAGTGTTTTGCTATGGATTGGTAGCTGGTTAAAGGATAGGAAGCAAAGAGTGGGACTAAATGGCCAGTTTTCACAATGGAAGGATGTAAAAAGTGGTGTGCTCCAAGGATCTGTACTCAGTCCAGTGTGCCATAGCAGTCAAAAAAGCAAATAGAATGTTAGGAATTATTTGAAAGGGAATAGAGAATAAAACTGAGGATGTCATAATGCCTCTATACAAATCAATGGTGTGACCGCACCTGGAATATTGTGTGCAGTTTTGGTCGCCCCATCTCAAAAAAGACATAATGAAACTAGAAAAGGTACAGAGAAGAGCAACAAAAATGATCCAGGGTATGGAACAGCACCTGTATGAGGAGAGGCTTGATAGCTTGGGGCTCTTCAGCTTGGAAAGGAGACGGCTGAGAGGAAATATGATAGAGATCTATACAATCATGAGTGGTGCAGAACTTATTTATTTATTGATTTATTCAATTTATCCCCCGCCCCTCCTGAACACGGCTTGTGGCAGCTTCCAACAGCAAAAAATACATAAAAATAAAACAATTTAAAACATATAAAAATATGAAATCAAATATTAAGATATTAAGAACAGGGCCCGGGATACATTAAACAATAGGGATGGGGAGATAAAAATCCACTAAACCCTCCCCCCTCCCCAAAGGCCTGGGTGAACAGCCAGGTTTTACACTTTCACCGGAATACCAAATGGCTTGGGGCCAGGCGAGCTTCCTCTGGTAGGGAGTTCCAAAGACGCAGCCCGTCCACCGAGAATGCCTTCTCCATTGTGGCCCCCCACTTCACATGGGGGACCTCCAAGAAGGCACCCCCGGCAGACCAAAGGAGCCGCTCCGGGGCACGGAGGGTGAGGCGGTCCCTGAGGTATGAGGGGCCGAGACCGTGCAGGGCTTTGTAAACCAATACCAACACCTTGAACCTGGCTCGGCACGCTATCGGCAACCAGTGCAGAACCTGGACCACAGGTGTTATGTGCTCCCGATGACCTGTCCCTGAAAGGAGACAGGCCGCCGCATTCTGCACTAGCTGCAGCCTCTGAACCAGGCACAAGGGAAGCCCCACGTAGAGCGCGTTGCAGTCGTCCAGCCTCGAGGTGACGAAGGCATGGATGAGGGAGGCCAGGTCCGTGCCGGAGAGAAACGGACGCAGCCTCCGCACCAGATGCAACTGGCGAAAGGCAGCCTTTGCGACTGCCTCCACCTGACGTTCCAAGCGTAGATCCACGTCCAGCACCACCCCCAGACTCCAGACCTGTTGAGCTATGGGAGGGCGAACCCCCCCAATAAGGGGGGCTGACACCTCCCTCGCTCTCCCCACCACCATCACCTCCATCTTATCGGGGTTGAGCCTCAGTCTGCTCTGCCACATCCACTCCGCCACGGCCTCCAAACACTGGGATAGCACCGAGATAGCAGGGTCTGGGTCCATTGAAAAAGAGAGGTACAGCTGAGTATCATGAGAATATTGGTGACAACGCACCCCGAACCCTCTCACGACCTCCCCCAGGGGCTGAATATATACATTAAATAATAATGGAGGGAAAGGGGAATGGTTATTTACCCTCTCAACTAGTACTAAAACTAGGGGACACTGCATGAAACTCACAGGTTGCAGAGTAAAAACAGACAAAAGAAAGTATTTTTTCACTCAGCATACAATTAGGTTGTGGAATTTACTGTCAGGGGAGGTGGTCAAGGCCAGCAGTATAGTTGAGTTTAAAAGAGGTTTGGACAAGTTTCTGGAAGATAGTTCCATTAGCAGCTATTAGCCAGATAGGATTGGGGAACAAAACCCTTTATTGTCGGGAGCCTTGGGATGACTCACAGGGAATGGATAGCATGGTGACCTTTTGGGTTCTTCTCCCAGGCCCCCGTGACTGGCCAGTGCCACTGTCGGAAGCAGGATGCTGGGCTCGATGGACTGTTGATTTGACCCAGTATGGCACTTCTTATGTTCTTATGTCAACTATAAGAAGTTCAGGACTGCCTTGATAAAATCAGAAGATCCATATGCTGGTCAAAAAATTGGGGAGGTGCCTTTCTTGCAAATGGTGGAACAGCAGACACCAGTACACACTGTGTGCTATGCATAGCAAGAAAAAAATACTTGAAAGCATCAAAAGGTGTGTGACTAAAAAGGTTCTTTTTGAGATCATAATGAGTCTGTTAGACCTGTGCATGGGTCCCATTGTAATGGCATGTTCATAGATCTTAGGGGTGTCCAAATGAAACTGCGCCCCTGAACGTCGACGAAAGCTGAAATGTCAGGGGTGTGCAGAAGGCACCACTACCATTTTTGTTTACAAAAATTACTTCATGGTGGTGGTGGTGGTGGTGGTGTCGATGTCATAAATGACCCTATAGTTTTCAGGAGGGGGAAGGGGGTATTTTATTAAAAAATATTTTTTTTTAAAACGAAATCTCTGCGCATATGCAAAATGGCCACTGGACCATTCTGTGCATGCACAGCCCTTTCCCAAAAATGTGCCAATGCCACTGAAACCATTTTGGGAAAGTGAGAATGTGCAAAATAGTGCAGCAGTCATTGTGCACTGTGCACATGCAGTGATAATTTTTTAAAAAACAAAAACAAATTCACATGCACAAAATGGCTGCTGGTGCCATTTTGGGAAAGGGCATACATATGCAGACTTGCCCTGGTGGCCATTTTGCACGGATACAGGTTGGTCTTTCTTGTTTTTTTTAAACAAAATCAATAACGGATGAAAGCAAAGAATAATTGTTTGCTTATTGGTCCATTTTTGTATTTTAATAACTAAAATGAATGGGGCTTTTTTCATTTTATATCAGAAAGTATGAGAAACAAAAAAGCAAAACCAAAAACAAACTACACCATTCTATACAATGTGGAGTGGAGTTACCCACAGGTCTGTGACTACCCCTTCGGACACCTCTTGGGTACCTGCATAGTTGGGTGGATATCTACAGTTGGTGAGAGGAAGTTCAGTTACAGCTGAACAGGTGTACCCATTTTACCAAATGCCTGTTTCATCCCTACTCTGAACAGTCTTCCCTCCCTCTGTCACCCCACAATTTACAAGTTTGAAATCAGAATAGATAGGAACCTTAACTTGGCTCTCTTTTGCAAATTTTCCTTCAATTACGGTTTTTGCAGGAACACCCTCCCCCCCCCCCTCCGGTTGGGTGTGGAGATGGGTGTGCGGTGAGGGTGTGCGGTGCGGTCCATGCAAATGCTGTGGCAGTGGGATGGGGGATGGGTGTGTGTCTATGGAAGCAGCACGGGCAGTGGGCAGAGGTGTGTGCGTGCTTCCACCCAACACCCACCTCCACCCAACACCCACTCACGGAGCCATCTGACAAACCGGAGGAGGTTCCATGGGTGGAGATGGGGGAGGTGGGTGTGCGCCTGTGGAAAAGGCCGCACACTCACCTCCACCCACCACCAGTGCACATTCATTCCCCCATGTACCACATCCGTGCAAAAACGTCCAATGACACACCTGCAATATTGTCTAAGGGCCCTGAATGTAAGAAATATATGAAGAAAAGATCAAAGCAAAACTCTAGAAGCAGGGATTCAGATTTATTAGTCTTTTCAGCAAGGACTTGGGAATTCAGACTGGCCCTAATACTCGGTGCATATACTGTATCAAGATCAAAGCATAGCTGAGGAATAAAAAGATAATAAGTCATGTAGTTGGAGAGAAAAAGTAACGTAAGTATTTTTAACTGAATTGACTGTTCTCTCTCAGGGAAAGGCAGGTAACTTTACATGAATCATAAGAGTTAAATAAAAGAAATAAAAAAGGTTTAATGCCATCCACACATTCAAGGAGATTTTCTGATTTTATATTTAAAAATGCAAGCTTGTCAATTCTGAAGAATATTTAAGTTCATAAGAGACACTTTCAATCTGAAACCATCGCTACATCAAACTATGAGAAAAAGATCATGAGGGAAACCTTCTTCAACTTACAAAGCTACAGCTATAGATTTCTCTAATACTCCTAATTTTCTCAACCTTGCCTATATTTATGACAGTAAATGCCTCTATTTATCAATTTGGCAGGCACTGAAAGTACTTTGGAAGAACAGCTCTTCTTTCTCATATTTTATGAAAGCTTCAAAGTGATCCGTAATAGCCGAAGATGCTGTTAGTCAAATGAACAATAATAGATCCAGTGCCGTAGAGCATCTGTGAGAAAAGGGAAGCTGGCAAATCAATATGAATATGTTAATCACTACTTTAGAAGGTGTTGAAACATTGAATTTCATATTTGGAAAAGTGATAATAAAAGGAAGACAGAGAGATGGTGTTGCTAGTGTATGCTTTTCATGCAACGAAGTAAAGAGATACAATTTACTTAGTGATGGGAATCCAGAGACTATAAAGCACAGAAGAGAGGTAAATCTTAAGGAGGATTTCTGTGTCCCTAAATTGATGACATTCATATAAAAGAAATAGTATCACAGGCCATGATTTTATTCTATCTGATATTTTTCCTTGATAAATTTAATAAATGATTGTTTTCCCCCATAGCTGATTAAAAGCCTAGCTGTATGGCTGAGATCTAATTAAGTTCACTCCTATTCCAGTTATAATTGTAAACATTTTATTTTCTTCTTTACCAATGACTTATATTTTTGATCCTATGCAGAAAAAACCTCTTTGACTCAGAAGGCAATGCTACATATAGGGGCCAATCCAGAGCTCCATGGATACCCCCCATGCACGCATGAGCATGGTTTCCACAGGGAACTCTGGTGCTTTTTACATGGGCCGCAGTGAGGGGTCAGTCTGTACTGGAGACCGTGGGTGGTTACTGGGAGGAAGATGTAGACAGGCACACACACATCTACACGCACCCCCCCACCATCAGCACTCATGGAGCAACCACTGTTTTCGCTGGTTTCTTTGTGCATGGGGGATGGGTGTAGATGGGTGCACATACGTGTGCATGGGAGCCACACATCCCACCCACCCACCTGGGGCCAGATTTCTGGCTGTACATGCATGGGTGCCACCCGTATAAAAAGAGCCAATGTACCCGCAATAGAGATCCTTGTGGGTTTTTGTCATTTGCACAACTGTGCACAGGATTACAGGGCTTTGGATTGGTCCCACCAACTGGAGCTACAATGTGGCAAAGGAACACACTAATTGGAGATTAATTGCACATATGCCGGGCACACATTGTGTATGCAACATGCATGTATTATGCATGCAATGCGTGTGCAAGATGTGCAATGCATGTACAATTCAAACCATGGGTGAAAACAGACAAGATGATGGAGAACTGGTTTCCTTGGTTGGCTCGGGGAGCGCCATTGCAGCCACCACTCCTCAGCCCAGTGGGGAGGATGGTGCACACAAGCAGTCTCCCTGGTAATCCAGACGTGGTGGCTGCCATTACTGGTCCCTCCACAGCACGGGTTTACTGCAAAGCCATCCATACGGTACATGATGGTCAGACTCGCACCATGCAGCAGGATCTGACCCCTGGGAAGAGCTTCTGCAAAACAGCTGATGGGGTGACCTGGAGGCACACCCTCATCTGGCCCGGGTGTGCATGCCAAACAGCTGATCAAGGGTGCTCCGCCGGGCCACCTATTCTGTTGTTTGGCCACCAGAGTGAGGGTGCTCCTCCGAGTGAAATCCTTCAACCTTGCCCCATGGTGGGATTGGGTGGTGCCTGAATAGATGTCAGGGAGACCGTTAGCCCAGCTTAACCCAAGTTTCTGGGCCTTCTCCTGGGCTGCATTGCTGACCGTCACTGGCCCACACATCCCATAGCAGCCAGCTGCCTGCCCTGAAACCACAGTGGGAAAACATCTGGCAGCAACCTACCAGATGAGCAGGTGACTTCCAGGCTAATGTGAGCTCCTGTCTCATTTGTTTTCACCCCATGTGTGCACTGTGTGTGCACTGCACACACACATTGCTCATTCTCCGTACATCACTTGTATTGTATTTGAGCAATCCATGCAAAAACCTCGATCGGGACCATACACTGACAGAGGAGTAAGCAGCTTTTCAAGTGCCAGTCAAAAGTATCCAACGTGATTTGAAATGCTTATTCATAAACATGTCAACAGGGTTGAGTTTTTTTGTTTTGCTCCCTCTATCACTCCTTCCATTAAATCAATACTTAAAAATTATACTAAAAGGAATTAGAGCTATTGCTGAAATTAATACTGGCTGTAAATACCATATTCGACAATTTCACCTGCCGTGATATTTACTGTACTTTACAATATCCAATGGCAATGAGTTTCACAAGTGGCCTAAAGAAGTGACATACTGAGAAATGGGAGCAGTGATATGTAAAGGGGAAAACCAAAAGAAATGGCGTGGTACCGGAAGGTAGGCAAGTATCTGGCTATAGCTTAACAAATTAACTCCATACCTCTAGCACTATTATGCCTTAATCCAGGATTCCTATTTTCTGTTTCTGAGGAGAAATAGCAAAGCATTCTCCCTTAGCCAGAGCAAGTGAGAAGCAGCCCGCTGGATTTAGAAAGGGACATGTATACATAACAAAAATATATGACAAAGACAATAACAGAGAGAAAAGATTTGATTAAAGAACATGTTACAATTGTAAGGGTGGCTGCACGTAGGGAAAAAGAAAAGTTCAAGAGAAGAAAAGAGGAGAGATATACAGCACAATGCTCCAAGAAGATACTTTGTGTGCAAGCGCTACTTAGCACAAGGCAAGTCCCACTAGAGTGAAGAGAAGGGACTCGTATGCATACTAACAGCCAAAGCAAAGCACACAGTATACCTTTGAAAACAACTTACTTCCTTGCTGGATGCTTTGGATTTTTAAAGTGGGTATTTTTTTCATGTTAAAGGTTACAAGAAGATCAGATGAAAGGGTGAATTTACTAGCCTTGGGCATTCTTGTATTGTCCTATTTACAAAATATTTGCACAGAGACACCATGGGTGTTAATAAACGTGACACTCCACCATATAGCCCGCTATGGCCCCCTTGGGCCAAAGCATTACCCAATTCTTCTCAAGATACAGACCGTCTCCAGGAACTGATGGTGGCAGTTACCTGTGGCATGGTCAAGATAAAGCGCTTAGGATGATTCTGAAAATTCTGAATGATTGGAATGATTCTGAAAATTCAGTGATATTACAACAGCTCAAACACTCTGCATGCTAGAGAAATACAACTTGACATCCACAGTAAGGATGAACAGAGGTGGGGGGGTGGATTTTGTTTTAATTTTGTTTATGTTTGGGGGGTGTTTTTCATTTAATTTTTATTTTTCAGGCAGCGGAAGCTGCCTGAATACTTAAATGTACAGCCACTGTTAGTTATAAACAAGGCACTTCTGAAGCCCCAATTTTGAGGAAACCGCTTGACCTACATTTCTAAAAATTTAACCATGACTGTAAGTTGTGAGGACCATCATATCCACACACTTTTGAAAAAGATCCATTAGGAAAATAAAATGCTATAACTGCTTAAACGTTAATTGCTTGTGGTCAAAATGCACACCGACCTTGTGTATTGAATCATCAATATCTCCTCGCCCTGGATGAGTTGAGCCCCCAAACTTCACAGGCCTTGAGAATGAGATCAATAACAAGTGCGTCTGAAATATGATACTGATTGATGCAGCCAAAACCGAGTTGTTAGTGATAGACAATAAGTTCCTCTGGTTCACGCATGTGCACTTGAGCTCCTCTCTCCTGTTGAAGAGCTGGGAAGCGCCTGCGTCCGTCCTCCTATGAGCTCTGTAATTAGCAAAACACTGAGGAGCGGAACTCTGTAAACCCTGACTATTGTAGTCTCCCCCTGGCTGGTGCACTGTGCTGGAAGGCAAGCATACCTGCCCCCCCACCCCCCAGTTCTGCCCTTGCTCGCCTTACCCCCCCCCACACAGTAGACAAGCATGGCCTCCCAATGCTCCCCCCCCCACGCCTCCCCAGCAGCAGCAGGACACAGGGACACCGATCAGGCTGGGAGATAAGGCTGTTTGTTTACAAACAGCTCCTCCCCATGTGCTGATCAGAAGGTTGTTGCTTCGAGATGGNTCCTGTCCCCATCCCTCACCTTCCTGTCCCTCCTAGTAGCTCCAGTAGCAGCAGCAGGACACAGGGACACCGATCAGGCTGGGAGATAAGGCTGTTTGTTTACAAACAGCTCCTCCCCATGTGCTGATCAGAAGGTTGTTGCTTCGAGATGGCACCCAACATTCTCACAACTGGGTTGTGCATGCTCATCCTATCCAAATAAAAAACTGCATGGTGGTCTCGAGCACCTATAGTATAAAAAGTACTCTCCCCCTCAGAATGGCAGTTCCTTTCAACCCTTTCTAGAAATATAAGAAAAAATTCCATGCTGGCTGGAAGGGTGGGTATTTGTGAGAATGTTTGGAACCATCTCAAAAAACCTTGTTTACAAGGTAGCAACCCAAGCTGCTGGCCAACAAAACACAGCATAAGGAAAGTTATGTGACTTTTGAAAAGTTACGTGACTTTGGAAAAGTTGTGGACTTTTGATTCCGTACTTTTAAAAGTGTTCAATTTTTGAAAAGTTGCACACTTTTCACTCCTATGAAAAGTTGGAGACTTTTCAGAGTCAAAAGTCTGCAAGTTTTCAAACCAAGTGAAATGTCTGCACTTTTACAAAAGGTACAGACTTTTCACTTGGTATGAAAACTTGCACACTTTTGGCTCCGTACTTTTAAAGTCAATTACAGACTTTTCACTTGGTATGAAAACTTGCAAACTTTTGACTCCGTACTCTTAAAGTCACTTTTGACTCTGTACTTTTAAAAGTCTGCAACTTTTCAAAAGTTGCAGACTTTTCACTCCTATGAAAAGATGCAGAGTTTTCACTCCTATGAAAAGTTGCAGACTTTTCGTACGGTCAAAAGTACAGTCAAAAGTCTACAACTTTTCATACGGAGTGAAAAGTCTGCAAGTTCTCAAAATTACAGACTTTTTACTTGGTGTGAAAACTTGCAAACTTTTGACTCCGTACTCTTAAAGTCACTTTTGACTCTGTACTTTTCACTCCTATGAAAAGTTGCAGACTTTTCATACAGTCAAAAGTACAGTCAAAAGTCTGCAACTTTTCATACCAAGTGAAAAGTCTGCAAGTTCTCGAAAGTTACAAACGTTTCACTTGGTATGAAAACCAGGGGG
>QEPC01013498.1:13663561-13713334 GCA_003113815.1 Sphenodon punctatus
CCCCCAGGTGCCCCACCCCCCCCCCCCCTTCGTATCCCGCCCTCCTGTGGCCCCTTGGCTGGTGTGCCCCACCATGGAGGGGTGCCCACCTGGTGGGGGGGGGGAAACTGCTGGCCCCCCTCCTCCTCCTCCTCTGTGACATCCACCTCGTGCACCTCCAGGCTGCCTTGTGCTTCAATGAGATGGGTGGCCATTAGTGTTTGCCGGCCCCCGGCCCCGGTCACTGCACCTCTGTCCAGGCCATTCCCCACCCACCCCCAGCCCCTCTGGGGCGATCGTACCTGGATCCTGTTCCTCCACTTCCTGGGGGCCATCCTGGGTCTCCGCTTGCTCTGCGCCCCCCCCCCAGTCACTGTGGACAGTAGGCCTGTGGGTGCTGGGGGTGCGCACTGTGTGTGGTGGTCTGATGCTCAGATCCCGAGGGCGCCTCCTCCTTCTGTGGGGTGGGGCTATCCCCTCCCACTTCCTGGCTAGCCTTGCCGGGGGCACCTCCCCCCTGGTTTGTGGGGTCAGTCAGGGGGGTTCATGGTGGCCCTGCCTCTGCCCCTGGTGAAGGCGCTGCCATGTGTCCAGGAGGCCACGATGTCTCTGTGTCTTGTCTTTCCCTCCAAGGTTCTTCATGGATTTGCTCCACCCTGTTTTTCTCAACTTGTTTCCCTTTCCCACTACATTCCTACTTGAGAGTTTAATTCGTCCTCTGCCATCCCTCTCACCTGCTCTTGAATCTCCTGCTCTCTGAACTGTCTTTTCACCTTCTCCCAGGCTTCACCCTATGCCTGGAACTCCCTCCCTGAGCACATTTATTCTGCTCCCTCCCCATCTTCAAATCCCTTCTGAAAAACCTCTCTCTTCTGTGAGGCTACCCATAGTTCCTTATCCCTACAGACTGCTCATGAATACTCTCTACTATCCTTCCATTCAGGCTTACCTTATCCCCTGTAACCATGGACCTATTTTAACAGCATTTCCCCCATTGCGTCTAAAGGGAAAAATGCAGTGAACATGGGTCCCTGCCTGAACTAAGCTAAGAATGTGTACCTGCAGCTTTTCAGCTTCATAAATATATCCCTATATAGGACTGGTGAGGTTGCAGCTCGTCTGCATACGCTCCCAGCATCCTCGGCTGTCATCGCTCGAGGACCACCACGACTCTCCTGGGGCTTGGCCTTCCTGCCGCCCCAAGCTCCACCGACCAGCGGGCCTAAAGGCGCGCGCCTTACAGGTACTTTTCTCCATTTCTTTTCTACTGTACTTCCCCCTCCTATCTTACTCACTAACATGTCTGCCCTATTTTCTCGCCTTTTCTTTCCCTCCTCTCCTTCTCCTCTTCCTGTCCATCTTTTTCTTCCTCTACTTTTCTCCTCCCAGCTTCTTCCTCCCCCCAACCGATCACCACTCTCTAACCTCCCCCATACATCCTTTGCTCCCTTGGCTACTTTCTCTCATTGCTCCCCTTCCACTCCTGTCTCTAGCCTTCCTCGATGCTCCCCTTCTCCCAATCTTATCCCTATTCCTCCTGTCTCTAGCCTACCACGACGCTCCCCTTCTCCCAATCTTATCCCTATTCCTTGCCTCCCCCCTCATCAACTACCATTTTTCTGCTCCCTCTGGAACTGTCGCTCATCTATCAGTAAAGCTCCCTATATCCATGATCTTTTCCTCTCTCGCTCCCTCCAGCTCCTTGCCCTTACTGAAACTTGGATCACTCCCTCGGACTCTGTCACGCCTGCTACCCTCTCCTGTGGGGGTCTCTCCTTCTCTCACCAACCCCGCCCTGAAGGACGGGGTGGTGGGGTGGGCCTCCTTCTTGCTAAATCCTGTCAGTTCCAACCAATTTCTCCTCCCCCCTCTCTCTCCTTCCATACCTTTGAGGCTCACTCCGTGCGCCTCTACTCCCCCCTCCATCTACGTGTTGCTGTCATCTACCGTCCCCCTGGTCCTCTCTCTTCCTTTCTTTCTGACTTTGAGTCCTGGCTCACTTTCTTCCTCTCTGTTGATATCCCCACTCTCATCCTTGGTGACTTCAACATTCATGTTGATGACCCATCTCAGCCCTCAGTCTCTCGCTTCCTCTCCCTAGCCTCCTCCTTCAACCTCCACCTTTGGACCAACTCCCCCACCCATACTAATGGCCATTCTCTTGATCTTGTCCTCTCTAGAAACTGCTCTGTCGCTGATCTCTCCTTCGATCCTCATCCTATATCAGACCACTTCCTTGCCTCTTTCAACATTTCCCACTGTCCCCCCTCCTCTTCCCCTTCTCTACGCCCCTTCCGTGACCTTCAAGCTATTGATCCCCTGGACTTTGCCTCCTCTCTCTCTCCCCTTCTTCCTACAGTCTTCTCTTCCTCCTCCCCTGACTCCGCTGTCTCTGCTCTCAACGCCTCTCTCTCCTCCACACTTGACTCCCATGCCCCTCTCTCTTCCCGCCCTGCCTTCTCCCACAACCCCCGTCCTTGGCTCACCCCTAGTATCCGCCACCTCCGTTCTTGCACTCGTGCTGCTGAACGACTCTGGCGCAAATCCCATTCTCACGCTGACTTCCTTCACTTCAAATTCTGTCTCTCCACCCTTACTTCTGCTATCTCCCTTGCTAGACAACACTACTATGCCTCCCGCATTGAGTCCTGTTCTCGGGACCCTCGCCGCCTGTTCTCTACCTTTGACTCCCTCCTCAAGCCTCCCTGTCCTCCCCCTCCTTCTTCCCTTTCTGCTCAGGATCTTGCCTCCTTCTTCACCTCCAAGATAGACAAGATCCGCCTCGACATCGCTTCCCACTCCTCTCTTCCCACTCCCACCCCTCTCCCTCCTCCCCCTCCTTCTCTCATGTCCTCCTTCTCCCCTGCCTCCCTTAAGGAAATCTCCTCTCTGCTCTCCTCCTCCAACCCTTCCACTTGCCCCCTTGATCCCATTCCTTCCCGCCTCCTCACCTCCATTACTCCCACTGTCGCCCCTTCCTTCCTGCACATCATCAACCTCTCCCTCTCTACTGGCTCTTTCCCTTCTGCCTTCAAACATGCCACAGTCTCTCCTATTCTCAAAAAGTCCACTCTTGACCCCTCTGACCCTTCTAGCTATCGTCCTGTCTCACTCCTTCCTTTTGCTTCCAAGCTGCTTGAACGTGTTGTCTACTCCCGCTGCCTTGACTTCCTATCCTCCAACTCCTCCCTTGACCCCCTCCAATCTGGCTTCCGCCCCCTTCATTCTACTGAAACTGCTCTCGCTAAGATCACCAACGATCTTCTGGTGGCTAAATCTAAACGTCTCTATTCCATTCTTGTCCTCCTTGATCTCTCTGCTGCCTTCGATACTGTTGACCACTCACTCTTGCTGGATTCCCTTCACTCCCTTGGCTTTTGTGGCTCTGTCCATAACTGGTTCTCCTCCTACCTCTCTGACCGCTCCTTTAATGTGTCTCTCTCCAACTCCGCCTCCTCCTCCTTCCCCCTCTCAGTTGGTGTTCCTCAAGGCTCTGTTCTTGGCCCTCTCCTCTTCTCGATCTATACCTCATCCTTAGGCAAACTCATTGCCTCCCATGGCTTCCAATACCACCTCTATGCTGATGACACTCAACTCTATCTCTCTACTCCCTCTCTCTCTCCCTCTGTTCAAGCTCGTCTCATCAACTGTCTCTCTGACATCTCTACCTGGATGTCTCAACGTCAACTCAAACTCAACATGGCTAAAACTGAACTCCTTATCTTCCCCCCTCATCCTTCCTCTCCTTCCTCACTGTCAATAACTATTGATGGAGTCACCATCCTGCCTGTCCCCCAAGCCCGTAGCCTAGGCTTCATCTTTGACTCAGCCCTTTCTTTTAAACCCTACATTGACTCTGTTGCTAAATCCTGTCGCTTCTCCCTCCATAACATTGCTAAGATTCGCCCTTTTCTCTCTGTCTCGTCTGCCAAAACTCTTGTTCATGCTCTGGTCATCTCTCGCCTCGATTACTGTAACCTCCTTCTCACTGGCCTTCCCCGGTCTCACCTTTCTCCCCTCATCTCTGTCCAAAACTCTGCTGCCAGGGTCATCTACCTCGCCAGTCGCTTCGACCATGTGCAGCCCCTCCTCTCTTCGCTTCACTGGCTTCCCCTTCCTGAACGAATCCTGCACAAGCTCCTAGTCTTCACCTATAAAGCTCTTCACAACCTTGCTCCCCCCTACCTCTCTGCACTTATCGCCCTCCATACTCCAGCCCGTGCACTTCGCTCCTCCTCTGTCCCTTCTCTCACCCTTCCACGCCTTCCCTGCTCCCCTAAGCGCCTTCGTCCCTTCTCACTTGCTGCCCCCCATGCCTGGAACTCCCTCCCTGTCCACATCCGCCTTGCCCCCTCCCTTCATACCTTCAAATCTCTCCTTAAAACTCACCTCTTTCGCTCTGCTCTGTCTGACTCTTTATCCTGCTGAGCCACTATTCCTATACCTACGATCGGTTTACCCTTATCCTTGCAACATGGACCTGCCTGCTGTCATTCTCATCGTAACCAAGCCAAGTACGTGCACTTGAGACCTCGCATCTTCATGAATGTTAGACCCCTTGTCTCTCCCTCCGTTCCCCTTCCTAAGTCTCTCCACCACCTCCTGTCTCTCAGATTGTAAGCGCTAGGGGCAGGTACCCTGTCTATTTTATTACTTTGTAAGGTGCCAGGTACACTGCTGGTGCTATATAAATGTTTGTTAATAATAATAATAATTAATCCCTCTGTCACGGAGAAACATGCGGTCACACACATGTAATATGGGACTAAATGTTTGGTAAATGTGTGGTGCCAAGGGTCTCACATGTATGTAATGTTACTATACATGCACAAGGTTCCACATGTTTGTAAGGTTGAAAATAAGAACTGTAGAACTCAAATTAGGCCTCTCACACATCACCAGTCTACAGGAACTACAAGAGATAGCAAGATGTGTTTTGGAGGAACACTTGATAGACAGCTCTTGATATGTAGATTGACTTCCATGTTTACCCAACATTGACTATGTGCAGAAAGACAGGGAAACCTGATGAGAGAACAAAGGGAATTCTAGAAGCATGGAGAACTTAATAGGAGTTTCCTACAGGAGATATAAGGAGAGAGATCCCAGAGGGGAGGAGACTTTGGCTTGCAAAGCTGCTTCGAGAGGACATACGAATGAGCAGCCTGACCACAGCAGGCTGGGGACAGCATGAAGTGAGAGACAGATTCCACTCTCTAAGCCAAAGAGCCCAGCCAGTCACCTTATGGCTGAGAAACCAGAACTTTTGGACTCACTAGGGTAAGATGAATAACTTTGGAACTCAACCAGTATAAGTTAGGAATAGTTACCTTTTATTTCTATTACCACTCTGTTTAACTATCTTGTTTATGTAATCAGTGTCTAATATTGGAACACAAGTGAGCTACAAGAGCCCTCAAGCTCTTGCAAACCCAGAGAGTAAAGAGTCTGTAAACGGGAAGGATCGGGCCCTTGTGTGACAAAGGAGTTTCATTGTGGCACACTTGAATTAGACAGTGAGAGAAACTGATTCAAAAGAACAGTGCGCAAGGGAAACTGAGTCACTCAAACCCAGTAAAGTGGGGGTGTGAACCCCAATCCCGTGACAGTTGCGCCCCAATGAGTAGTGTAACCGCTCAGCTTGTGGACCAATGTGTAGATAGTAGAGGAGCATTCCCAGGTGACTGGACTCCTCTGAGTGGAGTAAAATCCCCCAAAACTTCCAGAGCACCAAAGCCCCAGGAGTTGGGAAATCAGTTCTGAGAAGGTGGAAACTAGCAGATACTTGAACAGAGTGTGCTAAGTTTGTTAATTTAATCTTAATTTTGGGCCAGGGAAAGTGTCAAAATTGGTCTACCAAGGCACTTTCATCACCTGAGAAAGTCACAGCTGAGAAGGGAAGCGAGGTCTCGAAGCAGAAGGAAAAATAAGCAGCAGCTGAAACAGCTGATACATGAGTTTGATATTTGTACAAATGGAACAGATGGGGATGGGGCGGTGGCAGCAAATTCCCCCCCCCCCAGGTTCCCCTCCACCCAACCTGCAACCAGCAGATGCAAATGGAAATGCACTGCCAAACAGGCCCCAAAACTCCTCTCCAACTGACCAGCAGCCAGGGGGACAAGGCTCAAACTCTGAACTCGAGATGGCCACAATAAGAATAGACAAGGAGCTCAAGTTAGAGCAAATGAGAGCAGACAGAAAGGAAAAAGAATGACAAATGCAGTTTGAACTGGAAAAAATGAAACAGGAAGAAAAAGAGAGGGAAAGAGAACGGGAGAGACAGCATCAGATTGAACTCCTGAAGACACAGGCATCCCTAGGAATGACGCCTCAACTCCCTCGACTAGGCAATACGGGAAACAACGCAGAAGGCAGAATTCGAGACTATGCCGCATTGATCCCACAATGTGAGGGAAATCAAGGCAAGAAGACTACTTCACAACTGTACATCATGTTTTTCTTCAACAACAGATCTCAAAAGGACCGTGGCTCAAACTAGTGTTACCTAAACTTCCAGCGAAGGCAAAACAGGTTTTCAACACAAAGATGGAGGAATCTCCAGGACTGACTTTTGATGATTTCAAACAGGTAGTTCTTGAAGCATACAGAATCACTCAAGAAACGTTTTGCCAGAAATTAGGCAGCTTCAAGAAGGCAGACGGTACGTCTTATTCAGATGTTTCTAATATCTTGAAACAATATAGTGTCAAGTGGCTAGATCCAGGTGGGAATGCCACTAAGGAACAAATTATTAACTCTGTATTGCTTGAACAGTTCTATACTGTGTGTAGCCCAAATTTAAAAGCACACCCACTGAATAAGGAGATCACAAATCTCAAAGAGGCAGGAACAAGTGTTGATGCAGTCACAGAAAATGCTATCTTAGCTTATGGTGAAAGAAAGCCACATAATGGGGAAAAGAAACCACATAATGGGGAAAAATCCAAACAAGGGTTTCACCATAAGCAAACTGAGTACAATCCACATTCTGAACAAGTAAACTTAACCCAGAACAAACCAAACGAGAATGGGGGTGGAGGGAGACAGGGATCACCCAGACTCCAAAGAGCACACACCTTCCAATCCCCTACTAACGATCCAAGACAATGTTATAATTGTAAACAAACAGGGCATATGGTAAGAGAATGCCCCCCAAAAAGAGAGTTTCATAGCCCTAACAGAGAGGCTGAGATTATTGGGACTGTTAGTGCAAATTTTGTGTCTGTACTTAAACCAGTCCCCAGAGCTGTTAATGATTGCTATACGGCTCCTAACACACCCACAGCAGATCAGTTACTACGCAAACCTGCCAAAGTTAACGGAATAAACTGTGTGGGGAGAATTGACAATGGGGCACAAATTGTTATGGTGCGGGAAGATTTGATCCCAAAACATAAAATAAACACTCATAGAAAGATTGTGGTCTCACTGGCAACGGGGATCACAGATATTTTGCCCACTGCCACTGTAGAATTGGAGTGGCAAGGTGCAAAAGGACCAATCCAGGTGGCTGTACTCCCGAGAAAGGCACAAAATGAAATGCTAGTGGGGAATGATATAAACACATGGATGCAGAAGAGCAACCCGGTAAGGGAGGGGGAGGGACAACAAGACTCAGTTGCACCTCTACCCCTAAACCATGGGGAGACACAGAACAACCCTAGTGGAGGGGAAGGGTTACAGGAAGGCTTTACAGGTCCTGTACCCCACCTGGAAAACTCCACTCAGGGGCAGCAAAACCCCAAACAGGAGTCCCCAAACCAGCCAGAAGGCAGGGGAGGACAAGACTCGGGGAGTGAACTGCAAATCTCTGTCTCACATGGGGAACTGCAGGAAGTGAAGCAAATGGGTCAAACTGATTCTGAAGCCCAGGACCTGGCAACCCACCTTACACAGGAGGGACCCAATCCTGCAGAATCAAACACAGTAACCACCGCAGGGGGAGAGTCAGAGGCTGAAAATGCTCCTACTCAACCTAGGGGGTTGCACAAGGACCCAGAGGTTTGCTGTCCTACCCTAAGAGAAGGGGGGAAGCGGCTACCTGAATCCAAGCAACGACAGGCAAGCCGGGAGGTGGAGGATTCTACCTCAGGAGGAGGCGGGAAGGTACAGGAAACTTTTCCCGGGATGGAGGGGGGAACGAGGGATATCTCTTCCCCAGGGATAGAAATGCAACACCCTGTAATCCTACAGAGTCAGGGGCAACAGTCTATGAGTGAACTGTGCACCTCTGTCTTACCTAAGCAGGAGCAGGGAAAAACCGCTGAAGCAGAAACTGGAGGTGAGGAAATGGTTAACAGAGTTCAGACTCAAAGCGCTTCACTCTGCAACCTAAGTCCTCCGGAGTTTGGTTTGGGAATGTCTGAAGGGATACTTGCAGGTTCTCACACCCCGGTCACAAAGTCAGACTCCCCAAAAGAAGAAAGACATGGTTATACAGACCCAGGGGATCCTGGGGGTACAGACAGAGGTTGGGGGAAGGGCACAGGAAAACCTGCTCACAATAGCCCCTCCACAGACACAGTCTCTGCCTGGGCTATTGGCTGGAATGCAAAGCCATCAAGGCACAGCATCACAGCCAAAGGGGAAATAAGAATGCCACATGGCAACACTGGGAATTACAACATTAATCCTGGTGAAAAGTGTTTGGAAATGCAGATTTACACAGACAACAAAGGTGTGGTGCTCAGTAGGGTAAAAATTACTCCACACTTCCTCTGTTGTATCCTAATAATACTTCTGATAGGCACAGACATACAGCCAGTAAGACACAGGCTGCCAAAGTTTGTGACTGGGGAACAAAGCTTGTTAACATGGCGTTCCACCCCATTTGTCACAGTCTTAGGCAAACGTTTACTGAGGTACCTTGCAGGGTATGGGTCACAATATTACTCCACTACAACATGGTGGAAAACACGTGAACATGATAGCCCCACACCTGATGCCAGCCTCAACGTGTTACGAGACCCTGTCGAGCCTCTTCACAATGCTATCTTACGGGGGGCTGTCACGGAGAAACATGGGCACATGACTACACCGCTTGTCCGGGAGGTGCCCATCGGGGAAGGGAACGAGCCCCAGGGTGTCCGCATGCAGCTGGCAATCACGAGCGCTCACCTCATAGCTGAAGTAGCAAAGTCCAGAGCTCAAGCTCACAAAGGCACCTGCATGGCTGGCAGGGCTGCCCAGGAGCAGCTGCATGGCCGGAGTATGCCACAGGTCGCACAGAGACATGGTCTCGCGGAAGGTCCAGATATGGGGGGCCCCATGGGGGCCGTGAAGCAGGAGCCCGGTGGATGGACAACCAGCCATGGTCCAGAGAGACAGGGAGAATAACACCAAGGACAAGGGGGCCCACATACCCTCACAGCCCGGGGGGGGACCCCGGTGGGTCCCAGGGACAGGACAACAGGCCACAGGCAGCAACAGTGTTGCAGAACAGAGCAAGGCGTGGGGTGCGGACCCAGCACAGCTGCATAACACAATAGCACACACAGTCCAGCTAATCAGACCTCCAAGGCCAAGTTGTAGCAAACAGGGGGGTAAGGGGTGGTGGTGGTGGTGGTGATGCCTGATGGAATGCAGCTGCTCAGGGAGAAGGCAGACCCGCATGCCCATTCAGGGGCGAGGCCTGGTGCGCTGCCTGCTGGTGTACCCAATTGCACGCAATCATACCCCGGCCCCCAATGGAGGGGGGCGCCCGGCTAGGGGCCCACCCCCTGGCCAGCCCTGCCATCAGAGGCCCTGTATAACAGTTCATCTCCCCCCCTGGGGCCCCACCACCATGCAGCAGGACAGGGCAGCTGCCTATTGGATGCACCTCACGGTCGCAGCCGAGTGTGTCCATGACTACACAGAGCAGCTGAGGCTCCTTACCATGGAGGTGCACATGGCCGTCCGGCTGCAGGTTTCCTTGGCCTGGAGAGCTGCAAGGGCCTGCAGGGCACACCACGGATTCAGGAGAGCCCGTTCTCACCTCAGGGCACAGAGGGTCTCCGGGGCAGATTGGCAGGCTGTGAGCCAGAGCCGGACCTGGCCCACAGCACTCCGTGAGGCTGCCAGGCGCCTCCTGTGGGCAAGGGAGATCATGCTTCGGGCAGCCCTGCTCGCTACGCCCTTTGAAAGATGCCTATGGGTTGCAGAGCACCCACAGACGTGGTGGGCTAGGGCGCTGGCCCCGTGGGAAGAGCCAGCCTGGAGGGCCCACTTCAGGATGGACAAACGCACCCTGCTCCACCTAGCAGAGCTCCTTACACCCTGGCTGGAGCGTCAACACACCTCCATGCGGACCCCCATACCCATGGTCCAGCAGGTGTCTGGGCCCTAGCAATGCCCGAAGCCTGCCGGTCCGTGTCCCAGAACTTTGGGGTAGGGCTCAGCACTGTCACCTGTATCCTCCGGGATGTGTGCGAGGTGGTGGAGGGCGTTCTCCTGGACGGAAAGATCCAGCTGGTGGACTAGGGGGACGTGATGGTGGGATTCGCGGCCGGAGGCTTCCCCAACTTCATGGGAGCCGTGGACGGCACCCACATAGAGATACTCCGCCCCTCCTCCGGGGAGGTGCTAGAGTATGTAAACAGGCACGGGTGTTACTCCCTGCAGCTGCAGGGGGTGGTGGATCACCGGGGCCAGTTCATAGACATCTACATGGGCAACTCCGGCCACAGTCACGATGCCAGGATCATGACCATCTCCCTCTTCTATGCCCAGATGTTCCGGGGGGACTTGCTGACATGGGCATGAGCTGGATCGAGGGGGTCCGATGCCCCCCTGTATCCTGGGGGACCCTGCCTACCTCCTGACCTGGTGGTTGATGAAGGTCTACCATGTACCGCGGACCCCTGTGGAGCAGCTATACAATACCCACCTGTGCTCCAGCTGAACCGTGGTAGAGCGTGCCTTCGGGACCCTCAAGCAGCGCTGGAGGAGTGTTGCTGGCTGGCTTGATTACACCATGGTGACCTCGGCCCTGGTGATCGGTGCCTGTTGTGTGCTCCACAATGTATGTGAGACAGAGGGGGCAGCCCTGGAGTACCCCGAGCCCCACCGGACCACGGTCCGGTGCCCCTGTACGTGAACGCCGAGAACCCCAGGGAGTTCCATTATGCAAAGCGGATCCGGGACACCCTGGTGAGGCATATCACCCGGGGGGGCCAGGTGTAAGGGCTTCCCCCCCAGGCCCAGCCTCTGGGGTACCTTGGACATGCCCCTGCACAGTTGCCCCCTTCACCCACAAATGGGCCCGACAACCATAATAGTGCAAGCACCGTTTATTGCACCCAAGTGTACACATCCACCCTGACCCTCCACCGAGGTTGTGCCCTGTCCCCTACAAAGCACCCCATAACATGGCCCTCCCCCTCCCACCCCTTTCCCCCAATCCCCCTCATTTCCTTGGTCATCCCCATGAGCACCCGGTGGGGGCCATGGAGCCCTGTGAGCTTTCCTCCCCCTGCTGTCCGTGTTCCCTGCAGTGTCCTGTGCTGCCTCCTGGTCCAGCAGGGGGGCCGCCACTGGGGGGGCTGGGGGGGCGGGACCTGGGTTGGCCCCCTGGGAGGCTGCACCCTCCGGAGCGCAGGGGGCACCAGGAGGCGGATGCGCAGCCCCTGAGGGTGCGGGGGCAGCTGGGTCACCTGGGCAGAGGGCAGGGCCACCGAGGGTACCGGCATTGGGACCTTGGGAGGCAGAGTGCCCGGGGGTGTGCCTGCCATCACATAGGTGCACATTGTGCCGGCATGCAGGAGCAGGGAGGTCCCAATATCATGGGACCTATCCATCTTTGCTGAGTGCTCCCACACCATGCCTGTGATGGCCTGCTCCAGCCTCCCGAGCACCTCCACCTGCCTGCTGTGTTCCCGGCATTCCCACCTCTGCTCCAGGTGCACCTCGGCCTGGAGCCTCCTGTCCCTCACCTCCTCCCACTCCAGGGACCGCTCAACGGCCACCTCTATCCGGTCCACAGCCGCTATCATCCTCTCCCCCTGTTCCGCCGAGGTCTGGATGATCTCCTCCACCTGTTCCTCCCTCCACCTGCGGACCCGTTCCCGGTACTCCCTCATGCGCTGCACTGGGGCCACGGGCCCTGGGGACGCTGGCTGTGGGGTTGCCCTGTTGGTATGGGAGGGTGAGTCCGATCCTGCCCTGGGCCACTGCCCCCTGCCTGGGATGGGGCAGGGGTCCCTCAGGCCCCCGGGCATCTCTCCTGGCCCATCCCCACCCCTCGACCCTGGCCCATCCCACCCCCTCCGACTGCCCGGGGACCCCCTCTCTGCACCCTGGAGTGCCCTCCCTACCGGACTGCCTGCCTCACCTGGTTCCTGCACCTGCTGGCTGGGCTCCATGGTGGCTGCCTGCTCTGTCACCTGGGTCTGGTCCCGGGGTGTTCCATGGCCTGCAGGTGAGGAGGGGGGTTGTGGGTGTAGGGGTGTGTGGTTGGGCGACCTGTGGAGGGGCCCCCTCCTGCCTTGCCTGTGGGGGGCTGGGGCTGGCCCTGGCCCATCCGTACCCACCCCCCCTTGGCCCTTGCCCCCGTGGTCCTGGTCCCTCACCCCTCGGGGAGCCCACTTACCCTCAATGTCCATCTCAGATGCCTCTGAGGCCAGCCCCTTGGTGTGGGAGTGCTCCCCCATGGACCACTGGCTGAGGGTGATGAGGGTACTGGCCTCGGACTCTGCGTGCCCGGCCTGGAGGTGTGTGCTCTCCGGGCTGCTGTCGGGGGGGCCTGCAGGTGCTGAAGGTCCCGGGGCATTTCTCCTGGGGGTTCGGGGCCCTGGAGCTCATGTCTACCAGGGGGCGGTGAGGGGAGGGGGTACCTCTGCCCGTTCCCTGCCCTGTACCACAGCACTCCCCACGAGCCATGGGGTGACTATGGACCCCTTCATGTGCAGGATAAGGTCAAGGGCATCGTAGAATGGGGCGGTCCAGGCACCATGTCCAGACCGCCTATTGTTGTCCCGGATGGCCTTGTACCCCCTCTTCAGCTCCATGCCCTTGGAGTTGCACTGTGCCATGGTGCAATGGTGCCCCACTGCCTCCATGCCCTGCACTATGTCCTGGTAGACATGCTGGTTGAGCGTGAGCTCCAGCTGGTACTCCAGGGTCCCCCATATCCTTATGAAGTCCCGGGTCTCCTGGAGCCCCCACTGGCCCCCTCTGTGGTAGGCCTTCCTCATTCTTCTTCACTGTGGGTCCTCCTCCTCCTCCTCCTCCTCCTCCACCCAGGCAGGGCCAGTGTCCTCTGGGGGCTCGTCCGCCCGGGCCCTTTTCCGTGTCTGTGGGGACAGGGGGCAGGAGGTATAGGATTGGGTGCAGGTCTGTCCCCCTCGCAGGGTGCCCCTTCCCCCTCCTCCCTGCCTGGTGCCAGGGCTTGCCCCGTGTCCCCCCTGGGTGCCCCTGAGACCCCTGTTCCCCTCCCCTTGATTCCTCTTACCCGTTTCCAGGGTTCCTCCGCCTTCCCCGGTCCGGCTGTTGTCCCCAGGTCATCATGTCCCAGCTGCTGAAGGTGTTGTCCCTGCACCTCCTCCATCCTCAGCATGACCCCCTGCTCCCCCTCCTCTGCCTGCACTCCCTCCATCGCTGCCCCTTCCTCCTCCTCCTCCTCCATTGTCGCTTTCTCTCCCGCCGCTCTCTTCCGCCTCCCTCCTCACTCCATCCCACCACGCTTGCCTGCTGTGGCTTTTCCTTTAAATCTCCCTCCGGTGGTGGTGTTGTTGCTGGTTGCCTGGCAACAACGCTGTGTGCATTGTCCACGACTGGGGATCGTTTCCTTTGGTTCCATCAGGTGATTGGCGTCCAGACGTTACTTTTTGTTGGTTCCCTGTGGGGATCTCTTTGATCACGCTTCCCAGGATATTCCCCCAGGTAGTCCGGGAAGCGTGGTTGAAATTGACCCATTTGGGTATTGAGCGTGGTGAACATCTGGCGGGCACCGAACAGATGTTCAGGGCTCTTTAGCCCTGCTGCAGAATTGAGCGTGGTTCACTGTGGTTGAGCGTGATCTCGTAATGTCTGAAAATACCCACTGATTAATACAACTGCTAATAATAAATATTATTTTACTGTACTGGAGTTCTGCATTCAGTATTGGACAATGCATTTTAAGAACATTTCATCTCTAGCTTTGCAGAACCTCCTTCTTTGTTTTTAAAGACAGTAACAGAGGAAACACAAAGGGTAGACATCTCAAGTGTCCAGCATTCCACAGTATCTAGAAATGCATCAGGGCTGCTGTTGTCTTTGGCCAGAGCATGCACTTCCTTTTTGCTACAACCACTAAAGCTGTCTTATGGGAAGCTACCACCCTTCTACCATCAACAACAGATTTTCTTGGCACCTAGGAAATCCAAATGCTGTGTGTGTGTGTGTGTGTGTGTGTGATGTTTCACTCAGCAGTCTTGAACCCAGGAGCCAAGGGGTCCTGTTTTGGCACAGTTTCGAATTGGTACACGAATTGATCTGTAAAGGCTTCTTACAAGCTCTTAAAGATCAATCATAATCCATAAGACTGCCCCTATTTGATAGTAACAGAGGCAATAGCAGCAGCAGTGTCATTGAGTCGTGTGCCCACAGCGGAAGCTCCATGCTTGTTGGGGACCCTCCCTGCTACTGTCTCGTGGAGCCTTGGGAAAAGAGGGGTCCCCAGAAGGGGTGGAGCCACAGCCACAGGACTTCACACCACTGTTGTTACTGCAAGGAGGGTAGGCACTGCCAGTGACAGTATCTGTCCAAACAACCCCATCTGCCACCTTTCAGGTCACCATGGCAGATAGGGAACAAGGGCTAAGGCCTTGTCTCACCCTCTTTCTGACATAAACGTGATCTTGCAGAGTGTTGTGAAGTCATGATGCTCCACAGGGGTGGGGTCATATCAAAAAGGGATTGGGAGTTTGGACAGCTCCCCTGCACACCCTGGTTGCCTCTTGGAGAAAAGTGGCAACTCTGGTCAGAGACCTTTCCCAGACGCCTGAAAGGAATCCTCAAAAGATAACTAATTGTTGATGGAGCAGAAACACGAGTAATTGAAGAACAGTAATGTAAAAGATGCATGCCTGATGGGTGTGTCTCTTTGCAGTATGCGACCCACAGCATCACTTTCTCAGGGATCTGAACTGATCAGTCTTTATTTATACACATACACAGTCTCTTGTCAATACCAGTTCTCCAGCATAGCAACAACTCCTCCAAAGTCTCTCCCAGCCAGGCAATGACCTGCTGACTGGCACTCATAACTTCCAGACTCCTGTGTTGAAGCCTCCTCAGCTCCTTTGGACTTCTACATACAGCCTATCCTGACATATTAAAGCCCCTTGAAGAGGCCTCTTCAGCTACTCCCAGCTCTCCAGAAAAGTTCTTTTATCCTTGACAGCCAGGCACTGACTGACTCCTCTTCTGCAAGCTGCCTTTTTATGTACAGTTGAGTTGGCATGGCCAGGACTCCAATTTCCTCAACCTTAAAGGGCCAGTGTCCTCCTACTCTTTACTCTTAGCCAGTAGCATGTCTCCACTGGACTGGCTTTCCCAAGCTCTTATTTACATAGCACCCAGCCTGCCCAGGCCTCAAGCTGGTGCTCTCTGCTCTTAAAGGGGCAATGGCCCCAGCAGGCTATTCCCTGCTACAAGTAATATTTTTTTAAAGAAAAACTTTGAATTGACTAATATTAATTGTTGCATGTTTCGCCGACACAACCATCTGTAAGTTTCAATCAAACTCATTTGGGCAGGGGCTGCATTTTAATTTGCACTGTTTTATACATGTAGCTTTCTGTAATAAAAAGGGATAATTAAACTGATGGGGAAATGTGTTAATGGAAGTAATGGTTCAAAGACAACTTGTTAAGACCTTCTCTTCACCACACATAAGTGAGTGGTGGTTTGCTATACCACCTCTCCCCCACACCAAGATGTGTGCTGCTCACCCCACCTCACCCCGCATAACACAATTGCACGGGAACAAGCATGCTGGAAATATAATGCAGGGAAATGGTGACACATGTCACCCCTGTTTAAACAAGAATTAATTAATCCTGTGCTACCTCTATACATAGAATTAGTTGTGTGGCATAATGCAGAGGAAATTAAGGGGGAGACCTTCCCTGCACAGTTTTATGGAGGGGTGAGATTTTGAAAAATGTTCATTAAATTGAATTGAAAATGAAATAAATAACATTTCCTTAATGGTATCCTGCCTTGATGCAGCAGACTGGGCCTAATGGCTCTTGCAGTCCTTTCAACCCCAATGATTGGAAAAATTGTAATATTTTGTGAAGAATTTCTCTTCTTGAAGGACACACCACATTTCCTAATTCCCCTCTGAAACCTTCCTTCATTCCTCACCACCACCCCCAAACATTCTTCTCCCTCTTCCGTATCCATTTCCATCAATGGTAGAAAATGTGAACAAAAACATAGGGAGAAGCCATGCCATGAGGATCTTTGAAGGTGAAGACTAGAGCCATTTTTAGATGAGCGCCGTGGTGTGTCTGCGTGGGATTTCAAAAACCCTGCGAGGAGAGATTAGACGAGACGCCGCTGGCAATCACGCACATGACACGGCGACAAGCCGTGAATGACCTACCTCGATCAGACTCCCAGTCAGTTCATGCCTTGAAAAATATGTGTGTCGTCGTGTCATGCACATGATCGCCGGCGGCGTATTGTCTAATCTCTCTTCGTGGGGTTTTTGAAATTCTGCGTGAGCGCACTGTCACTCATCTAAAAACAGCCTAGGGGTGCAGCCAGTTCTCGCTCCCATCCTATTCAACCTATATATTAATGAAGTATCCCCTCTGATGGAAGACCCCAAGTTCTTGCCTCCCAGGCTTTCTTCTAGGGCTGTAGGCTGCCTTGCCTATGCGGACGATGTGGCCCTCCTATCGCAGACCAGGGTAGGGCTCATCAGGCAGTTGAAGGCCTTTGTCACCTTTTGTGATGCCCGTAAATTAGAGATTAACTATGGTAAATAAAAAATCATGGTTTTCTCGAATAAACAGCGAATCCATCCTTGGACTATAGAAGGGCATCCTATTGAACAGGTCCCTGTTTTCCGTTACCTGGGCTTCTTGTTTCAAAAATCTGGCAGATGGGGGGAACACGTCACTAGAGCCTTAGTGATTACTAAGGGTCCTTCCCATGCCATTCAAGCCTTATTTAGGCATCAGGGACACAGAGATATAGAGCTGGCAGTCCAAGTTCTTAATGCCAAGGTCAAAGCACAGTTGTTGTATGGGGTAGAACTTTGGGCGCCTGAGTTGGCCCATAGGGTTAATATGATACAATCAAAAATCCTGATGAAGTTAATGGGAGACCCAAAAAGTGTCCCAGCTGTGGTTGTTAGGTCTGAGATGGGGCAAAAATCTTGGTCCCTATCGGCTAAGGAATTGGCTGCCAAATTCTGGTGCAAATTGCTGCTGAACCACGGCTCTAGGCTTCTTAAAGAGGTCGAGGAAGATGCCTTTGTCAACCCTTGGACTGCCGGTATGGATTTGTTTATGTCTCAAATGGGTTTCTCTAAGAGTTACCTCCTACATAAACTCCCTGATACGGTCACTAAGGAGGTTTTACTCAGAATGAGGGATGTCGAGAGACAAAATGATTTAAGCAGAATTGTTGCTTCCCCCCATTTGGAGATGTACTCTGCTTGGATTCCTAATCCAGGGCAGATGGCTGAATATCTGGTAGCTCTGATCTCCATTAGAGCCAAACATCTCTTCCTCCGAGCCCATACAAATGCTTTCCCCTCACAGGTCCCGGAGTGACGCTTCTAGGGTATTCCCTTTGTGGAGCGTCTTTGCCCCTTTGACAATCTCCATACTGAGATGATTGGACACATTATTCTTTATTGTCACCTATATGACTCACTTAGAACAGAACTCCTGGAACCCTTACTTAAATCATTCCCAGGCAGATCTTAGTCAATCCTTCTTACTTTAATATTAGGAAGTACTGATAGGCAGGTGATTACCTTTACTGCCACCTTTCTGTTACAAGCCTTCCATAGAAGGAACGATTTTCTTGACTTTAAGCATGGTCAGTGCTAGAAGTAGCCATGATTATCAGGTGTCTTAGATTTCTGTATCTGCAGGGTTGTAGCTTATACCTGCCCCTTTTTGGAATGGGGGAGACAGGAGTAAGCTTCCTTTAGACGGTTGGGTCCTAGGTGCGTGATATGCTGATTTTAATTTTGTGACTAGTATTGTCATATTATTTTATTTATATCGCTGAATGTATGTTCTAATGTTGGGCTCTTTGTAGCTTGTTATGTTTCATGTCTTATTTTATGCCATGGTCTATGACCGCGCTACAAATATCTATCTATCTATCTATCTATCTATCTATCTATCTATCTATCTATCTATCTATCTATCTATCTAAAAACGGCCTAGGGGTGCAGCCAGATAAGCCCAGCTGAGACCAATCCCCATGCACCTCAGGGCAAGAAATTGCAGCTACCACACTTCAGGAATGCAGAGATGGTAAATCCAGCTCTGCGCCATCTCTGCATCCCCCACGGGATTACCGGCAAAGCTGTGCAGGTTTGCTTTTTCATGTGATGAAACCTGCACCAGATTTGTCTCCCAGAACTTTGCCTGGAGGCAAATGAGGTGTACTTTGTTACGTGGGAAAGCGCCATGAGCAATAAGTGGAGAACAGTACACTACAGCAGCACTGCTTTCTTTGGCTATGGGAAGGAGGAGCTAACAGTGACTTCCACACACTGTCTCCCACTCATGACTCATACTCCCCGACTTGAAGGGTGTTTTTATATGTGACGGCACTGAGCGCAGCCATGCTTCAATCCTGTCCAGAGTGAGGGTCCTCATTCTGGGCAGAAATTTGGTCTAGCTGCCGAACAAACCTGACAGCATCTGGGACAGGGAGTAGGCAGGGAGAGGATACAGATGTGCGTCTGCAGGGCCCTGCCCCCACTCTGCTCAGTGATACCCACCCCCCTCTCTTACAGGCAGCCACAGAAGCCTATGAGGCCACCATGGCTGCCCGGAAGCAGAGCAGCCCCAGATCAGGGTAAGTGTGAGCAGGTCATCAATTGTGATGGCCTGCTTTACCTAGCTCCGGCATCTGTAGCACAGGGTGTGGCAGTGCTTAGCCCAGGCTGTTCCTCAGGGATGGTCCTGAGGAGAAGCCTGAGCAAAGCACTGCCACAGCCCACGCTATGGCCCGGGCCAATATCTTGCGGCCTGTTTTAAACATGTGGTGCCAGTTTTGAAAGAAGGGGTAGGACTCACACACACCACCACATCTTTCCAACATTTTTACCTAGAGCTGAAGTGACATCTCACCTAAGACAGGTCTAGGTAAGAATGTTGGAAAGATGATTTGAGAACCCCCACCTTTCTTGGTCTGTTATATCACAGTCTATTTTCTTTCCCCTTATTCGAAAATGCCCTTCTTTCCTTTTCCATTCAGTGAGATGGTATTTTCAGATGAGAGCAAGAATACAACTGAGCTGTTCCCCACTGAGCTCGTTTCTTCTGTAGCTCTATTGAAGCCTCCAGCTATTTATTCAATACTGTTAAATTAACCTCTAGGAAGAGCAAGATTAGTTAGATTAAGGACAACTAGTCTGAAAGAAAACTTCCTCTTCAGCCATGATTTAACCAAGGGCCCTGCTTATAAACTAATTAATCATCATTTAGGTACATTTCCTATGGCTCCTTTTTTTCTCTCCAGATGAAAAGCAGCATGCCTGTGTTTTCAATTAATCCCAAATGTTTGTTCATTTTGCACACGTATTGACTCCATTTGAAAAGAAGACATATTTTAAAATGTATCCCCTCAGATCAGGGTTGAAATACAATAATTAAGTTCTATATGATGCATAAGAAGGTGTCTGCCCCAAGTCTTGAGAACAGAAAGGTTGTGGCAAACCATACAGCAGGAATCAGCTTATGGTAACTGTGGTGTAATTAAAAGGGTGTGATGGCGGGAGGGGGGTATCCACCCCTTCCTTCAAATCTGGTACCTCATTTGCTTTCCTCTTTCCTTCCCCCTCCTATAAGAAAAAAAATAGTGCCACCTTTATATCTCCCTTCAATAAGGCACACCTCTGCTTAATTATGGTAATGTATGATTGGGGGGAGTGATGGAGGGAAGGTCAGAATAAGGTTGGCCACATGACTTCTCTCCCTTCTTCCCCATGTTACTTAATTCTGCCTCATATCTCTGACACTTGACAAGAGATTTACTATCCGCCCCCCTGCCCTCAGACAACTGGGCACATCTTTTTTGCTGCCACCTGAGAAAAGAATGATAATCTGCTCCCCATTTTAGTTTTGATTCATATATTTCTGGTTGTATCACCAGGTCCTTGGTCGCCACTGCAGGCTCCATCTGTCTGGCTGCTGATTTGTTGAATGGTGTGTTGAACTGCCAGGTTGGCTTGTGTGGTCTGCAGGTTCCTGCCTTTCTTGCAGGTACCCTTGGATCCAGGGGTCCAACCAGGACAGTTTTAGTTTTAAAAGAGGCCAATAATCCCAGTCTCTCTGCCTAGTTTTTGCTTCCTACCTACAAGCATAAGTACTCCTTTCCCCTTCCCTCTCTCTCCTCCATGTATCTCCAGATTTCCAAAGAGAGACAAAGTGGTTCAAATGATCTCTTTTATTGGACCAACTGTTGTTGGAGGAAATAAGAAAGCTTTCAGGCCACACAGGGCCCTTCCTCAGGCATGAAGCATAGTCAGTAGAAATATATAAACTGAGCAAATGTAGAGCAGTTATATAAGAGGGGGATGTGGAATAGGTGGGAGCAGACAGGACAAGGTATCAGGTGGGAGAGACACTTTGCTCTATCCATTCCCAGTCAGCAATAATAACGGGATGATACTGACAGACCCCGTATGAGCAGCATCTATGCTGGTGTAATTTGTCGGAAGTTGAGGATGTCACCCCCATCCTGTTCTCTTGTACATGCTATAACGTATTGAGAGAGGTGTGGTTGGCTCCTCTTTGGAATGAGGGAGATATACATCTACCTAGTCAGGTTAGGCTTGGGAAGCTTCTTGCAGCCAAGGAGGAGGATGTAATTCTGGCAGTTGCAACCTATGCCCACTTGACAGCAAGGGAGAGGGAAAGTGACCTGCAGCTTTTGACATAACTCCTTTCCCCTGACCCCTAAGTTAGGTCTGGAATGATTGTTCTTCTGTGGAATTTTGTATTTGTTTGTTTCATCAATTTTAATTGTACATATTTTATATTTTTCTGATATTTATATATTTTTAATTTTGTATATATTTTACGTGTTTTCTGCTTTTTGACTAATTGGCAGAAGCTTGCCTAATAAATGTATTGATTGACTATCCATTCCCAGTTGGTCCAATAAAAGCTATCCTTCGAACCACTTTGTCTCTTTGTCACTTGGATCCAAAACGGAGACCACATTCTATCTCCAGATTCCCAAAGAGCAGGGGGAAAATGTAGGGTGTTTTTAAACATTTATTTATGTATTTATTTCACTGGTTTTTTACCCCGCACTCTCCCACTCAAAGAGCATGATTTTTTTGAAGGGCCCAGGCCCTTCACAGAACATCACGGGCCCTGGCCCTTCATGGCCTGGGCCCTGCCTATCTGCGGGATCGCCTCACTCCCCATGTGCTGGTGCGACCCTTGAGATTATCCGTGGGGGCTTTTTTGGAGGTTCCCCAGGTGAGACAGGTGGCCACTGATGTGAGATCTTTTTCAGTGACTGCCCCTGTGCTGTGGAATTCACTCCTGGAGGAGGCTCTGTTGGCCCCACCCTCCTGCCATTTTGACGTTTGTGTAAAACCTGGCTGGGGATAGAGTGGGGGGGGGGGTAGGGTTTGGGAGGGAGGGTGAGTTTTTATGATTTGCTTTAAAATGTGTTGATTTATTTTAAAATGTTTTATTGTTGATTTTTTTGTGTTGTTCGCCACCCTGAGCTGCCTTTGGGCAGGAGGGGTGGGATATAAGTTTTAAATAAATGAATAAATAAATAAATAAATAAATAAATAAATGAATGTTGGGCATGGATTAATCTGCTTTCACATGGATTCATCTGTGTCCACTGTCACATTTAAAGGGGGACACCAGATGTTGGTCCAGGTCGTAGCTTGGGCTATAGTAGCACTTAGCTTGGGCTGTTCTGTGGGACCATTTCCAAGGAACAGCCTGGGCTAGGCTCTGAAACAGCCCATTCTATGGATGCCAGACCAGGGTGAAGCGGGCTGTCGTGTTTGATGGCGTGCTCACACTTAACACGAACTGTATCCATGGCACTTCTGGGCAGTCATGGAGGCCTCATAGGGCGCAGTGGTCATCTGTCAGAGAGGAGGCAGGCAGATCTGAGCAGTGTCAGGGAGGGACATGTGGACACTCCTTCGCTTGTCACCCTACCTTCTCCCCACCCACTCCCCGGCCCAACTGCCATCACGTTTGTTCAGTGTCTGGACCAAATCCTGCCCAGAATGAAGAACAGATGAAGCGTGGGCAGGATTGAAGTGTGGTGGAGCTTAATGTCATCACATGTAAAAACACCCTTAGAGTTAGGGATAGGCGAACGCGGTTCGGAAGTTCGGAGTTCAGACCGAACTCGAATAGTTTGGTCGACCGAACGGAACGTTCGAAGCGAACTAGAATTTGGAAGTTCAGAGTTTGGACTGAACTCAAACAGTTCAGTCAACTGAACCGAACATTGGAACCGAACTCGAATTCGAACGTTCAGTTCAGATGCGTTCGGTGAGTTCGGAATTGAATTTCCACTGGTTTCAAGGGAAAACACATTATTGGCTATAATCTTTTTGTTTTTTAAGCCATGTGGCTGAAATTTGGAATAACTCTACCTCAGATAGAACTCATTATGTGCACCAAATTTCAAAACAATTAGATAAAGGAATCCGATTTTAGAAGCAGTTGAATTATTGTATTTTGCAATATTCTACATATACATTCTTAGCTGTAACTTCTTTATCTCACATCTAATGTAGGTAAAACTTATTCAGTTTATATTTCTTCTCATAGTAACTATTATTCTCAAATTTCAGAAGGATTAGACAAAAGGTCTTGGTGGTATAAGCAATTAACATATAAATGTATGTCTGACTATAACATCTTTATAGTCCAACCAGTGTACATGAAATCTGGCAGGAATATATATTTCACTTTTATAATAATCTCTACCAAATATCAGAAAGATATTATAAAGGGTCCCAATTTTATATGCCTGGGAAATGTAGAGAAGGGGCCTATACCTGGGATTCTCTTATGTCACTGTGGTATAAGATCGGTTTGTGATGCAAATTGGCCAACAGAAATGTCAACCAAATATCCTCATTCTGTGCTGGGACCATCCCAACATATCTCCCCCACTTGTTTCTGGGAAGTCAGAAGCATCTGTTTAGGAAAGAGTCAATAGAAATTCTCTTATGTCCTCTGTCTCAGTGCTGCAGGATGTGATTGATAGTTGGCCAGCCTGGATGTGTTTAAACTATGTCTCCTGACTGCTGGGATGCTATCTCAGAAGTCCCAGTTATGTTGCTTATGCCCGCCACAGGGCCGCCCCCTATGCCCACCTCGAAACCACTACCAATTGGTCCTGTAAAGCTAGAAGCTTGCAGTAATGTGTTTGGCCATTGAATGTGTCTGTCAGTCTTTGGGGTTGCTCCACATCCTTCCTCCTACAGTCTCTCTCCCCCTGCCATGCAGGGTGCCTGCCTCTGACTGGCACTGAATATGCTGATATTAATCTGAACAATGATCTTCATGGGAACAACATCAATTGCTTATATAATTGGGTCCCTTTATCAACATCTCCTGTTCATTTTCTGAAATGGCAGGAAAGGTATTTGATACATTCCTGTCAAATATCCTGTAAACAGAATGGAATATCAAAATGTAACTGCTGGAAATGTATTTTCAGGTTAATGTCTTATACCCTTGGGAGCCTTTATCCACTCTTTCCTAAAATAGGCAGAAATCTTAAGCATATGGAGAGATGTAATATGCACAAGTTTCATGAACATTGGATGCAAGATAAAGAAGTTGCAGCCATGAATGTGTATTGAGCTTTTCTTAAAATCACAATATTCAATTGCTTCTGAAATCGGTTTCCTTTATCTAATCATTCTGACTTTTGGCACACTTAGTGCACTCAATTGGGGGTACAATCTTCCTAAATTTCATCAAAAAGTAATAAGAAACAAAAATTTTATAGCCAGAAATATTTTTCAGTTTTTTTCTTTTATTTCAAAAACCAAATGTCATTTTCAGTTCCCGATTGCACCAAACTAAAGACTGAACCGATCCCGACCAAAGTGAATACCGAATCTGAACTCAACATTCGGCCCAAACCACCGAATGGCTGAACATTTGAACCGATGAACCAAACCAAACGGGCAAACTGAACGGACGAAAAGAACACAGCCGAACCGAACGGCCAAACCCGAACCATGATCTGTTCACCCATCCCTACTTGAAGTCAGGGAGTATAAGTCATGAGTGGGAGACAGTGGGCATTTTTAGAAACACCTTAAAGAGCTGGTCTCTCAATCTTCTGGGTTTGCAAGTCCACAAGTCAGTTCCTCGATCTATACTTCACACACACACTGCCCTGAGGCAGCCTAAAGTAGCCACAGCTGTAGATATGACAGACTGCCATGGAAACCAAGTGATCACAGCTTTCTGGAGCAAAGTAGTTTACCAGGAGAACTTTTTATACACAAAGGTTCTGGGAGAAGTTCTATGCAGATGTTCGCCAGATGTTTAAGATCTGGGTGAGTGATTTAGACACACAGAAAGTTCAGGATGTAACAGCAAACATGCAGGAAAAATGTGTATGTGAAAATATCCACCGTGTCAGGTTTCTGATGGGTTAATTTAGTCCTGCTCAGGCAGTTGATTACCCCCAAATACTGGAAATTCCTGTTACTGAATAACCAAGTTATGAATATACCAATCAATATATTGGTAAATTGGTAAAAGAACTGGGATGGAAAATTTAAATAATGGTATCAGAAGTAAACAAATTGGTGGCAGAAGTCAGAAAATTGTTACTGAAAGTTGAAAAAACAGGACAAATATTGGTACTTACTATTTAGGTACAATGGGTCATCTGTCAGGCACTAACTGAGTACCAGTTTAGTACCCAATGTTATTGAATCAGGTCAAGTACCACTGTTTTTCTGAATTTACCTATTTTTGTGGGTATTAATTTCAGTTCTACACCATTGTCCTCTCCCCACTCATAGAAGCAAACACCGCAGGAGAGGTGTGGGAAGAGGAAGGACAAGGATTATGTTCTTGGGACACAATGAAAGAGAAGGAACTAACCCCTGCCCTGCCCCCTCTATTTATACACCTGCTTGGGCCTTGTTCATTGGAGACTGGATGCTGACGACTGGTGAAGCCAGTTGTGTGTGATTCCTGGTGGTCGGTTATCTATTATTATTTTTTATTTTTTTCTTTCAAAATGTACTAACCCGCTCTCCTGTGACAGGCAGCTCGGGGCGGCTTACAACAATAAAAAACAATTGAAACAATTAAAAACACATTCAAAGAAGAAAACGAATAAAACAACTGCCCACCCCCCATACCCATCACCCCTCTTCCTCACCAAATGCCTGGCAAAACAGCCAGGTCTTGAAACTTTTCTGAAAAGTTGCTTGAGCAGGTGTTCTGTGCAGGGATCCAGAACAAGTTCAGGAAACTGAGGGTGATTTCAGATGTTATGTGGTTCCAATTCACCACAGTGGATTCCCTGCGGTAGTGAGCCGCCCAACCACCCCCCTGTGGTCCAGGGAGGCCGAGAACAGACGTGACGGGACTGGGACCGTGGCAGGGAATCGGACTGGCAGTCCACGACCCAGGGCAGTGCAACAGACATGACGCCGATTACTGGCCATGGTCAAAACACCCAGAAGGCACCAGGGAGGGGCAGGATGCAGACATGGCCGGCTGAGGGCAAAGGAAGCCAAATGGGCCAAAAGGGAACATCCACACAAGGGAAACTGGAAGGGGGGGAAGAGGGAGAAGAGCCGCTGGGGCAGTGTACACAACAGGCATGTGGAAAACAAGGTCACAGCGGAACACACAGCACACACACACGCACGGGCACACACACACACACACACACACACAGGAAAGGAAGGGAAGGGGTCACACAGCGGGACAGACGACACACATGGCACAATGGACAAAGGGGGGAAGGGATGTGGGGGCAGGGACAGGGAGAAGGGGGGTAACTGACCCAGGGGCCAGGGCAGGACACGGGGAATGGCAAACAGAACCCCAAGAACAGCACAGCCCGCACGGGCACCCCAACAGCAACACAGGCAGTCTCGAAATGGTGGGACCCCCAGGGGCACAGCACAGTCACAGGGGGAGGCCACTGACCGGGGAGTGGCATGGGAATGGTCCAGGAGGCAGACAGGGATCACGCGCACCGGTGAGGGTGCAATGGATGGGAAGGAGCCGAGACAGAGATAAGGAGCAGGGTAGCCAGTCCAGCAACACCCCTCCCCCCCTGGAGGACACACAGAGGCCCATTCTGGGGGCCCCGGAACCCCACAGTCACATAGGCATCCAGTGGTGGGAGGGGTCCCGGGCATAGGAGGAATTGAGGTTGGAGCATGGAGGACAGCGGCACTCGGGGCACTGGGAGCCAGAACACAGTTCAGGACACAGCCACAGGAGAAGGCAGCCATGGAGGGGAACACCTGTTGCAGAGGTGGACAGGAAGGCCCACGTAGGGGGCCTAGATCCCCAGGCAGGGGCAGTGGAACCCCAGGAACCAGCCAACACAGCAGTGAGCCAGGAACATCAGGGAGGGTAGGGACAGTGACTCACGACACCACGGAGGAGGTGAGAGCACTCACCAGGGTCAGTATCCAGGGCTCAGAGGGCACAGGGGGGCCTCACAGCCAGCTGCAGGGGGCCATGAAGGGGTCCGGGGCTGGGGGGCCCACCAGGTGCATGAAGTGGGACCACTGAATCATGCCCCAACAGAAGCCCAGCTCAGACATGTGGTAGCCAACCAGATAGTAAGCCTCGAAGGGATCCTGATCAGAGAACCCCATTTGCACATCGGATCAGGACCACACACTGGTCAATGCCACCACCTCAGCTTCAGAGGGCTCCGATAAGCCATAGTCAGCAGGTGGGGGCCACGGAAGGTGACCCAGCTCCAACAGATGGTGAGAGATCGCCCTGAGAGACCGCTGGTAACCTCGGGCCCCATGAACACAGCCAAAGAAGGACACAGCGAGGGCAGAGTCCCCCTCCACCAGACATGCAATGTAGGCAGCCAGGCTGCACACAGAGAGGGTGGACACGGTCTCCGCCATTGACCACCCCACATGCGAGCACCTCATCTCCAGGATGCGCCCATCAGGAAAGGGACACAGACCCAGTGTCTCCGCATGCAGCTAGCAATCGCTGGCGCTCGCCAAATGGCCATTGTACCGCAGGACCGAGCTCATACTCTCGTAGGCACCTGTGAGGCTGTCCGGGTAGCTCAGGAGCAATTGCACATCTTGGGAATGCCACAGGTCACACAGGGTCATGGTCTCAAGGAACGTCCAGCTACATGGGGCACCTGGGGTGCTGGGGCCTGCGAACCCTGGGGAAGCGTGACCAGCCATGGTCCAGCAAGTGCCTGATACTAACTGCAAGGAAAGGGGGGCACCACAATCCCTGGAGGATGGAAGGGGAAGCAGGGGAGCTCCAAAGCCAAGCAATAAGGCCACAGGCCACAACATTGCATGACTACAGAGTGAGGTGTGGGGTGCGGACCCAGCCCAGCTGCTGGAACAGAGCACATAGACAGGACAGCATACACACTAATCAGTGTGCCCAGAAAAGCAGGCAGCTGACACTGAGAGTTGGGAGGTGATATCAGCAGGAATGCAGCTGCTGCCTGCACGCCCGGGCTCAGGTTGGACCAGTTGCCAGGCCCCCTGCAGGACACGCCAGGGCATGCAATGGGCCGGCGGTGGCCTCCCCACCCTGGTCACCCTGCAGGAGTTGGGCCTGCTGGCATGGGGGGCAGCCAGGGTGACCTGGGGCCCCAAGCCCAGGTGGCAGGGTGCGACTGGGAGGCAGGGCGCCACAGGTCCCATCTTATAACAGGTGCAGCTCCTGCCCTCCCAGGATGCCATTCACCATGGAGCTGGAACGATTGGGAGCCTGCGGGATGCACCTAGCCATTTGCACGGAGTGGTACCGCTTGCACACTGACCTCCTACATATTCAGACTGCAGAGGTGCACCTGGCTGCCAGAGTCCAGAGAGCCCACCATGGGTACAGGTGCTCCCTGGCCCACTTCAGGGGCCAGCAGATGTCCGGGGCAGCCCACCAGGTCTTCTTCCATGCCCAGGGGCGCCCTCCTGCAACTCTCTGAGCTGTTATGCCCTGGCTGGAGAGACAGGACACCCCCATGCGGGCCCCCATTCCCATGGTCCAATTTGTGGCCATTGTGGTCTGGGCCCTTGTGATACCCAACTCCTGCTGCTCCGTCATGTAGTACTTCGGCATTGGAGTGAGCACCGTAGCTGGGACCCTGCGAGGCGTCTGTGAGGCGGTGGAGGGCGTGCTCCTGGTCCGAGCAATCCAGTTGGTGGATCAGGAGGCTGTGATGGCCATCTTCGTGGCTGGGGGATTCCCCAACTGCATGGGCATCGTGGATGGCACCCACATTGAGTTCCTCCACCCATCCACTGGGGAGGCCTTGGAATATGTCAACCGACAGTTACCACTCCCTGCAGCTGCAGACGGTTGTAGATCACCGGGGGCAGTTCATAGACATTTACACGGGCCACTCTGGGTGCAGCCACGATGCACGGATCATGACCATCTCTCCCTTCTATGGGTGGATGTACCTCGGAAACATGGGGATGACCCAGATTGAGGGGGTGCTAATGCCCCCCTGCATCCTGGGGGACCCAGCCTTACCACTTGCCCACTGGCTGATGAAGGCATACCCAGTCTCCAGGAACCCAGCGGAGGTGCTTTACAATACCCGCCTGTGCGCAAGTAGGACCGTGGTCGAAAGGGCCTTCGGGGTCCTCAAGCAGCTCTTAAGGAGTCTTGCAGGCTGGCTGGACTACACGGTGGAGATCTCGGCCCTGGTGTTCAGAGCCTGCTGTGTGCTGCACAATGTGTGTGAGACTGATTGGGCTGCCCTTGACTACCCCGTGCCCTGGCACCCTCCCTGTCCACTGTCCCCTCTATGTGAACGCAGAGAACCCGTGGCAGTACCGGTACGCAAAGCGCAACCGAGAGGCCCTGGCGAGGTGGATCAGCCAGGAGGCCAAGGCATGAGGACGCACACCCGTCTCCACCACCCCGGGGCCCCCATCAGCACCCTGGGTGCGCCCCTCGACACCCACCCACCCCCAGCCCCAGGTCCATGAACAGAACCCCAGAGGCGACTGTGGTGCCCATACATTTATTGGTACCACCACCTACAGGTGCCCCACAACCACCACCACCCACCTCCTTGTGCCATGACCCCTTCAGGCCGTCCTCCCCTTCCTCCCATCCCCCACATTCCCCATGTCTCCAGGGTCTCCTCCTCGGCCACCCTGTGGGCACTGTAGAGCTCTGGGAGCTCCCCTCTCCACCGCTGTCTGTGTCCCCAACAGTGTCCTGGGAGGCCTCGGTGTCCTGAGGGTCAGGTGGTGGTGGGAGGGAGAGCTGCTCCCTCCAGAGGCCTACCGGGACTGGGAGGCAGATGCGTGACCCCAGCGGGTGTGCTGGTGGCTGGGACTGTGGCGGAGGCAGTGGGGGTACCAAAGGGCCCAACATTGGGGCTGGGCCAGGCAGGTTTCCTGCTGGGGTGACTGTCATCATGTACGAGCTCATAGTCCCCACGTGCAGTAGCAGCGATGTGCTTGATGTTATGGGAGCAGTCCATCTTGGCCAAATGCTCCCTCACCATCCTGTTGATGGCCTGTTCCAGCCGACCAAATGCCTCCACCTTCCTGCTGTGCTCCCAGCACTCCCGCCTCCATTCCATGCACACCTCCGCTGACAGCCTCCGGTCCCTTGCCTCTGCTTGTTGGATGGCACTTTCTGTGGCCGTCTCCGTCCTATCGATGACCACAATCATTTGCTTGCCCTATTTGGTGGTTGAGCAGACTATGTCCTCCACCTGCTCCTTCCTCCAGTGCCGTACCCATGCCCAGTGCTCCCGCATCCGTTGCGCTGGGGGCATGGGGCCGGCTTGCTGGGGCTCGTCGGGCTGCCCTCTTGGGGTACACATTGGGGGTTGGTTAGTTGCCCAAGCCACCCGCCGCATATCCCGTAGCATGGCTGGGGGGTCATGGCCCCCCTGCGGGGTGGCAGCTGCTGCCCTCCTCTGGCATTCCCCTGCATGCTGCTGAGGGGGCTGGAGTGGTGGGTGTGTGTGTGCGCTGTCTCAGCTCTCAGCCTCCCGGCTGATCCACCTCACCAGGGAGGCACAGATGCATTTTGCATAGAGGTACTACCATGGGTTCTCAATGTTCACATAGAGAGGCACGGGGCTGGGTGGGTGCTGGGGCACGGGGTAGTCAAGGGCAGCCCCCTCAGTCTCACACATGTTGTTCAGCACACAGTAGGCTCCGGTCATGAGGGAGGAGGTCTCCACCATGTAGTCCAGGTGGCCCCCTAGGCTCCTCCAGCGCTGCTTGAGGGCCCCAAAGGCCCTCTCGACCACGGTCCTGCTTGCACACAGGTGGGTATTGAAGAGTGCCTCCACTGGGTTCCTGGCAACCTGGTATGCCTTCATCAGCCAGAGGATAAGTGGGTAGGCTGGGTCCCCCAGGATGCAGGGGGGCATCAGCTGCCCCTTGATCTGGGTCATCCCCATGTCCGCGAAGTCTCCGAGATACATCCGGGCATAGAAGGGAGAGATGGTCATGATCCAGCCATCATGGCTGTGCCCAGAGTGGCCCATGTAAATGTCTATGAACTGCCCTGGTGATCTACGACTGCCTGCAGCTGCAGGGAGAGGAACTGTGTCATTTGACATATTGCGAGGCCTCCCCAGCAGATGGGTGCAGGATCTCTATGTGGGTGCCATCCACGGTGCCCATGTAGTTTGGGAATCAGCTTGTGGAATCAGAGGAGGAGGAGGAGGAGGAGGAGGAGGAGGAGGAGGACCGGGACCAGGAGGACTCATGGGGGAGACAGCCATACCACTGAGGGGGACAATGGAGGCACAGGGAAACCCAGGAATTTATCAGGATCTGGGAGACGCTGGAGCACCTGATGGAGCTAGCTATCAACCAGAAGAATGAGCACATCTACTGGGAGATCGTGCAGGACATGGAGGCAGCGGGGCACCACAGGACAGTGGCCCTGTGCCGATCAAAGGTCAAGGAGCTCAAGAGGGAGTACAAGGCCATAAAAGACAACAACTGGCGGCCCAGGCAGGGAGCCCAGACTGCCTGCTACTATGATGACCTGGACCGCATCCTCCACATGAAGGGATCAATTGTTGCCCTACGCCTCGTGGGGAGCACCGTGGTCCAGTGTAGGGAATGGGCTGAGGTACCCCGTCCCCTCACCACCCCCTAGAAGGCAATGGCTCCAGGGGCCCCGCGCCCCAAGAGGAATGCTCTGGGACCTCGGGGACCACCAGGCCCCCCTCGTGCACCAGGCCTGAGAACCCCCAGCCCCTGTACAAGGCCGGAAGAATCTGAGGCTGGCACAATGGTTACCCTCAGACATTGGGCACAGGGGGACCCCAGTAATACAGAGGGACCGGCCTCGGAGGGCTCCGAGACAGACATCGAGGGTAAGCAAGCAGGTGGGTCGGGACATGGACCGGGGGGATGGGCTGAGGGGGGGAGGGGGCAGACCAGGGACGGGGCTGCCTCCAGCAAACCTGGGCACCCCAGAACATGGGGGGGCACCCAGCGGGCTGCCGGGGGACACGGTCAGATGACCCCCACCCAACCCCCATATCCCCACAGGGCACAGCATGCCCTGGCACCTGCGACAGGCGGGCAATGAGGACGGTGGAGAGCAGCCTCGGGAGCAGCCGGAGGTCCTAGGTGACGCACACCAGCAAGTAGGGGGTGTGAAAGATGTTCCCAGATTTAAGAATGCAAAGATAGGAGACTTATACACCTCATGCACCAAAAAGAAAAAAGGTGGGGTGATAATAGGATTTAGTAAAAGGAAGAACTTTGAGACTGAAAAATATATTAAGGATAAAGATAGTAGGTTCCTCTGTCTAATTGGGAAAATGCAGGGTAAGCAGATGACAATAGCAAATATATATGCACCCAATGAGGGGAAGGCAGGCTTCTTTAAAGAAACATTAAAAAGTATAGTCGAGGTTGCCAAAGGATGGGTCAATATTCAGGGGGACTTCAATGCCACAATCACAGACCTGGATCACTCCCGTTTGGGAGGTCCAAAAAGGGAACAACGGAAATTAGGAAATCTCCTAGAAAAATACGACTGGGTGGACTTATGGAGACACTTACATGGGAAAGAAAGGGACTATACCTTTTTTTCAGTCTTACACAATAGTTATACTTGCATTGATCACGTGATGGTCAATAAAACCGATTCACACAGTGGAGGGAAATGTCTTATTATACCAGTGGTGCTGGCAGATCATAATGCAGTGGTCACAACCTTTAGACAACCGGGAGGTCAGCACGGTAAATTTTCCAGTTGGCAGCTAATAGAAGCTTGCTCGCTAACGGGGAAAATAAAATCCAGATTCAAAAAAGCCTAATAGAATTTGTTGAGCTTAATTCTGAGTCAGTAAAGTCACCTTCAACACTGTGGCAAAGGTGGTGATCAGAGGTAATATAATTGCTTTACAAGAGAAATTTTTTAAAGATAGAAGACATCAAAGAAAAGAAACATATGCTAAACTACAAAAACTGGAAGCACAAAACAAAATAGCCCCCACTAAAGCCTTGAAAATGGACATTGTAAAAAATAGGGAAATCATAAATACACTGGAGCTAGAAAAGACTAAAAATCAACTTTAAAAAATAAGATTTTATATCTATGTAAATAGTAACAAAGCAGGGAAAACCTTGGCAAGGCTAGTAAAAACAAAGCAAAGAAAAGTGCATGTAGTAAGGGTAATAAATAGGACAAATAAACGCTGTACAGAGCTCTCCCACATAAAAGAGGCATTTCTAGAGTTCTTCAAGGAAGTGTATAAATCACAAAATCCAGAAGAAACATAAATACAGCAATTTATAGAGGGAGTACAAATGCCAAGACTAAATAAAGATCAAGAGGCATTTTTGAATGCCCATATCACAGAGCAGGAAGTTCAAGAGGCAATAATAGCCTCAAAGTTTAATAAGGCTTCTGGGCCGGATGGATTCCCAAATGAACTTTGCAAAGCCTTTGTAACAATTCTGGTGCCTTATTGCACAGCAGTGTATAAAAATATACTAGTAGAAAAAGAGATGCCGCCAAATGTTTACAATGCAGTAATTACAATAATCCCCAAACCCAGTAGAGACCCTGACCAATGTGGAAGCTACCATCCTATATCCTTGCTAAATGCGGACTTTAAGATATTTGCCAAAATCCTTGCTGATAGATTGAAGGCGATAAGTGGTGAAATTATTCATGCAAATCAGACTGGTTTCATTCCTGGCAGACAGGGAAGGGATAATATTCAAAAGGTCATCAATATTATTTTTGCATTAAACAAACTGAATGTTCCCGCTATGGTAATCTCAGTTGACGCTGAGAAAGCTTTTGACTTTGTGGAGTAGAAATGTTTATTCAAGGTCGTGGAGAAGCTAGGCTTCGGAGGTAATTTTCTAGGTTGGCTCTCCGCAATCTACAGAAAACCACAATCCAGATTGTTAATCAATGGTGAGCTCACAGAGTCTTTTCAGTAGCAGAGGGGGATGAGACAGGGATGCCCCTTGTCCCCTCTGCAGTTTAACATGGGGTATTTTCAGACGTTACGTTGGCCGTTGGCCCCGTACCGGCACCAACGGCTTCGTTCCCTGCCGGGGTCACCCCGTAACGGCACAACAGACGTGCCGGGGGGACCCCAGCGGGGAAAGTGGGCGGGGCCTGGGCCGCGCGGCCCCGCCCCCTCCACGCACCCCACCGCCCGCCCTCCGAGGAGACGGGCGGGCGGCGGGGCCAATGCGGCCGCCGCGTCCGGCCGATCGTGCCACGGCCCGGGATCCCGCCGGGGATCCCGGGCCGTGGCACGCGGCCAGACGTTACTTTTCCTTGGCCACGGCCCGGGGTCCGTTTGACCACGCTTCCCGGGACCTTCCCCCGGCTAGCCCGGGAAGCGTGGTTCAAACGAACCCCATGTGGGTATTGACCGTGGCCAACATCTGGCGCGCCGTGAACAGACGTACGGGACACGGTGACCACAGGTGGGTATTCACCGTGGTTCACCGTGTTCGCGTAACGTCTGAAGACACCCATCGTACTGGAGGTTCTGGCTTCAGCGATTTGGCAAAATGAAAAAATAAAGGGGGTTCAAGTTGGGGGATGTGTAAACAAACTTTCGCTTTACACAGATGATCTCTTAATGTATATAACTGATCCGGAGGAGACTCTGCCAGAACTACTGGAGGTGATGGTGTAATTTGGAAAAATCTCGGGATATTCCATTAACATGGAGAAATCATTTGCATTAATTTTTGGACAAGGAAAAGAACAAGAGGAACAGCTTAAAAAAAATATCACCATTCCCGGTAGCTGAATCAGGTCTGAAATACCTAGGGGTAACACTAACAAAAAAAATGGAAAACTTATACTCTGCCAACTTCCTCCCTTTAATAAAACAACTTAGGGTAGAAGTACGACCTTGGCAGAAATTGATGGTTTCGTGGCTAGGAAAAATCAACCTATACAAAATGATAGTGCTTCCCAAGCTTTTGTACAAGCTCATGGCAATCCCGATCCCACTTCCAAAGTCTTTTTTTAAATGAAATGATGACCTATTAAAGGATATAGTGTGGAATGGGAAGAAACCAAGGACTAAGAAACAATCTTTAATACAACTTCAAGAGAAGGGGGGTCTAAATGTCCCTGATATAAGACCGTGGGTGACTTCAGATGTTACACATCTGAAATTCACCCCAGCTGAACTACGGTCAAACACGGGCCATGTTTGACTGTGGTGCACGTCTGTTGGCTCGCCGCCAGATGTGCACCACAGTCAAACGCGGCCGGGTGTGCAGTCACCACACTTCTGGACCTCCGGATGCAAGGAGGTTGAGAAGTGTGGTGAAAGGCCACCATGGCCATGGTGAACAGAAAGTAACATCTGGATACTTACCGTTCACCACGGTCACTGAAATTCCACCCTGCCTGTGGTTGTGGCAGCGGCCGGATTGGCCGCTGCCGCTGCCTGTCGAGAGGGGGGAGGGCTTCTGGGGAGTGCAGAGGGTGGGGTCATGCAGCAGCACGCTGCGCTGCATGGCCCCACCCCCTCCATGTGTGTGTGTGCCGCTTTAGACGTTACGGCCAAGTGTTTTCACCACGGGCTGTGGGGTGGTTTGGACCATGGCCAGGAGCAATGGGGTGCATATCTGTTGGTGCACCTCTTCACCTCTGGCCGTGGTCTGAACCACCCCACGGCCCGTGGTGAAAGCGCCCGGCCGTAACGTCTGAAATCACCCTGTATCACATGGCAGCATCTCTAGGGGGGATGTATGATTGGTATCATGACTCTAATGTGCCTGAATGGGCAGAATTAGAAAAAGAACACTTACAGGTACAGATGCTAAAGGACCTGATTGCAGACCAGGGTACCATCCCCACAAAAACTAAAAATGAACATCCATTTGATGGAACCTTGTGTAAGAATTGGGAAAAAATAAAGAAAACAATGGGTGCGGAAGGAGCTTTGTCCCCCTTTACTCCAATAGATTAATTACAAATCAGAGAATGGGGCATAAAGAAAAAGGGGGTAACCAGGATGGAGCAGTTGTTTGTAGGGGGGAAATTTATACTCCCTCAAAAGATATAGGAATTGATACAAGAAAAACTAAATATCTTTCAATACCTACAGCTGAAGGGTCTGATTAACAATGACATAAGTCTGCCCTTGGAAGAAGGGGGGGGGGAAGTATGGAGTCATATGAATAAATGTGCGGCCTCCTTGGAGGTCAGGGAAATCCAGGTTAAACTGACTATCAGGTACTACCTGCTGCCTGAGAGGGTGAGATTTGCAGACCCAACGGGGAAGGGGCTTTGTTGGAGGGGCTGTGGAGAAAAAGGGACTTATAAACATTGCTGGTGGGATTGTGTGAAGGTTCAGGTATTTTGGTTTAAGGTATGGAAGTTAATTAATAAGGTAGCGGGGGAAGTTGTCCGTTATAGGTCTGAAATTGTCCTGCTCTGTCTGAATCCCAATAAAGAAAAATATGCTCCTCTGTCAGGGATCATGTAAGGTCATATTTCTAGCAGCTATAAGTATTATAGCTAAACATTGGAAGGCGGCTGAGGAGCTCTCCATTGATGAGTTGTCTCAAAAGATATGGTTTATGTTTACCATGGAGAGATTGCATGCTGATCTCCATAACAGGTTGCACTGTTTTGAAGAGACTTGGACATCAATTATACTGGCCCTGGATGAGAAGAATATGGGCAAAAAAGGCTACCAAATACTATTCCAGATCTAACCCAAGTGCAGGACCATTTCCAAAGAGACTGAATCCCACTCCTTAAGGTCACAGAATGTGTGAGCTCTTGATCTCTTTTGTTCTTATTTGTTCTCTTTTGTTTTCTCTTTTATAGTTTGAATTTGTAAATTTCGCAAATCTGTGGACCAAACGAAAATCCTGGTGTATTTTGTAAAAGGATTGAAAGTGGTCTTTATGTATGAACTTTTCTCAAACAATAAATATATGAATTTTTTATTTTTAAAAAAACCAAACCAAAAAAAAATAATCAATCAGAGACAAAGGAAAAAAAATAAACATAAAATAAAAATGCCTTTAGTCTTGTTTCTCTAGGATCACAGCCTTTCTCTCGCTTCTCCAGCAGTCTCTATTACTGTCAGTAATATTGGAAATAACTGACTTTCCAGAGTGCCAGGTACCTAATCGGTACCCAAGTGACCTGTGGGACACCTGTTATGGGACCTGAAAATGTATGTATTACCTACAGGTACTAAATTAAATATCTGTTTCAGCTCTACACTGCACCCCAAACTATTCACTAACCAACACCATGGGAAATGCCACTATGGCAGGGCTATCTCAGTTATAGTTCATCCTCAGGACTAACCCCCCTAGCATTATCTCCTTGAGAGAGAGCTCTCTGGCAGGTACTGCTTCCTTCATAGCTTCTCCTGCACTGAGCCTTTGCTCAGTCTTTCTCCCTCCCTGGGCTGGCTATTGTCACACCCTAACCCAGCTGCTTGTCAATTAGGCATGATTCCTGCTCAAGCCCAGCTAGCCCAAGTCTTTTATTGGTGCTAGCAGCCTTAAAGGGCCAGTGGCCCGCAGGGACTCTGTTCTGACACAGTGCCATTTCCTGGGCTGCTGGTTAGTGAATAGTTTGGCATGCAGAGTAGAGTCGAAATAGGTATTTAATTTAGTAAATGTGGGTAACACCCACATTTTTTGGTACCACATCAGGTACACCAAGGGTTACGTGGGGCGCCAATTATGTACCCGGAAAGCTGAAAGTTCAGTAATTTCCAGTACCGATATTCTTGATTTTCTGATTACTGACTGATCAATATATTGGATTGGAAAACTAAAAAATCAGAGCGGAAATTCAAAAAGTGCAAACGTAAGTTAACTTTCTGGGATGGAAAATCAATCAATAAATAGGTGTCAGGATTCAATAAATCATAAGGAAGTTGAAAAATCATTACTAGAAGTCAACGTTCTGGAACTGGAAGTTGACATTCCAGGATATTGGGTACCCAAATCAGTTCAAAGTCAGGCACTGATCGGTACCCAATACTATTGAGTTGATTCTGGTACTGGAAATTCATCAGCTATACCTGCTTTTGTAGGTGCTTGTTTCAGCTATAAGTACAGGAGGAAGGGGGAGATAGCCTTCACCTGTTAGGGAGTGGTTTGATTGGGGAATGGAGTAGAGTCCCTGCTCTGTGGCAAGGAATGGTGGAATGCAATGCCACCATCAAGAGATCAGAAGGCATGGGTTCCAGGAGCGCAGAATGGATCTTCTGTCCTTCCCCCATTAAAAAAATAATTAGATTTGTCTGCCTAATTAACTATCCATTCTCCAAAGAGATAACATGCTAAACAGAAAAGGGACACTGGCTTGGCAAAAGGAATCCAGGATATGCAAGGAAAGGATTGCCCACTGTGGCTTTTGAGAGATGGCTGAAGCAATTAAGGTCTGAAACTAACTATTGAGCTAATTAGGGTTATCATGCTTGATCCATTGTAGCCTAGTAGGCACATTTTTGGACAGAAAGTGGAAGACCAGGATAAAATTCTCTCTTAGCCATGAATTTCCTGGGTGGCTTTGGACAAGCCAATATCTCTTAAGCCATTTTTAGATGAGAATTACCTCATACCCAGTGGACATGTAAGATACTGCCCATTTAAGAGTGGGAGTGGGCAAGCATGACCCCCACCCATCTCCCTGCAAGGAGCAACCAAAAAAACAAAACTTGCTTGCTCTGTACAGGAGCACGGGAGGCCAGCAGGTGGATAGTGGTGCACACTGAGTGCACACCCATCTGCCATCATCTAAACCCTCCCGCACTCACCGGAAGTGCATGTGCACCACTTCACTCCACTGAGTGCACATGGACCTGCCCCCCATCCCCCTCCACAGTGTCCATCTAAAAACAGCCTTAGTCTTAATTCCCCATGTTTAAAGTGGGATTAATGATGGCCTAATTCATAGGGCTGTTGTGAGAATGCCCTGGATAAGGCCTGTAAAGCATTTTGAAGACTGAATGCACTATAATCTTAGTAAGATCTTGAAAGACCGGGCTCATCGTTTCAGAAAGGAAACAGAGTAGGGTAATCAATACAATATTCCTGTCAGTTTTGTGGTAGAATTTTATCAAGATACTTAACTCTCTGGGGAAAGAAGGGGAGTACAATAATAATAATAATAATAATAATAATAATAATAATAATAATAATAATAAATTTTATTGCGTGGCCAAATGGCCATTGCAAGTACAAAACACATATAAAACACAACCACAACATTGAAACAAACAAATATAAAAATAAAACTAGAGCCAATTATTCTAAAAGGGGCAGCTTTCCAGAAAGCCCCTAACGTGACTTACTAACATACACATAAAATATAAACTGTGTCACTTTCAATGTGACCTCTGACTGGCTACCATCCAATAGCCATTTGGCAAAATATTCCCACGATCTTCCTGGAACGGAACTAGTCACAGGAGTTATATATCTCCATCGTAAGTCCAAATACAGAGGACACTCAAAAATAATATGATTTAATGTTTCTATCTGGGGCCGACTACATTTACATAAATGCTCAGCCAATGGAATGCCTCGATATCTACCCTCAGTAAATGCTATGGGGAAATAGTTCACCCTTGCCAGAAAAAAAAAGCCTCCTCTTTAAGGGTGATAACTCATATTCCAAGTATTTCCTCCGAGAGTCTTCATCACTATCCGGGAAGGACTAAGTGCTCAGAACCCTGCAATCCCCCAAAATCGCCCGCCTCTCCTGGCAGGCAATATCAGGCATTCTCTGACGCGCCAGTTTCTTGGAGGTTTTATAGCCAAGAGGTGCAATGGCCTCTGGAGAGAATCCTAAATGATGCAGCCTCTTAACCACTTACGATACCCAACTGCTGGGAAATGAGTCCAACATCACCATCTGTGAGAAGGGAGCAGCCAGATTGAAAAACAACTTAAACCAATAGTTCAGGGCACCCCTCCAAATCCTCTCCTGAAGTGGGACAAGGCCACATTCCAAATAAAGGGCCACAAATTCAACCTAGGTGGGGTGTTGAGTAAGGCACACAGAAAAGCAACCTGTATGCATTCCAAATTCTTAAATCTTCCCAGTGCCCAGAGATGGGCCCCATAAAGCAACTGAGGCACGCTTTTATTCAAGAAAACCTTGATTGTTGGAGAAATCAACCTCCCTCCCCTCGCCCAGAAAAAAGGCTAGGAGGGTCTTATTTAATTTCCTAGCCCATTCTGTGGCAAAAAGAGACTGCATAGTCCATCCCCCCGAGGCTTGAAAAAGGAGCCCAAGATATTTGTAAACCCTGACCTGCTCTATTTCCTCTCTCTCAATAAACCACTTATGGCCCCCTTTTTTGCTTGAAAATAACACAACGTTAGTTTTAGAGTAATTAATCTCCACAGAGTTTCTGCGACAATATTTCCCAAACGCCTCTAATGAGCATTTCAGGCCAATTTGTGTGCACGACATGAGCATGGTGTCATAAGTATACATTAAGCAAGAAATATGGGAGTCCCCAACCTTGGGAAGGTGACACTTAACGGTTGGGAATTCCCTAGTCAAATCATTCAGATATAGGTTAAACAGGGTGGGGGCCAGAATACACCCCTGCTTAACCCCCCGCCCTGTCTTGATTTTATTAGACAGGGCCTCACACTGGTTTAGCCTAACTTTGATGCAAGTGTTAGTATGCAGCCCTATAATCAAATGCAACAATCTCCAATCTATGTTTAGGGAAAAGAGCTTTTGTCATAGACGCTCCCTGGGGACCAAATCAAAGGCAGTGCGAAGATCCACAAAAGCGGCAAACAGAGCCTTCCCTGAGCCAGAATATTTCTGGATCAAAAAGGAGATGAGAAAGCAATGATCTATGGTAGAACTCCCTTCTCTAAATCCGATTTGCTCATCCCCCATGATAGCCTAGGCCTTCAACCAACCTTTCAGTTTACAGAGAAGTAACTTTGCATAAAGTTTTCCTATTATGCTAAGCAAACTAATAGGTCTAAAATTCCTAGGATTGTTGCTAGCACCCCTCTTCAGAATAGGGACTACGATTGCCTCACCCCAATCTTCTGGCAAATTCCCAGATGTATTTATTCCAGTGAACAGGGCTGCAAGCATCGGAGCCCACCACTCCACATTGTTCTTGATAAATTCGGCTGGAAGGAAAACCCCACCAGGGGCCTTCCCCGATTTTAGAGAGGAAATCAGATCCCTGATATCCTCTGATGTAACCGGATGCGAGTTCTGGGACATGGGCAACAAAATCAGACTGGTTCCTAGAGTGGACGGGGGAATATATAATGAGGCAAAATGCCTCTCCCATGCTTCGGCTGAAACCTGAGAACACCCAAGGTTACAGTCCTTACCAATTCCCCTCACCAGTTTCCAGAACTTTTGGCTATTAAGATCCTTGGAGGCTTCATCAAGTTCCCTCCAAGCCTGTCTATAATACATCTCTCTCTTACATTTAAGGAGATATCTATAACCCCCCCTTCTGATCACTAATTCCTCCCTTATAATGTTTGAATGTAGGACTCTAAAACGCCGATATAATTGACGTAGCGAAGATCTAGCCTTCCGACATTCCTCATCAAACCACGTAGGCATCAAGGCTGTGCCGTCCCTGTGCCAAGCCCTATTGGAGCCCTGACTAGTAAGCAAGGGGCGGAGCCATTCCACCAACTTCTGATAAGAAAGAAGTATGGCATCAGGAGAAGAGGCCTCAAGCAAGTCCATTCTAAACTGCCTCCTATCATCAGACTGGAGGGTGGCCACAAGAGTAAGATCCAAGGCATCATCCCATTTCCTCCTAACTAAACCATAGTTCATATCCACTGGTACATCCCTTGAGAAATTTACCCCTGCCCCTAAATTTAGGGTGAGATTTAAGGGAATATGATCACTAGCTGTCCAGGAGCCCACCGAAAAATCGTGCACCAGGGGAATGACACTAGCAGAGACAGATATCTAGTCAATAACGCTACTGTCCCTCTTTGAGATACAGGTAAATTCTCCCAGACAGTCATTCCACCCCTGCCCGTTCAAAACATAAATCAAACTCAGACAGCAATTTGGAAAAAAGAGCGCCATTCCCATTTATCTCCAGATCCTTGGAGCATCTTACACACAGTGGCGAAGGATCCTCTTCTTGTCAGAAAATCCCCTGGTTACCTAAATCCTGCACCTGAGATCTGATCGGTGCATTGAAATCACCAGCCAGAAGAAGACTAACGTGAGGGTGTGCCCTCTGAGACTTCTCGAGGAAAGTAGTCACCTCCATCCAAATATCCTCCTGGTAGCTGACTGCGTTGGATGGGGGAATGTAAACTATAACCAGCAGCAGTGCTAATTCAGAGAATTTTAAAAGGCACCCACATACATGGGTTGTTGGCAGCAGGAGAGGAACCACCTCTGCCTTCAAGCCCATACTTACTAGGCATGCCAGCCTCCCACTAGGTCTGCCCATAGAAACGGCCTTAATTGCCACCTGCCATATTCTCTGGTAGCCCTGAAAACTATACAGCACCAGGGTTGGCTGTATACACCTGGCACTCCAATAGCCATGTTTCCTGAATTAGCAAGATGTCAAATTCCCTAAAAAAGGCAGAGCAACCAGGGTCCTGCAGCCTAGACTTCCACCCAGCTGCATTCCATGAGAAAATCTTCAGATATCCGTGTTTCTTGGCTGCTGGCAGTCAATCCAGCTTTTATTTAACCACATCCTCTGAATTACTCCTAGTATCTAGCCCCTGGTATGAGAACACAACTGCCACAGAGCCCCTACCATACTTCCTGAGGCACCACCATTCTTCTCCACTACTAGAGCCCTTGAAGCCCGCTGCTCCCTGCCACTGGGGGATAGAACCTCCTCAGGGTCATGCACTAACTCCAAATAAATACCAAGTCCCTCGGACTGCATCACCACCCCTCCCCCAGCCCGTAGCTCACCATCCAGAATCCCACCAGAAACTGCAATCGATCTCCGCATCTGGAGGACATCCACAGGCTTGACCAGGCCCAATTCCTGGTCCTCCAACACAGAATAGCCCATCCAATTACTAGAAGTCCTTTCTGGACAACCAGCACCAGGGTTGGCTGTATACACCTGGCCAGGCTCCTGTTCCCCACCGACACACTTAAAAAACCCAGAGCACTCCACCAAGGGTTGTATAATTTTAACCCCTACTTCCAATTCTTTGGAAGGATGCTCAAGGCACTACTCCCAGTACTATTTTCTTTCTTCACAGCCCTCTCCATCAGCCCCCCAGAGGCTACCTTATTCCCTAATACCTCCTCACCTCCAGCACTAAAAGCCTCCAGTGACTGAAAGTTGCCCTCAGTTAGGGCACTATGACAATTTGGCCGCTTGGGCCCCCACCTCTACTTCCATATCCAGCAAAGTATCATTTCACCCCCTCTCTAGCTTACTCCCATCTATATCCTTAGTGGTGGGACTTGGGTGAGGGGACTTCTGTTGTGATCCCAAAGTCATTGGACAGTACCAAGGACATCTTTTCCCACTCCTTGAGAAGCACCCTGGGGAGACCCCACATTCTCCTTCACTTTCACTTTATCAATACAGATTTGCTGCAACTTATTGTGGACAAAGATTTTTGCAACCCGAATCCCCTTATCCGCCAATACCTGACTGGCTCTAATAAAACTTCCTACCAATTGGCTTCTCTGAAAAAAGATTACTGATTTAAATATAAATTGGTCACTTTTCAAGATCCTAATCTCCCTAATCTCTCTTGGATGACATGTGAAACCAAGAAGAGAGCACACATGTCGTGCCACCATATAGAGGGTAGACCATTGAGGCAAAAAACTCTGAGGGGTGAGGATAAACCGAAATCCCCAGGGCCATATTGCAGTAAATAAAATTACCACACCCATCCCCCACTGGGGACTTTGTTACTGCCTCACAATGTATATTACTAATCCCCAGAGAATTCTGACTGGCATGAGCATCATCACCCACCAGCGGCTGATTAGATCTAAGGCTCCTCTTATTCCCATGCTCAGTGCCCCCCCCCCCGCAGCCTGCATCAGTACCACATTTATTCCCCTGTTATTATCTTCTACAATATGGCTAAGGATACATAGTTGCGCAAATATATGATGCAGGGTTTTCCCTATTAAAAGCGTCTGCTCGGCCAAAGTATGAACCCAGATAGAATTATTCACCTCTTCTTGACCTAGACCCAGGGAGACTGTACCCGGGATTGGTATAGGAACTGGACTATCTGGAATGCTTGCTGGCAGAATAGGCCTATCACTTAAAGTCAACCGCCGTTTGCGAGAGCTCTCTCCGGCCATCGACAATTGGCCCTCACCCCCCTCCAGTTCTCAAGGATATCAATAGCTAGAGGTGCAAAACTGTTAGAGAGAGGTATATCAGCAGGTCGGTGGGAGCAGGCCTTTGCCTGAGTCGTCCGGGAATCCACTCTGTGAATTTTTTTTCGCAACTTCCTCTGTTTCGGGGGGGGGTCCCCACTGTGCCCCCCATTTCACCTCTATGACCATGGGACACCATACTCAAAAGCAAGGGCAAAGAAGCAACTAGGCCTCCTGCACGAGTAATCAAGGGGCAAACCACTGCCCTAATCCCCTAGGCTCCTACCGGTGCCTAAGGCCGCATGCACAAGGGCGCACCCTTGCATTTGCAGTCCTTAGGCATGTGGACCTGGCACACGCCTCCAGTGCCACCTCCGGCGGCTCCTATCAAATGTAGCCCTGTTCCACCTCCGCGCCGATGACTCTGCCCTCTCAGCTGATGGCAGGCTCTCCTAGCGCCTCTGTTCCGGGACTGCCATCAGACTGCCCAGCCACACCTCCTAGCTCCACACACAGCCTCCAGTGGCTGTGATAAAATGTAACCCCATTCCACCTCTTCACCGATGACTCTCAGCTGATGGCAGGCTCCCCTAGTGCCTCTGTTCCGGGACCGCCGTCAGACCACCCAGCCACACCTCCTAGCTCCACCCACAGTCTCCGTTGGCTGCGTTCAAATGTAGTCCTGTTCCACCTCCGCACTGATGACTCCGCCCTCTCAGGCTCTCCTAGCGCCTCTGTTCCGGGACCGCCATCAGAACGCCCAGTAATGGTTCCTAGCTAAGGACCTGGAATCTCTGTGCTCCAGTCCACACTACAGCTGGCAATGGCTCTGCTCCAGGGAGGCTCCCTCGGCCAAATGAGTACAATAGTATTAAAATGCTGTGCTCATTCATGGTCTTATTGCATTGGGAGCTTTGTCTCTTTATAATAGCAGCAGGATTGAGCTATTAGGATAGTTATCCAAACCAAACTCTCACATTTCTGAGGTATTCCCATGCTTATAAATGAGAAGCTGTAAAGCTTTGCCATTTGTTTTATGTCTCATTTGCCTCCAGCCACAGGGTGATTTACTTTCAAAATAGTCTAATTTAGTTTTGATGCTGAAATGATAGCGCGAGTCAGTCAAACTGTTTGTTTTCAACAATCAGCTGATGACAAAAGGGTCTCTTCCTCTATTTCATTTCCTATCAACAGAAAATAAAACTGGGTAATGATTGCCCCTGTGGGGCTTGCAGTATGCTTCTGTTAATGGAGGTGTGTTCTGATAAAACTGTGAAGATTTGTTGTGAAAATGAAATGCTTGCACCTTGTGGTATTAATGCCTCCGTGTTATAAACAGAGATGCTCTTCTGCATAAATGCTAAATCTAAAGGAAAACAGAACAAAACAGAAACCCCATGACATTGCAGAGCTCTGTGTTTGACAAGTTCCATAACAAATAAAACAGTGTTGCACTCTTTCCTTTGAGAACCATGAGTTTTGGGAAAAAAATATCTCTGTTTTGCTGTGCAAAGCTACATCATTCATTTCATTCTTTCTATAAAGAGGAAAATAGAGCTGGGATGGGTGAAATAATAATAATAATAATAATATGAATAATATGAATAATATGAATAATAATAAACATTATTTACATAACATGCCCTCCCCCCTATGAATGGTGCCTCCACCAGGTGTTATGTAGACCTTGACTTCTTTCCAGCCCCCCAGTGCATCTTAGATTTCTGGTGACTGTCTCATGGGGCTGACTGAGGTCAGGGGTCAACCTGGTACTGGGAGGCTGGCTGGGCCCAGGTTGGACCTTGTCCCACTGTGGTGTCCATCCATAGCGACTGGAAAGGGCTCAAGAATGGCCAGGCAGGTGGGCACCCTCACTCCTTGTCTTCCCCATATCACCGGCCCTTCATTAGGCAGGGCGCACATTAAGGGGGTGCCCATATGAATGTGCATGTGCTCTAGCATGGCATGGCATGGCAGCCATGCCTGAAAAGTCCATATGGTCTCCCATGGTGCTGCCATCTTGAGTTTGGGTGCACATGCACCCTGTTGTTCCAAAGGCCTGGTGGCCATTGCTTGTGGGGTCAGTCAGGAAGGTTTCGTGCGTGCCCCTTGCTGCCCTGGCTCAAAAGGGGGAGGAGTTCAAATTACTACATGCTATGTTAGTTATGTAAGTTTCAGCATATATTGGACTTTTGACACTAGTGTATATTTATATGCAAGTGTATATTTTGACACTAGTGTATATTATACACATGAACAAGGACAGGAAGTGAAATTAGAATGGACAATCTGTGCTAGCAGCAGGCTTTATATAAGAACATAAGAACATAAGAAGTGCCATACTGGGTCAGGCCAACGGTCCATCGAGCCCAGCTTCCTGTCTACGACAGTGGCCAGTCACGGGGACATAGGAGAAGCACCCAACAGGTCACCATGCTATCCATTCCCTGTGGGTCATCCCCAGACTCCCGACAGTAAAGGGTTTTGTTCCCCAATCCTATCTGGCTAATAGCCACTAATGGAACTATCTTCCAGAAACTTGTCCAAACCTCTTTTAAATTTAGCTGGTAGTCAAGGAGGAAACTGGGAGGAGCGGCAAGGGCTGGGACAGATGAACAGATACAAGGAGGAGTGTAGCTGGGCTGGAATAAGGGGAAGAGCTACAGGGCAGCATTACAAACAGTAATAGTGGTGCTGCTGAAACGGTGTTGCTTTGGAAGCCCCAGGGATGTGAGTTTGAGATGTGGGTCCTGAATGTTTGTATGTACAAATATCAGTCAGAACCACAAGCACATGTAGAGATGGTTTGGACTAGGGGTGAAATGATAATGATAAACATTCTTGTAAGAATCTCACAATTCCAGAACGATCTCAACAGATCTTCCTATGGTTTTCAAGAATCTTGCAAGATTCTCAAAACACCCCACCAAAACTCTCTGTGCATGTGAAAAATGGTCACCACAAAATTTCTATGCATGTGTGCCCACAACGGCCATTTTGGACATGCACAGATAATTTTTTGAAGTTTTCATGAATCTTGTGAGATGTGACATGATGTGTGGATATTAAAAATGGCATATGGAAAATGGCACATGATGTGTGCATATGGAAAATGGCCACCAGAGGGCTGCCTGTGTGCAGAATGGCCCTGGTTGTCATTTTGCGCATGCACAGAGAGTGTTTTTGGCTTTCAAGAATCTCATGAGAATGGGTCAAGAATTGGGAAATTCTTTTAACTTGTTCTTATTCTTGAATATCCTGTTGAGAACCTAGTTCTCAATTAGATTTTTGAGAACGGTGAGAATGAATTTTGGCTGCTTTTATATGAGTGGGTCGCAGTCGTGTGACCCACTCACAAGGCGGGATTATGTTATGGGATTTCTATTTCTTTTCTTTAAACTGGGCCGAGGCTTGACCGCTGCGTCTCTTGGCCCAATGTTTATATACACCCACAAACTTACTCTTTAATACCACTATTAAAGAGAACAGTATTTATTTAACAGGATTACCCTGTTGTGGACTTTCGCCACTTCTAATAGCTCAATTATTTAACAGGACTAACCTGTTGTAGACTTTCACCACCTTTAATATCTCAATTATTTAACAGGACTAACCTGTTGTGGACTTTCACCACCTCTAATAGCTCAATTATTTAACAGGATTAACCTGTTGTGGACTTTCACCACCTCTAATAACTCAATTATTTAACACAAAGTTTCTTCAAACAAACTTCTCCTTGTCTTAACCACTGAAAATCTCTGAGTCCCCACAATATCCTATTTGTTAGGTATGTCTCATGTGGTTTGGGGTTGTTACATGTGTTGTTGAGAAATGTACCTTTTGGTGATTTAAAAGTCTCATACATTCATACAGAGGGAAAGAATTCAATTTTATTAAAGGAAAGGGTTTATACACTCACACCCGTAGGGTACATGAGGTTCCACCAAGCCCCCTTGCAATAGAAACCAACCATATAGGATGACGTCTGGGCTTCTGAACTTGGCTTAAGTCTCAGACCTAGACCACGGTTATTAACGTTCACACATTTATTTAAACAATATGATAATGTTTTGGTTTTGGATATTGTAGTTAATTCAAGAGACTTGAAACAGACTGGAAATATATTGGCAAACTTCTTATTGACTCATTTGTCTCATAATATTTATAATATTTCTGGAGTGATCAGTTCCAGAGATTCTCAAGAATAAGGGATTCTGTTGACCATTAACATGTATTGAGGACACCAACTGAATAACAAGGATAAAATTTATTATACCAATATATTAATGAATCGTAAATCATACAAACATCTTAAGTCTTACAAGTTTTAAATCATACAAACATCTTAAGTCTTGTAAGTTTTATGATCTTATCATTCAAAATCTATCTATTCCATTCATACTTACTCAGGCATACATTTGGACTGGCCAGGTCCAAAGTAACCTTGTTGAAAAGACTCTGGGGTAATATCTCTCGTGCAGGAGACTGGGTGCTGGGTTGCTTGGTTTCTTCATCCCTTCTTCTGTTGTCAGTGGGTTGGTGTCTCCTTCTTATACACCACTCTGCTAGTTATTTTGCTGTTTTACTTATTTTGTCAGTGATCCAGGGACTATTTGCAGGTTGGTATTTTTGTTGTCTTTCTTTCGATCTTGCAGGTGGCTTCTTTCTTTCGATCTGCCACTTTGTCATCGATGTGCTCTGCTGCTTCTCGAAAACAACTTATTTTACCAGATGTTTTTGGAGAGCTACAGTCCACACCCAAGAACCTCGAAACCATTTCCTGGTTATTTGTATGAGGTTACTATTGATAGGTATGGCCTCTTCTGTTGAGTCTCCAGGTGCTTTTAGTTCAGTTGCTCAGCTCCTCTGTCAGTGGGCTAGTACTTAAAAATAGCAGTTTCAGATATGCTTCGTTGCTTCAGCAAAAACATCCCCTTCTGCTTGCTAGGGATCTTTGATTTCTTTTCTTCTCTCTCTGCCTTCTCCTTCTTGGACATTCGTCCAAGAGTCTTGCTTCAGCCTGTTCACCCTAGGATCATGCATTCAAAACTCAGGCACCCTAAGTGTTGTCTATCAATTGTATGTGACGATGGATGCAATAATGCACATTCAAAGCAGTTACGCATTGTTTGCCAAGCATAAACGAAATACATTGATGTTTGAGGTATTTATTTCGTGGTCAGCAAACAATGTGCAACCGCCTTGAATGCGGGTGATTGCATCCAGCATCACGTATTACTCCACCTTGTGGGATTTTGAAAAATTGTGTGAGTGGGTCGTGTGACTGCGAGCCACACATATAAAAGCACCTCGAGTTTGGACCTAGTTCGAATCACTCATGCCCCACATTTAATGGAAATAATCCAATCAGATCCATCAGCGCTACAAAACAATTTAACTATGGGTGATTTCAGACGTTACAAGATCACGCTCAACCACACTGAACCACGCTCAACCCCCCCGTGGGGCCAAAGGGCTCTGAACGTCTGAACGGCGCGCGCCAGATGTTCATCACGCTCAATACCCACATGGGGTCAGTTTCAACCACGCTTCCCGGGCTAGCCGGGGGAAGGTCCCGGGAAGCGTGGTCAAA